>OX465281.1:87878189-88210952 GCA_949987705.1 Thereva unica
AAATTTCAACAACAAAAATAAATAGATATTAATAGATCAATAACGATCAATAACACTACATCGATCACCGAACTCAAAGTTTAGTGATCTTGCCGTTTTTTGTTCCGTCCCTATCATGTCTACCCATCTAGCCAATTTCCGGCATCTCCGCTAGTTTGACGGTTCCTCTACGTAAGTTCCTATAGACGCGTGCACACAAAAAAATCAGAAACAATCATAATATGTATAAAAACTGTATAAACGTAATTTAACTTTATGATAATAAAATAACAATTATGATAATAAAATAATAATAATAATTATTCTTCTTCTTCTTCTTTAACGGCTCTACAACCGGGATCCGGTCCTGGCCTCGCGCAACTGTACAATAATAATTATTAGTGTAAACATAATATAACTTTATGATGATAAAATAATAAATCATTAGTAATTTATACATGTGGTATTTTTATTTATATCCAAAATACCAATAGATTTAAGAGACTTTTACCCAACATCGAATCTGTGTTATCAAAAATTACGCAATAGATATTTTGGAATATAGGTATGAATGAACTAGGATATCTAGGAGCTATGGACTAAATATATTAATTCTTGGTGACTTTCTGTGTCTTTAGATGGTTGACTGTCTCAGTGGGATGATGGTTGTTGCGTCTTTAGCTGGCATTAGAGATTCGTAAATTTGGTTCATTTCGTTCATGGTTCATAACACTGTATCACTGAACCAGTGCAGTACCATTGAACGAAAGAACGGAACATGTATTACTTAGTGAATCAGTACATTTGGCTCAGTACACAATTCCGTTCAGTAGGAACGACACAGCACTAACCTGAGAACAAGATGATCCACCATGACCATCATAAATCCCGAAAACGAATCCTATTAATAAAAGATATTTAAATTGTTAACTTATTATACTTATCCTTGACACTTCCTTGGCTCTTTTGCACGTTTTTTATTTTGATAAAATAATTAGTATTTTTAATAAAAAGTAACTATAAACAGCACGTTCTGAGGCACAGCTCTTGCTCCCTTCATGTCTAATGGGATTTAGATATTTTACTTAAATCCGACGTTCATAAAACCACACATGCACATGCATGATAATATTGTGAGTTGTAAAGAAGGCTTTGGAGAAAATTATTTCCTGATTCGAGCAGCTACGCGCGACCGATCCAAATTAATTTGGATTCGCGCGGCAGGCTCGAATACATATGCCTATAGCCGCCCGCTCGAAATCGCTTGCAGCCGTTTTTGTTGTTTGTTTTTAATATTTTTACGTTTTTTTTAAGGTTTTTAAAATGAAGTGTTTGTCGTCGTAAATTTACAATTTAGAATTAAGATTGCAAAAAGGAGAGTTATTGAAGACAGATGTTTTAATTTTTATTTTTCTGAGGTATTCAAGTATTCGACTCGGTCAATAGGAGCTTTATATGGCAGGCACTACGGCGACGTGGACTGCCTGATAAAATAATAGAATTGATAAAAGCCCTATATAACAATTCCAAATGCAGAGTTCTCCATAATGGAGAATTATCCGACATCTTCGAGGTGAGCTCAGGAGTACGACAAGGATGCCTACTCTTGCCTTTACTATTTCTTATAGTAATAAATGACATCCTTGTCGGCGCTCTAGATAGTAAAACAGGCGGCATACAATGGGGTTTGTTAGGCCGCCTTAAGGATCGCGACTACGCAGATGATATCTGTTTGCTGGCCCCCAGACACCAGGACTTCAAAAACATGATTAACAATTTGGCAACAGAAAGTAGTCCACCAGGCTTAAGGCTAAATCCAACTAAAACTAAAGAAATGCGGATAAATGTAAACACCATTGAACGGACTGCGCTGAATAACCGTGACGTGGAACTGGTCGATAAATTCTGCTACCTCGGTAGTATTATTACCGAAAATGGCGGTGCAGAAGAAGATGTCAGTTCCAGAATAAATAAATCACGAGGCACATATGCATGCCTGTTCCGCATATGGAGATCGACGGAGATCTCAACTAACACCAAATTGCGGCTGTTCAACTCCAATGTGAAGGCAGTACTTTTGTACGGTTGCGAAACATGGAAAGTCACCCAATTCATCACAGGGCGCCTACAAGTCTTCATCAACAGATGCCTTCGTCGTATCCTAAAAATCCGCTGGCAAGATAGAATTTCAAACGAAGAACTATGGCGCCGTGCCGGCCAAGAAAGGATAGACGACCAAATCAGGCGAAGGAAATGGAATTGGGTTGGCCACACCTTGCGACGCGAAAACGAAAATCTAGCCAAACAGGCCCTTGACTGGAATCCGCAAGGATCCCGTCGAGTAGGAAGACCTAGAACAACGTGGAGGGGAAGCCTACTAGCAGAAGCCGCAACAACTGGGAGATATTGGTCGGAGCTGAGAGCTGTCGCGGAAAACAGAGTCCGCTGGAGGGAAACTGTTTCCGCCATATGCCCTATGAGCGTTTAAAGTAGCTTAAAGTTTGTTCTTATGGTTAGCCCTGATGAAGCGTTAAATAAACGCAAAACGTCGACGAAGAATAAGGATTGGTGTTTTATTTACCTTATTTATAATTAATAAGTTGGCCTATACCAGCTAAATACAAGCGTAATTGAAGTTATACAAGGCCGCTATAAAAAAACAATTTTTTACTGTGATCTACAGTGAGTGCAAAAAGTGTACGTACGCATGAAAATTTTCAACAGAAAGTGATTTTTCTTAGAAACGTTATTTTTTTGGATATAAAATATATCATTCTATCATTACTTAACACTTAATAAAGAATTAATCATCACAAAACAATAACAAAATGAATCCAATGTGATTCAAAAAAAAAAGAAAAAGAAAAATACTCCATTTTACCCGCGCAAAAAGTCTTCGTACGGTTGAGATTTCCTAGAAATTTATTGGGATTGTACCGTTAACTTTTTATGATTTTTAAGGAAAAAACTAGGAAATATTTTTATAGTGGTATTGTAGTTTTCTGTGTTTTAATACCGTGTTTTTCGACAATATTTGCTAAAATGAGTCGGACAAGAAAGGAACTAAGTGAAGAGGAAAAGAAAATTATAATAAGGCTACATAACCAATGCAAATCTTTGGGAGAAATTGCAAATATTACTGGGAAGCCCAAATCTACAGTGCAGGGTATTGTTGATAGATTTTCCGAAAGAAAAACTGTGAAAAATAAGCATCGTTGTGGCCGCCCGGAAATTTTAAGTGATCATGATAAAAAGTTAATCCTTCGAAAAGCTAAGGATAACCCTAAGATAAGTGCGCCAAAAATCGCTACCGAGATGTCGGAATATGTAGGACTTAATGTATCTGTGGAGTCTGGACTATACCGGCATAGAGTGCGGGCGGGTGCTGCCGCAAGTCCACTTCCCCGTGAAAATTAAATCCTCGCAACAATCAAATAACCAGAAAGATAATCCTGATATAAAGTCATAACCCGGCCTTTATAAAAAAAAAACTCAGCATCAATAATTATTTAAAAAATCGAAAAACAATAGTGCAAACGGAGTGAAGTGAAAAAAAAAAACAAAACAAATCAAAGGAGACGTCACTAACACGGAATCCACCAACGCCGTACTGACGGACAGCAAGTAAGTTCCCGTTTCCTCTTCTCCCGCTCCCCCAGCTAGACAACGCCGGCGCTGCAGCAATATCGGCCAGCTGATGGGAATCGTCTTGCTTTAGCAGGCATAACACTGCAGCAAGGCCGTTCCCATAAGCTCCGATGGTTGCATCGCCGGCTGAGTCAGCCATAAATGAGGTCATGGACCTTGCGCAGGAAAGGCCCCTAAACAAAAACAAATATTTCTCCTTTGTTTTTTGTAATATTAGGGGTCTCCTCGTGAACTTCGATCATGTAATGTGCTATCTTGACAAGCATGCCCCGGATCACAATCTAGTAAGCGCTAATTTCCCATCCCACCAAAAAAACATTAAAAATGTGAATTAGAAGTTCGTGGGCGCGGAAATTATTTATTGGGACAGTTTAAAACACACTTATAACAAAAAGAAGTGATATGGATTAGTCAAGATGAATCGTTAATAGCATGAAATAATTAAACAGGTGCATTTACGAACGAATTCAAAGGAATTATATAACTGCCAATTTTTATTTAAAACTCAATAAAGTATTATCAACCGCGAAAAAGTTGGCTGGCGCGTTCGTTGTATACCTAGCATGAATCTTTGATGAATTCAGCGTGGCTCAGTCTATAGTATTTCTAATAAAATTTGTTACATTTCGAAGGGCAGCTAAGATTCATGCTCTAAAATTGTTGTAAAATTCCTTTGAATTCGTTCGTAAATGCACGTGTTTAATTATTTCATGCTATTAACGATTCATCTTGACTAATCCATATCACTTCTTTTTGTTATAAGTGTGTTTTAAACTGTCCCAATAAATAATTTCCGCGCCCACGAACTTCTAATTCACATTTTTAATGTTTTTTTGGTGGGATATCACTCTTTTTTGTTTTAATACATTCTAAAATAAAAAATAAATAATCTTCTGTATAAAGAAATATTATGTATTTAATTGTTCATTATATTTTTTTATTTATTTTATAAGTAGGTAATAACAAAATAACAAAATGCAGGAATTCAAATTAATATTATTGCCTTTGTAAAAAAACAAACATAAGCTCCTTTCGAGTTTCTCGGCCAAGATTTTTTCTGTACTATGGAATTATTGATCCATAACCAGCTCGATTTTTCTTTCAACATGCTGATCTAATGACCTTGTTCGAGTGTTCCTTTGAATTCGTTCGTAAATGCACGTGTTTAATTATTTCATGCTAGTGTGTTCTAGTTATGATACCCTTTCATTTTATACCCATGTCGATGAGCTATGTAAAGAAAATGGGTATCCGCTTTCTTGACATAACCGCCGTGGATCTAAATATATTTTGAGTATACTAAATCGCTTATTGTGTTCTACTTACCATTCCCTTTCATTTGATACCCATGTCGAGGGGGTTGGGAAGAAAATGGTAATCCGCCCTCTTGAGATAACCGCCGTGGATCTAAATATATTTTGAGTATACTAAATCGCTTATTGTGTTCTACTTATCATTCCCTTTCATTTGACACCCATGTCGAGGGGGTTGTGAAGAAAATGGTAATCCGTCCTCTTGAGATGACTGCCATGGATCTAACCAGATATTGAGTATACTATATAGCTTATTATGTTCTACTTATCATTCCCTTTCATTTGATACCCATGTCGAGGGGGTTGTGAAGAAAATGGTAATCCGCCCTCTTGAGATGACAGCCATGGATCTAACCAGATATTGAGTATATTATATCGCTTATGGTATTCTACTTATGATACCCTTTCAATTGATAGCTATGTCGAGGTGGTGGTGAAGAAATGGTAGTCCGCCCTCTTGAGACGGCCGCCATGGATACAAAGACATAGCTTATTGTATTCTACTTATGATACCCTCTCATTTGATACCCATGTCGAGGGGGTTGTGAAGAAAATGGTAATGGGTCCATTTGAGGTGGCCTCGGTGGATCTTACTATTTATTGAGTATACTATATTGCTTATTGTATTCTACTTATCATACCGTTTCATTTGATACCCAAGTCGAGGGGTTGAGAAGAAAATGGTAATCCGCCCCCTTGAGATGACCGCCATGGATCTAACCAGATATTGAGTATATTATATCGCTTATGGTATTCTACTTATGATACACTTTCAATTGATACCTAGGCCGAGGTGGTGGTGAAGAAATGGTAGTCCGCCCTCTTGAGACGGCCGCCATGGATATAAAGACATAGCTTATTGTGTTCTACTTATTATACCCTTTCATTTGATACCCATGTCGGGGGGGTTGTGAAGAAAATGGTAATCCGCCCTCTTGAGATAACCGCCGTGGATCTAAATATATTTTAAGTATACTAAATCGCTTATTGTGTTCTTCTTATCATTCCCTTTCATTTGATACCCATGTCGAGGGGGTTGTGAAAAAAATGGTAATCTGTCCTCTTGAGATGACCGCCGGGGATCTAACGGTATATTGAGTATACTATATCGCTTATAATGTTGTTCTTATTCCCTTTCATTTGATACCAATGTCGAGGAGGTTTTGATGAAAATGGTAATCCGCCCTCTTGAGATAACCGCCATGGATCTAAGCAGATATTGAGTATATTATATCGCTTATGGTATTCTACTTATGATAGCCTTTCAATTGATACCTATGTCGAGGTGGTGGTGAAGAAATCTTATTCCGCCCTCTTGAGTCGGCCGCCATGGATATAAAGACATAGCTTAATGTATTCTACTTATTATACCTTTTCATTTGATACCCATGTCGAGGGGGTTGTGAAGAAAATGGTAATGCGTCCTCTTGAGGTGGCCTCGGTGGATCTAACTATTTATTGAGTATACTGTATTGATTATTGTATTCTACTTATCATACCGTTTCATTTGATACCCATGTCGAGGGGTTGAGAAGAAAATAGAAATCCGTCCTCTGGAGATGACCGCCATGGATCTAACCAGATATTGAGTATATTATATCGCTTATGGTATTCTACTTACCCTTTCAATTGATAGCTATGTCGAGGTGGTGGTGAAGAAATGCTAGTCCGCCCTCTTGAGACAGCCGCCATGGATATAAAGACATAGCTTATAGCATTCTACTTTTCATACCCTTTCATTTGATACCCATGTCGAGGGGATTTTGAAGAAAATGGTAATCCCCCTCTTGAGATGACCGTGGTGGATCTAACCAGATATTGAGTATACTATATTGCTTATTGTCTTCTACTTAAGATACCCTTTCAATTGATACCTATGTCGAGGTGGTGGTCAAGAAATGGTAGTCCGCCGTCTTGAGACGGCCGCCTTGGATATAAAGACATAGCTTATTGTATTCTGCTTATCATACCCTTTCATTTGATACCCATGTCGAGGGGGTTGTGAAGAAAATATTAATCCGCCCTCTTGAGATGACAGATATGGATCTAACCAGATTTTGAGTATATTATATCGCTTATGGTATTCTACTTATGATACCCTTTCAATTGATACCTATGTCGAGGTGGTGGTGAAGAAATGGTAGTCCGCCCTCTTGAGACGGCCGCCATGGATATAAAGACAAAGCTTATTGTATTCTACTTATCATACCCTTCCATTTGATACCCATGTCGAGGGGGCTGTGAAGAAAATGGTAATCCGCCCTCTTGAGATGACTGCCATGGATCTAGCCAGATGTTGAGTATATTATATCGCTTATGATATTCTACTTATGATACCCTTTCAATTGATACCTATGTCGAGGTGGTGGTGAAGAAATGGTAGTCCGCCCTCTTGAGACGGCCGCCATGGATATAAAGACATAGCTTATTGTGTTCTACTTATCATAGCCTTTCATTTGATACCCATGTCGAGGGGGTTGTGAAGAAAATGATAATCCGCCCTCTTGAGATGACAGCCAGTGATCTAACCAGATATTGAGTATATTATATCGCTTATGGTATTCTACTTATGATACCCTTTCAATTGTTACCTATGTCGAGGTGGTGGTGAAGAAATAGTAGTCCGCCCTCTTGAGACGGCCGCCATGGATATAAAGACATAGCTTATTGTGTTCTACTTCTCATGCCCTTTCATTTGATACCCATGTCGAGGGGTTGTAAAGAAAATGGTAATCCGCCCTCTTGAGATAACCGCCGTGGATCTAAATATATTTTAAGTATACTAAATCGCTTATTGTGTTCTACTTATCATTCCCTTTCATTTGAAACCCATGTCGTGGGGGTTGTGAAGAAAATGGCAATACGTCCTCTTGAGGTGGCCTCGGTGGATCTAACTATTTATTGAGTATACTATATTGCTTATTGTATTCTACTTATCATACCCTTTCATTTGATACCCATGTCGAGGGGATTGTGAAGAAAATGGTAATACACCCTCTTGAAATGACAGCCATGGATCTAACCAGATATTGAGTATATTATATCGCTTATGGTATTCTACTTATGACACCCTTTCAATTGATACCTATGTCGAGGTGGTGGTAAAGAAATGGTAGTCCGCCCTCTTCAGACGGCCGCCATGGATATAAGGACATAGCTTATTGTATTCTACTTATCATACCCTTTCATTTGATACCCATGTCGTGGGGGTTGCGAAGAAAATGGTAAAACGTCCTCTTGAGGTGGCCTCGGTGGATCTAACTATTTATTGAGTATTCTATATTGCTTATTGTATTCTACTTATCATACCCTTTAATTTGATAACCATGTCGAGGGGGTTGTGAAGAAAATGATAATCCGCCCTCTTGAGATGACAGCCATGGATCTAACCAGATATTGAGTATATTATATCGCTTATGGTATTCTACTTATGATACCCTTTCAATTGATACCTATGTCGAGGTGGTGGTGAAGAAATGGTAGTCCGCCCTCTTTAGACGGCCGCCATGGATATAAAGACATAGCTTATTGTATTCTACTTATCATACCCTTTCATTTGCTACCCATGTCGAGAGGGTTGTGAAGAAAATGGTAATCCGCCCTCTTGAGATGACAGCCATGGATCTAACCAGATATTGAGTATATTATATCGCTTATGGTATTCTACTTATGATACCCTTTCAATTGATAACTATGTCGAGGTGGTGGTGAAGAAATGGTAGTCCGCCCTCTTGAGACGGTCGCCATGGATATAAAGATGATAATCCGCCCTCTTGAGATGACAGCCATGGATCTAACCAGATATTGAGTATATTATATCGCTTATGGTATTCTACTTATGATACCCTTTCAATTGATACCTATGTCGAGGTGGTGGTGAAGAAATGGTAGTCCGCCCTCTTGAGACGGCCGCCATGGATATAAAGACATAGCTTATTGTGTTCTACTTATTATGCCCTTTCATTTGATACCCATGTCGAGGGGTTGTGAAGAAAATGGTAATCCGCCCTCTTGAGATAACCGCCGTGGATCTAAATATATTTTAAGTATACTAAATCGCTTATTGTGTTCTACATATCATTCCCTTTCATTTGAAACCCATGTCGTGGGGGTTGTGAAGAAAATGGCAATAAGTCCTCTTGAGGTGGCCTCGGTGGATCTAACTATTTATTGAGTATACTATATTGCTTATTGTATTCTACTTATCATACCCTTTCATTTGATACCCATGTCGAGGGGATTGTGAAGAAAATGGTAATCCGCCCTCTTGAGATGACCGTGGTGGATCTAACCAGATATTGAGTATATTATATCGCTTATGGTATTCTACTTATGACACCCTTTCAATTGATACCTATGTCAAGATGGTAGTAAAGAAATGGTAGTCCGCCCTCTTCAGACGGCCGCCATGGATATAAGGATATAGCTTATTGTATTCTACTTATCATTCCCTGTCATTTGATACCCATGTCGTGGGGGTTGCGAAGAAAAGGGTAATACGTCCTCTTGAGGTGGCCTCGGTGGATCTAACTATTTACTGAGTATACTATATTGCTTATTGTATTCTACTTATCATACCCTTTAATTTGATAACCATGTCGAGGGGGTTGTGAAGAAAATGATAATCCGCCCTCTTGAGATGACAGCCATGGATCTAACCAGATATTGAGTATATTATATCGCTTATGGTATTCTACTTATGATACCCTTTCAATTGATAGCTATGTCGAGGTGGTGGTGAAGAAATGGTAGTCCGCCCTCTTGAGACGGCCGCCATGGATATAAAGACATAGCTTATTGTATTCTACTTATCATACCCTTTCATTTGATACCCATGTCAAGGGGGTTGTGAAGAAAATGGTAATACGTCCTCTTGAGGTGGCCTCGGTGGATCTGACTATTTATTGAGTATACTTGCTTATTGTATTCTACTTATCATACCCTTTCATTTGATACCCATGTCGAGGGGGTTGTGAAGAAAATGGTAATCCGCCCTCTTGAGATGACAGCCATGGATCTAACCAGATATTGAGTATATTATATCGCTTATGGTATTCTACTTATGATACCCTTTCAATTGATAACTATGTCGAGGTGGTGGTGAAGAAATGGTAGTCCGCCCTCTTGAGACGGTCGCCATGGATATAAAGACAAAGCTTATTGTATTCTACTTATCATACCCTTTCATTTGATACCCATGTCAAGGGGGTTGTGAAGAAAATGGTAATGCGTCCTCTTGAGGTGGCCTCGGTGGATCTAACTTATTATTGAGTATACTATATTGCTTATTGTATTCTACTTATCATACCCTTTCATTTGTTACCCATGTCCAGGGGGTTGTGAAGAAAATGGTAATCCGCCCTCATGAGATGATCGCCATGGATCTAACCAGATATTGAGTATATTATATCGCTTATGGTATTCTACTTATGATACCCTTTCAATTGATACCTATGTCGAGGAGGTGGTGAAGAAATGGTGGTCCGCCCTCTTGAGACAGCCGCCATGGATTTAAAGACATAGCTTACTGTATTCTACTTATCATACCCTTTCATTTGATACCCATGTCGTGGGGGTTGTGAAGAAAATGATAATCCGCCCTCTTGAGATGACAGCCATGGATCTAACCAGATATTGAGTATATTATATCGCTTATGGTATTCTACTTATGATACCCTTTCAATTGTTACCTATTTCGAGGTGGTGGTGAAGAAATGGTAGTCCGCCCTCTTTAGACGGCCGCCATGGATATAAAGACATAGCTTATTGTATTCTACTTATCATACCCTTTCATTTGCTACCCATGTCGAGAGGGTTGTGAAGAAAATGGTAATCCGCCCTCTTGAGATGACAGCCATGGATCTAACCAGATATTGAGTATATTATATCGCTTATGGTATTCTACTTATGATACCCTTTCAATTGATAACTATGTCGAGGTGGTGGTGAAGAAATGGTAGTCCGCCCTCTTGAGACGGTCGCCATGGATATAAAGACAAAGCTTATTGTATTCTACTTATCATACCCTTTCATTTGATACCCATGTCAAGGGGGTTGTGAAGAAAATGGTAATGCGTCCTCTTGAGGTGGCCTCGGTGGATCTAACTATTTATTGAGTATACTATATTGCTTATTGTATTCTACTTATCATACCCTTTCATTTGTTACCCATGTCCAGGGGGTTGTGAAGAAAATGGTAATCCGCCCTCATGAGATGATCGCCATGGATCTAACCAGATATTGAGTATATTATATCGCTTATGGTATTCTACTTATGATACCCTTTCAATTGATACCTTTGTCGAGGTGGTGGTGAAGAAATGGTCGTCCGCCCTCTTGAGACAGCCGCCATGGATTTAAAGACATAGCTTACTGTATTCTACTTATCATACCCTTTCATTTGATACCCATGTCGTGGGGGTTGTGAAGAAAATGATAATCCGCCCTCTTGAGATGACAGCCATGGATCTAACCAGATATTGAGTATATTATATCGCTTATGGTATTCTACTTATGATACCCTTTCAATTGTTACCTATGTCGAGGTGGTGGTGAAGAAATGGTAGTCCGCCCTCTTTAGACGGCCGCCATGGATATAAAGACATAGCTTATTGTATTCTACTTATCATACCCTTTCATTTGCTACCCATGTCGAGAGGGTTGTGAAGAAAATGGTAATCCGCCCTCTTGAGATGACAGCCATGGATCTAACCAGATATTGAGTATATTATATCGCTTATGGTATTCTACTTATGATACCCTTTCAATTGATAACTATGTCGAGGTGGTGGTAAAGAAATGGTAGTCCGCCCTCTTGAGACGGTCGCCATGGATATAAAGATGATAATCCGCCCTCTTGAGATAACAGATATGGATCTAACCAGATATTGAGTATATTATATCGCTTATGGTATTCGACTTATGATACCCTTTCAATTGATACCTATGTCGAGGTGGTGGTGAAGAAATGGTAGTCCGCCCTCTTGAGACGGCCGCCATGGATATAAAGACATAGTTTATTGTGTTCTACTTATTATGCCCTTTCATTTGATACCCATGTCGAGGGGTTGTGAAGAAAATGGTAATCCGCCCTCTTGAGATAACCGCCGTGGATCTAAATATATTTTAAGTATACTAAATCGCTTATTGTGTTCTACTTATCATTCCCTTTCATTTGAAACCAATGTCGTGGGGGTTGTGAAGAAAATGGCAATACGTCCTCTTGAGGTGGCCTCGGTGGATCTAACTATTTATTGAGTATACTATATTGCTTATTGTATTCTACTTATCATACCCTTTCATTTGATACCCATGTCGAGGGGATTGTGAAGAAAATGGTAATCCGCCCTCTTGAGATGACCGTGGTGGATCTAACCAGATATTGAGTATATTATATCGCTTATGGTATTCTACTTATGACACCCTTTCAATTGATACCTATGTCAAGATGGTAGTAAAGAAATGGTAGTCCGCCCTCTTCAGACGGCCGCCATGGATATAAGGATATAGCTTATTGTATTCTACTTATCATTCCCTGTCATTTGATACCCATGTCGTGGGGGTTGCGAAGAAAAGGGTAATACGTCCTCTTGAGGTGGCCTCGGTGGATCTAACTATTTACTGAGTATACTATATTGCTTATTGTATTCTACTTATCATACCCTTTAATTTGATAACCATGTCGAGGGGGTTGTGAAGAAAATGATAATCCGCCCTCTTGAGATGACAGCCATGGATCTAACCAGATATTGAGTATATTATATCGCTTATGGTATTCTACTTATGATACCCTTTCAATTGATAGCTATGTCGAGGTGGTGGTGAAGAAATGGTAGTCCGCCCTCTTGAGACGGCCGCCATGGATATAAAGACATAGCTTATTGTATTCTACTTATCATACCCTTTCATTTGATACCCATGTCAAGGGGGTTGTGAAGAAAATGGTAATACGTCCTCTTGAGGTGGCCTCGGTGGATCTGACTATTTATTGAGTATACTTGCTTATTGTATTCTACTTATCATACCCTTTCATTTGATACCCATGTCGAGGGGGTTGTGAAGAAAATGGTAATCCGCCCTCTTGAGATGACAGCCATGGATCTAACCAGATATTGAGTATATTATATCGCTTATGGTATTCTACTTATGATACCCTTTCAATTGATAACTATGTCGAGGTGGTGGTGAAGAAATGGTAGTCCGCCCTCTTGAGACGGTCGCCATGGATATAAAGACAAAGCTTATTGTATTCTACTTATCATACCCTTTCATTTGATACCCATGTCAAGGGGGTTGTGAAGAAAATGGTAATGCGTCCTCTTGAGGTGGCCTCGGTGGATCTAACTATTTATTGAGTATACTATATTGCTTATTGTATTCTACTTATCATACCCTTTCATTTGTTACCCATGTCCAGGGGGTTGTGAAGAAAATGGTAATCCGCCCTCATGAGATGATCGCCATGGATCTAACCAGATATTGAGTATATTATATCGCTTATGGTATTCTACTTATGATACCCTTTCAATTGATACCTTTGTCGAGGTGGTGGTGAAGAAATGGTCGTCCGCCCTCTTGAGACAGCCGCCATGGATTTAAAGACATAGCTTACTGTATTCTACTTATCATACCCTTTCATTTGATACCCATGTCGTGGGGGTTGTGAAGAAAATGATAAGCCGCCCTCTTGAGATGACAGCCATGGATCTAACCAGATATTGAGTATATTATATCGCTTATGGTATTCTACTTATGATACCCTTTCAATTGATACCTATGTCGAGGTGGTGGTGAAGAAATGGTAGTCCGCCCTCTTTAGACGGCCGCCATGGATATAAAGACATAGCTTATTGTATTCTACTTATCATACCCTTTCATTTGCTACCCATGTCGAGAGGGTTGTGAAGAAAATGGTAATCCGCCCTCTTGAGATGACAGCCATGGATCTAACCAGATATTGAGTATATTATATCGCTTATGGTATTCTACTTATGATACCCTTTCAATTGATAACTATGTCGAGGTGGTGGTAAAGAAATGGTAGTCCGCCCTCTTGAGACGGTCGCCATGGATATAAAGATGATAATCCGCCCTCTTGAGATAACAGCCATGGATCTAACCAGATATTGAGTATATTATATCGCTTATGGTATTCTACTTATGATACCCTTTCAATTGATACCTATGTCGAGGTGGTGGTGAAGAAATGGTAGTCCGCCCTCTTGAGACGGCCGCCATGGATATAAAGACATACCTTATTGTGTTCTACTTATTATGCCCTTTCATTTGATACCCATGTCGAGGGGTTGTGAAGAAAATGGTAATCCGCGCTCTTGAGATAACCGCCGTGGATCTAAATATATTTTAAGTATACTAAATCGCTTATTGTGTTCTACTTATCATTCCCTTTCATTTGAAACCCATGTCGTGGGGGTTGTGAAGAAAATGGCAATACGTCCTCTTGAGGTGGCCTCGGTGGATCTAACTATTTATTGAGTATACTATATTGCTTATTGTATTCTACTTATCATACCCTTTAATTTGATAACCATGTCGAGGGGGTTGTGAAGAAAATGATAATCCGCCCTCTTGAGATGACAGCCATGGATCTAACCAGATATTGAGTATATTATATCGCTTATGGTATTCTACTTATGATACCCTTTCAATTGATAGCTATGTCGAGGTGGTGGTGAAGAAATGGTAGTCCGCCCTCTTGAGACGGCCGCCATGGATATAAAGACATAGCTTATTGTATTCTACTTATCATACCCTTTCATTTGATACCCATGTCAAGGGGGTTGTGAAGAAAATGGTAATACGTCCTCTTGAGGTGGCCTCGGTGGATCTGACTATTTATTGAGTATACTTGCTTATTGTATTCTACTTATCATACCCTTTCATTTGATACCTATGTCGAGGGGGTTGTGAAGAAAATGGTAATCCGCCCTCTTGAGATGACAGCCATGGATCTAACCAGATATTGAGTATATTATATCGCTTATGGTATTCTACTTATGATACCCTTTCAATTGATAACTATGTCGAGGTGGTGGTGAAGAAATGGTAGTCCGCCCTCTTGAGACGGTCGCCATGGATATAAAGACAAAGCTTATTGTATTCTACTTATCATACCCTTTCATTTGATACCCATGTCAAGGGGGTTGTGAAGAAAATGGTAATGCGTCCTCTTGAGGTGGCCTTGGTGGATCTAACTATTTATTGAGTATACTATATTGCTTATTGTATTCTACTTATCATACCCTTTCATTTGTTACCCATGTCCAGGGGGTTGTGAAGAAAATGGTAATCCGCCCTCATGAGATGATCGCCATGGATCTAACCAGATATTGAGTATATTATATCGCTTATGGTATTCTACTTATGATACCCTTTCAATTGATACCTTTGTCGAGGTGGTGGTGAAGAAATGGTCGTCCGCCCTCTTGAGACAGCCGCCATGGATTTAAAGACATAGCTTACTGTATTCTACTTATCATACCCTTTCATTTGATACCCATGTCGTGGGGGTTGTGAAGAAAATGATAAGCCGCCCTCTTGAGATGACAGCCATGGATCTAACCAGATATTGAGTATATTATATCGCTTATGGTATTCTACTTATGATACCCTTTCAATTGATACCTATGTCGAGGTGGTGGTGAAGAAATGGTAGTCCGCCCTCTTTAGACGGCCGCCATGGATATAAAGACATAGCTTATTGTATTCTACTTATCATACCCTTTCATTTGCTACCCATGTCGAGAGGGTTGTGAAGAAAATGGTAATCCGCCCTCTTGAGATGACAGCCATGGATCTAACCAGATATTGAGTATATTATATCGCTTATGGTATTCTACTTATGATACCCTTTCAATTGATAACTATGTCGAGGTGGTGGTAAAGAAATGGTAGTCCGCCCTCTTGAGACGGTCGCCATGGATATAAAGATGATAATCCGCCCTCTTGAGATAACAGCCATGGATCTAACCAGATATTGAGTATATTATATCGCTTATGGTATTCTACTTATGATACCCTTTCAATTGATACCTATGTCGAGGTGGTGGTGAAGAAATGGTAGTCCGCCCTCTTGAGACGGCCGCCATGGATATAAAGACATACCTTATTGTGTTCTACTTATTATGCCCTTTCATTTGATACCCATGTCGAGGGGTTGTGAAGAAAATGGTAATCCGCGCTCTTGAGATAACCGCCGTGGATCTAAATATATTTTAAGTATACTAAATCGCTTATTGTGTTCTACTTATCATTCCCTTTCATTTGAAACCCATGTCGTGGGGGTTGTGAAGAAAATGGCAATACGTCCTCTTGAGGTGGCCTCGGTGGATCTAACTATTTATTGAGTATACTATATTGCTTATTGTATTCTACTTATCATACCCTTTCATTTGATACCCATGTCGAGGGGATTGTGAAGAAAATGGTAATCCGCCCTGTTGAGATGACCGTGGTGGATCTAACCAGATATTCAGTATATTATATCGCTTATGGTATTCTACTTATGATACCCTTTCAATTGATAGCTATGTCGAGGTGGTGGTGAAGAAATGGTAGTCCGCCCTCTTGAGACGGCCGCCATGGATATAAAGGCATAGCTTATTGTATTCTACTTATCATACCCTTTCATTTGATACCCATGTCAAGGGGGTTGTGAAGAAAATGGTAATACGTCCTCTTGAGGTGGCCTCGGTGGATCTGACTATTTATTGAGTATACTTGCTTATTGTATTCTACTTATCATACCCTTTCATTTGATACCCATGTCGAGGGGGTTGTGAAGAAAATGGTAATCCGCCCTCTTGAGATGACAGCCATGGATCTAACCAGATATTGAGTATATTATATCGCTTATGGTATTCTACTTATGATACCCTTTCAATTGATAACTATGTCGAGGTGGTGGTGAAGAAATGGTAGTCCGCCCGCTTGAGACGGTCGCCATGGATATAAAGAGAAAGCTTATTGTATTCTACTTATCATACCCTTTCATTTGATACCCATGTCAAGGGGGTTGTGAAGAAAATGGTAATGCGTCCTCTTGAGGTGGCCTCGGTGGATCTAACTATTTATTGAGTATACTATATTGCTTATTGTATTCTACTTATCATACCCTTTCATTTGTTACCCATGTCCAGGGGGTTGTGAAGAAAATGGTAATCCGCCCTCATGAGATGATCGCCATGGATCTAACCAGATATTGAGTATATTATATCGCTTATGGTATTCTACTTATGATACCCTTTCAATTATTGATACCTATGTCGAGGTGGTGGTGAAGAAATGGTGGTCCGCCCTCTTGAGACAGCCGCCATGGATTTAAAGACATAGCTTATTGTATTCTACTTATCATACCCTTTCATTTGATACCCATGTCGTGGGGGTTGTGAAGAAAATGGCAATACGTCCTCTTGAGGTGGCCTCGGTGGATCTGACTATTTATTGAGTATACTTGCTTATTGTATTCTACTTATCATACCCTTTCATTTGATACCCATGTCGAGGGGGTTGTGAAGATAATGGTAATCCGCCCTCTTGAGATGACCGCCATGGATATAACCAGATATTGAGTATATTATATCGCTTATGGTATTCTACTTATGATACCCTTTCAATTGATACCTATGTCGAGGTGGTGGTGAAGAAATGGTAGTCCGCCCTCTTGAGAAGGCCGCCATGGATATAAAGACATAGCTTATTGTATTCTACTTATCATACCCTTTCTTTTGATACCCATGTCGAGGGGGTTGTGAAGAAAATGGTAATCCGCCCTCTTGAGATGACAGCCATGGATCTAACCAGATATTGAGTATATTATATCGCTTATGGTATTCTACTTATGATACCCTTTCAATTGATACCTATGCCGAGGTGGTGGTGAAGAAATGGTAGTCCGCCCTCTTGAGAAGTCCGCCATGTATATAAAGACATAGCTTATTGTATTCTACTTATCATACCCTTTCATTTGATACCCATGTCGAGGGGGTTGTGAAGAAAATGATAATCCGCCCTCTTGAGATGACAGCCATGGATCTAACCAGATATTGAGTATATTATATCGCTTATGGTATTCTACTTATGATACCCTTTCAATTGATACCTATGTATGTCGAGGTGGTGGTGAAGAAATGGTAGTCCGCCCTCTTGAGACGTGTACCATGCGTACCCTTTTTGTTAATCATCGAAATAATATGGAATGCTATTTGACATCAACAGTGCTGGATTTGACTAACTTGTAAGGAATATGTCATATTTTTAGAAATAAATTACGATTACGAACTCGGCATTCGGTATTTCAAAATTTTACTGTACATTTGTACTGTGAACTATATGTTTTTTATAGTACCTAACGCAATCTGATACCATAGTTGCGACTAACCACTTTAAATGAATACATTTTGTTAATCATCTAATGCCATCTGGCATCAACAGTTCGAGTAAACACTTTTCGACTAACTAGTAGCACCATCTCCTTTATTGAGCAATTGAAATAACTTAGAGCGCCATCTGACAGAATAATTTTGAGTACCCACTTAAAAAAGACTGAAGGAGAAGAAAAAAGTTCGATTCGAAATGTAAAAAATGTAAAAATAAAGAAAACGAAGAATGATAGGAAAAAACTCACGGAATAATAAATTATTTATATTTTGGGTATCGGTTACAAATAAAAAATTACTTATATTGCTTATAAAAAGGTGATAAATCGCATAATTTTATAAAAAAAACACCTTGTTTTCTATGTTTAGGCGTAAATAAGGCATTAGCTGTTTGCCCTTACGAACTCGGCAAACTACCGCTTGCCTTGATATAGCATAGTATATTTCATATGAAAAAAAAAAATATCTAAGAAAAACCGTTTTCTTTTAAAAGTTTTCATGTGTACGTACACTTTTTGCACTCACTGTATGTCTATTACATAACTTTTAATTTTAAGCAAATTTTTCGCAGTATTATTTTACAACTGATCCTATAGGATTTTCAAAGTATTCAATTCTAATTTAATTATTTGTGGTGATCTTTTTTAATACGCCTTGATTAAAAATGACTGATTTTCGATAACACTCCAAAGTTTTTGTTACTGAATTTATCGAGCTGTGTAGAAGCTTACCGTCCGTTATTCTTGTTCTTCGATGGCTCTACAGCCCAATTCGAGCCTTGGCCTCCATTAGCTTCTTCCTCCAGACGTCTCTCTGCTCCAAAGCTTGTCTCCAGTTTTTTGTGTTGAGTAGTTTTGCTGCATCGACCTTAACATTATCTGCCCACCTTAACCGTGGTTTGCCAACTAGTCTTTTGCCATCTGGTAATAGATACAGGGCTTTTATTGGTATCCTTGAGTCATCCATTCTTTGGACATGGCCGGCCCAACGTAAACGTAGCAGTTTGGCATGGGTCGAAAGTTTACATTCTTTGAATAAGTCGTACAATTCGTGATTTCTCCATGCATTGTCTTCATTGATTGGGCCATATATCTTTCGGAGAATTTTCCTCTCAAATATATCCAATTTTTCTGCGGATTTCTGTGAGATACTCCCTACTTCACATCCAAGCGGCAGTAGATACGTAGTATGATATTTTTGTAGATTCTTATTTTGGTTTTTCTGTGGATGACTCTGGATTTCATTACTGACAGTAGTGAGAGGTATGTTCTGTTCGCGGCGTTTATTCTTCTTTGAACGTCTATCGTTTCATCGTTGTCTTCGCTGACTGTGGACCCCAGATAGTTAAATTGGTTTACCCGTTCAACGTTATATTCCCACCAGGTGGTATTGCAGTTTCTTCTTCTTCTTTCCACCCTTGTCTGAATTAGAATCTTACTCTTCTCTGCGTTTATTTGCAGCCCTATATGTTTTGCTCCATCTTCTAATTCTGTGAATGTTTCTCTAGGATATGACAGTGATCTTGCAAGGTAGTTTATATCGTCCGAATATCCTGCCAACTGTTTGGATTTGTTAAGCAGGGTTGAGTTCGCATCAATGTTAACATTGCGAATTACTCCTTCTAGACAGAGATTAAATAGCATGGGTGCCAGCCCATCGCCCTGCTTTAAGCCTTGCTTGACTGGGAAGGACTCCGTCAATTCTCCTTGTATTCTGACTGCACATCTTGTATTTTCCATTGTCATTTTTGCTAATTTTATTATCTTTAGGGGGATGTTTTGGTCCAGCATTGTTGCATACATTTGCTCCCTGTCGATGGTGTCGTATGCTTGTTTATAGTCGATGAAAAGTTGATACACGTCAATGTTGTATTCCCAGCATTTTCGGAGGATTTGCCTTATTGTAAAAAGTTGATCCATTGTTGACCTATTTCTTCTGAATCCTTGGTATTCACTTATTGCAGCTTCTGCGTAAGGTTCCAATCTGGCCTTAATTATATTGGTCATTATTTTATATACTGTGCTTAAAAGAGATATGCCTTTATAGTTTCCACAGTTGAATCTGTCCCCTTTCTTGTGTATTAGGCAGATAGTGCTTTGCTCCCATTCTTCAGGCATTTTTTCATTCCTCCATATGCAGCATAATAATTCGTGTATAGCTGCTGAGAGCAATTCGCCTCCTTGTTTGATCAACTCTGCTGGGATGTTATCAATTCTTGGAGATTTACTGGTTTTAATGATCGTATGGCACTTTGTACTTCTTCCAGAGTGGGTACATTTGTTTCTCTGGTGTCATCGTTATGTTGTAGACGGGGTTCTGGTACATGTCTGATGCTCTCGTTTGCGTTCAGCAGCCCGTTAAAAAATTCCTTCCATCTTTTCATTACATCTTCGCTGCCTGTCACTATGTGCCTTCTTTTGTTCTACATATACCGGAGGAGGGCTTGAAGACTTTCTTGAAGAAGTTAACTTCCATGTATGCTTCCCGTGTTTTGTTTTGGGCAAAGTTTTCCTCTGCTCTCAGTATGTGATTGTTGAGGAATTGCCTTTTCTTCTTGTTTCCTCGTATTTCAATTTCTTACTCGTCGGTTTCTCTATGTACATTTTCCTATTTTTATTTCTGGCCTCTATAGCTGCTTTGCATTCCTCTTCGTACCAGTCACTAGCTTCGGCTGTGCTTTTGTATCCTACGGTTTTCTTCGTGACATTTGTCAGTACCGTCTTCAATCTTATCTTGAGTAGACAGCCAACATCTGAATCTAGGCTTTAACTAGAAAGTGGTCCGATTCACAATTTGCACCGCTACAGGTTCTTTTTTTTGTGATACGATGAAGCTTAGGAGTCACCCTTTGTACTACTAGTCCGTCATGTCGTTCGAGTCATGGTGCAATGTATAGTAGTAAGCTTGATCTGAAGGATAGAATAGAAAGGATAGGTTAGGGGTCTGGGGGGTGCATGAGTAGGTGTCGATGAACCTTGCGTTTGAACTCAGAGATGTTATATGAGCTCGGAAACACCGACTGCGGAAGAGAGTTCCACAACCGAGTTGTTCTATTTATAAACGAACAGCTAAACCGACGTCATCCAATACTACCTTGATTGAACGGCTGGAAAGAAAGCTCTCAATCCAGTTCATAAGAACTGAGTCGATACCAATAGCTTGGAGTTTGGACAGCAGAGCGGGATGCCATACTCTTTTTTTTTTTTTGTGGCAAGATGAAGCTTAGGAGTCACCCTTTGTACTACTAGTCCGTCATGTCTTACAAGTCATGGTGCAGCGTATAGTAGTAAACTTGATCTGAAGGAAAGATGAGATAGGATAGGTTAGGGGTCTGGAGGGTGCATGAGTAGATGTCGATGAACCTTGCGTTTGAACTCTGAGATGTTATATGAGCTCGGAAACACCGACTGCGGAAGAGAGTTCCACAATCGAGTTGTTCTATTTATAAACGAACTGCTAAAACGTAATGTGCGTGAAGGGGAGGGCTGAAGGGTGAAGGGGTGAGCCGAGTTGGCTAGTCTTGTGTTGCGGGAGAAAAATTGCCGTGTGGGCAGGAGGTTTTTGATTTCAGTGGAGCAGTCGCTATGAAAATAGCGGTAAAACTTGCTGAGCGCTGCTACATTCCTACGGTGGCTTAGAGGATCAATGCAAAGAGTACTATCGCCAATGAGTTTGATGGCGCGGTTTTGCACTTTGTCTAGCCAAACCAAGGTGGTTGTGGGGGCGCCTGCCCAGATATACGAGTTGTATTCAAGGCGTGGTCGAATGTAGGACTTGTATATTGTAGCCAAGGCAGTTGGATGAAGGAGAAACTTGCATCTCTTAAGGAAGCCGAGGCATTGATACGCTTGTTTGGTGACTTGGAGTATGTGATTATTCCATCGTAAATCGTTGGATAGAGTCACTCCGAGGATGTTAAGATATGGGTCAGCTGTTATATTATCCTCGCCCACTGAAATGGAGGGAAGGTTGGTGCAGGTTTTGGTGGAGAATAGACAGTACTTGGTTTTGGTTTCATTGAACTCGACGCGATTCTTACGGCCCCAATCAAGAATGAGTTTAATGTCCGCGTTAAGAGAGTTGGACATGAGTTCGCGTTCTAAGAGACAAGGTCTGGCACTTGCTTGTCCTGTGTTGTCGGAGGGGTATGAGTAACGCAAAGTACCGTCATCGGCAAAACTTTGAAGTGGATTGGAGGGGATTGAGAGCAGATCATTAATGAATATAAGAAAGAGAGTAGGTGAGAGAATCGCCCCTTGAGGAACGCCGGCCGAAATGGAATGAGGGTTGGATTCGACGCCATCCAATACTACCTTGATTGAATAGCCAGAAAGAAAGCTCTCAATCCAGTTCCTTAGAACTGAGTCGATACCAATAGCTTGGAGTTTCGACAGCAGAGCGGGATGCCATACTCTGTCAAAGGCCTTGGAGATATCTAGAGCAACCAGACCAGACTCACCGAAGCCATGGATGCTTTGGTTGATGTGTTCAGTCAGGCATACAAGAAGGTCGCCAGTAGACCGTTTTGGTCTAAAGCCATACTGCCTGTCGTGAATAATTTGGTTAGATTCTAGATATTTCATCAACCGTCGATTGATTATTGTCTCCATAACTTTGGAGAGAACGGAAGTTAATGCTATTGGGCGGTAGTTTAAAGGGTCGCTGGCTTCACCTTTTTTGGGAATGGGCTGAACATGAGCTAGTTTCCAAGGGTTGGGATAAACTCCGGAGAAATATGACAAGGCAAAGAGTTTGCGCAGAGGTTTAGCCAAAGGTGAGGCACACTTTTTGAGTACCATATGGGGAATATTATCGGGGCCAGTGGATTTATTGACGTCAAGTTCTTTGAGACATTTATACACCTCTCGTGTCCTGAAGAAAATTCCGTCCATTGAATGAGCGTTGCGATCGAGGACCGGTGGTGACGTATCAGCTTGAGGTAACGAAGAATTTGAGGCGAACAGGGCCGTCTTTAAGGCAGGGCACACCGGGCCCGGGCCCAGGGCCTCCTGCTAAAAGGGGGCCTCTTCGTAGAAAATCGTTAAGATTTTTATATTTTTTTTAAAAAAGGTTACTTTACTGTCAAAGCATAGTTTTTGAAGAAAAAGTCATAGAAAATGGGTCTTATTTGGATAAGTGCAAATTTTTCTCATTTTTGCAACAGAACATCAAATTCTTTCCGCTATAATGAAACTAAACCTCTGATATATACAGTAGTGCTGCAAAAATTCCCGATCCAATAAGCCCAAGATGAGTATCGTACTACAATTATTGTAGAAATTATAGCGATTTGTTTGAAAGTATTATTAAAAAATAATAATTTAGTAGGTACAAAATATAAGGCCGTGACACAATGGCGACTTCGGCTTCGGCTTCGAAAGCGACGTTGAAACGCTGAAGCGCTGAATTAAGAATCGACGCCGAAGCCGAAGCCAAGTATAACACAATAACGGCATTCGTCTTCGTCTTGCAAATCGCGGAAAAATTGTTACATTAAATAAACTTTGTTAAATTATAATGGAAAATAAACGGGAGGAAGTTATAAAATTACAACATATGTTTATTTCAAAAAAAAAAACAAAAAAATAGGCGATTCTGGTCAAGAGATTTCCATCTTGTTCTCAATCTCCCCTCTATAAGTTAAGTAAAATATAATAAATGAAATTTTCAATACTTATTTTCTGGAAATATTTCAAAGATTTCAATTCTGTTTTATTAAAGTATGAAATAAATATAAACTACCTTAGGAATACCTAAAATTCCACTTATTTTTTCCATACGTGGTCTTTTTTCTGATTATTTTTATAATCTTTGCACCCTTTTTTATATATGTATATGTACATGGATTTTCCTTTACTAACTCGATTAATTTTTCCTCAAAATCCATGTTAAACACGCGTTAAATTTAAATTACCGGACAGCCCACTTCGATTTTCCAAATAAATTTCAACCGACGCCGCTTCCAATATCAAATATCATTTGATTGAGGCTTCGGCTTCGAAATCGAATCCGAAGCCGAAGCTGCCATTGTGCTAATAAGTACTGCGACGCTTACATTTGATTTTGACAGGCATCGGCTTCGAAATCGAAGCCGAAGCCGAAGCCACCATTGTGTCACGGCCTTAATTGTTAATAATGGTGGGCGTAGGGTTTGATCCAAATAGGTATGGGCTGTTTCACACGAGCCGACGGCCAACCAACAGAAATCGGCTGTTATCGGCCATTCCCTTTTGAAACTCGACGAAAAGTCGCATGGGCTTTCACACGGGCCAATTTTTCCAACCAACTCTACGTCAAAACGCTTTAGCTTATTGTTGTTGTTTTGTCTTTTCTCTTTCTTTTCTTTTTCCCAAAGGAATAAAAAACAACAACAACCACACAGCTGTCAAAAAGTCGTATCGAAAATCGTGTGAGAAAGTTGAATGGAAAAATCTTCCCTCCCCATTGTCCTCTCTCACCCTCTTCTATACAAATGCCGTTTTCATACGATTTCTGTTGGTTGGCCGTCGGCTCGTGTGAAACAGCCCTATATAGTTGAGAAAATTCCTGATCTAAAAAGCCCAAGATCATTCGCCTCGATTCCCAGATCCGACGGCGCGGAAGTGAGTGCGGATTTGACACTTTGCGATTCTCAAATCCGCAGTCGCGGATTCAGTTAAATCAAAAATTCGGAGTGAAGACTCACACGATAATGAAATACCCGAAGTCGGATTATCTTAGGCGCATTTGTGGTTTCAAATCCGCAGAAAATTTGTTGCGGATCACACTTTTAAAGCGCGGAAAATGTCAAAGAGAGATTCGAGGTTGCGGATTTGCGAATCGCAAAGTCTCAAATCCGCACTCACTTCCGACCCGCCGGATCTGGGAATCGAGGCCATTATCATACTACAATTATTTTAGCGGTTTGTTTGAAAGTGTTTTTAAAAAAATTCTTATTTAGTAACAAATGTAATGTTGAAAAGTGGGGGGGGGCGTACACTTCATTCAAAATATATAGTTTTTTCCCGGAAAATTCTTAAAATAACCCAAATTTTAAGATTTTCGCTGAAATGGAACACAAAAACATTTGGGACATTCCATGTCAAATCGGACAAAATTTTTCGACCCCCTCTCCGTTTTGGCTGAAAATTTTCAGGGACTTTGGGCAACTATTTAAGACTACAAATAAATTATTTTTTTGAATTTTATCAGCAATCTATTGACAATAAAAATTAAATGCTGAAAAACATAAACATATTTTCGAATTCAATGTCAAAAGGTCAAAAAATAGTAAAAAAACTCAATTTCTCAAATATCCCATCACGAAAACGGACGTTTTTGGTGTAAAATGTTCGGGAGAAGTCACTCTAACACCTCGATCAAAAATATCGATGGGATCTTAAGAATTTCGAAAGTTATGAGTATTTGATTATAATCATTAATTTTTTACGATATTTATTGAACCCTTTGACCTAGATTTTTTTCGAAACGTCATTAATTTTCACTAAAACTTGTATAAAGGGTTTTTTTTGGACGCTGATTACGAATCTGCGGTCGGATTTTCAAAAAAATGAACCTTTTTTCATGAAATGAATTTTGGTCCGCCATCTTGGCTGCCATTTTGAATGTAAAAAATTCTTACCGTTTAGAATAGTGAACGGAGAAAAAATTCAAGATGTACAAAAAGTGAAAATTCAGATAAGTACTTATTTTAAAAACAAAATCATAATGATCAATGTTAGAGTGCTTTTTAAAAAATTTCAAGATATTACGTCTCCTTAAGTGGGCCTCCACTCTAAGTAGGCCCAGGGCCTTCAAGCAATGAAAGACGGCCCTGGAGGCGAACAGAGATGCCAGTAAATCGGCCTTGGATTTGCTTTCTGTTATCACCTCCTTTCCATTAATGAATGGAGGGGTTGAGGAAGAGGTAAAATTCTCTGTCAAAAGCCTTGGAAATATCTAGAGCAACCAGACCAGACTCACCGGAACTATGGATGCTTCGGTGTAGATGCTCGGTCAAACACACAAGAAGGTCGCCAGTAGATCTTTTCGGTCTAAAGCCGTACTGCCTGTCGTGTATGATTTGGTTAGATTCTAAATATTGCATCAGCTTTCTATTAATTATTGTCTCCATGATTTTGGAGAAAACAGAAGTTATTGCTATTGGGCGGTAGTTTAAAGGGTCGCTGGCATCACCTTTTTTCGGAATGGGCTGAACATGAGCTAATTTCCAGGAGTTTGGATAAACTCCGGAGAAATATGATAAGGCAAAAAGTTTGCGCAGAGGTTTAGCCAAAGATGAGGCACATTTATTGAGTACGATAGGGGGAATATTATCGGGGCCAGTGGATTTGTTGACGTCAAGCTCCTTGAGACATTTATACACCTCACGGGTCCTGAAGAAGATCCCGCCCATTGAATGGGCGATGCGATCGAGGACCGGTAGTGACGTATCAGATTCGGGCAGAGAAGAATTTGAGGCGAACAGAGATGCCAATAAATTGGCCTTGGATTTGCTTTCTGTTATCACCTCCTTTCCATTGATAAATGGAGGGGTTGAGGAAGAGGTAAAATTCTTCTTGATGGAAGTTACCAAGGCCCAGAAGTTTTTGCTGCCTGCATTTGCGTTGAGAATCTTGTTTCTTAATTTGTCGTCAAATGACGATTTAACCTTCCTGATGGTGGAATTACAGGAATTCCTTAATTTGATATACTCACGACGAAGGGACTCACTTGGGGAGTGTCTGTACGCTCTATAAGCGGCTTCTTTAGCTTTAATTGCGTCCATGCCTTCCTCATTAAACCATCTATTCGGCCTTGGCTTTGTAGATTTGATAGAATGAGGAATGAATAACCGCATTCCAGCCCGTATAATTTTGGTTATACATAGAGCGGCATAGCTCGCACTGGCATCCCGGAAACATAGATCCCAGTCCGTGGCTTGAAAAAAGCGAATTAGCCCCAACCAGTTGGCTTTCCCATAGTGCCAAACAGTTTTTTTAGGAACTGTGTTAGTAGGGGTAGATGAGTATGGGAAATTAGCGCTGACTAGGCAATGGTCCGAGTTACCGAGAGGTGAGCCAACTTCGACGGAGTACCGTGATGGGTGTGATGTAAGAAACAGGTCAAGGAGATGGGCTCCGTGAACTTCAACGTCTGGGACACGCGTTTCCCGATTGACAATTTGGTGCAAATTATTAATATCTGCAAAAAGCTCAGCGTCTTTGCCAGAAACACTGGTGCTATTTGAGTATTTCAGCCAATGTATATTATGTACGTTGAAATCACCCGCAACAATGATTTCACACTCCGGATGGGAAAGTAGAAATCCGGAGATTCGTTCAGATATAGCATCGAAGGCTAACGTCGAGGCATCATTACTTATATTAGGACTTCTGTAGAGAAAACAGAAGAATATGACGTGGCTGCGAAGAATGATTTTAATCCAGGTATAATTAAAGTCTGGAGTTGTACTATTATATTCTTTCTGAAAAGCCACGTCATTCCTAATGTATATGGCGACTCCCCTATCAGAGGTCAGAGAAGTTGTGCACTAAGGAATACCCAGCCACCTGAAATCGATCAGAATCGATATCGGTGACTTGAGTTTCACTTAGCGCGAGAACGGCCGGGGCATGGGAGGTTAAATGGCACATTACGGGGGAAAAGTTCGCGAGGAGGCCCCGAATGTTACAAAAATGAAATGAAAATTTTTTGTTACGGAGCCTCTCCGGTGCAAGGTTCATGACCTCATTTGATGCTGTCTGCGTCGGCGATGCAACCATCGGGCTAACGGGAAGAGTCCTGTTGCAGTGTTATGCCTTCTTAAACAAGACAATTCCCATCAGCTGACCGATATTGTTGCTGCGCCGACGATGGCAGGCAGAGAGTACGGGAAAGGAAGGAAGGAAAAAAAAAACTTACTTGCCGTCCGTTAGTAGTATTCGTCTAGTTTTTTTTGTCAGTGATTGTGATTTCACTTCATTTTTGTATCACTTCACGCGCACTTAGTTTTTTTTTTTTTAATTTATTATTGTTTAATGGTTTGTGTAGTTATTGTTATTGTTTATTTAGTTCGAGTGAAGATTTATTGTTATTGTTTATTTAGTTGAAATGGTTGATAAACTTGGCACCGGATAATTGTGTTGGTTACGCTATGAAGGACTGGCGGCTGCAACCGTCCGCACTACATGCTAGCCCAGTCCAGACTCCAACTCTTACTTGCAGGATACTGGAAGCTGCCCTTCTGTCTATGAGAATATGGTCTATTTGATTTCATTATCTTTCGCTGGGGGATTGCCATGTGTATTTGTGAATGTCCTTACTTGGGAAATATGTTGAGCTGACGATCATATTTTTACTCATTGCGAAATCGATAACACGTTGTCCGTTATCGTTTGATGTTTCGTGGAGACTTCTTTTCTAATAGTCAGTCTGTGGCAATTCTCTCTTCCAATTTTGGCATTGAGGTCTCCTATCACCATCTTGATGTTATTGGAAGGGGCCGTATCATATGCGCGCTCAAGCTAATAATAGAAAGTGTCCTTTGTCGTGTCCGCTTACTCCTCCGTCTCCGCATGTACGTTTATGATTGAAAGGGTAAAGAACTTCGTTTGGAGTCGTATTGAGCATAATCGTTCACTGATTGGCTTGAACTCTATCACATTATCTATAATTGATTTGTGTACTACGAAGCCTACCTACTCCTAAGTGATGTTCACTTCCGCAGCTGTAGAATATCCTGTAGTTGCCAGTTGTCCCGTCTCCTATCCATCTGCTCACTTCGTCTAATAGTGACTTAACTGGTGCAGTTCTGTACATACTTCGCGTATTCCATGTTCCGAAAATCATTTCCAGGTGCTGTTGCCGTAGTCGTTGCCGTTTTTCCCGTCCGTTCCGAGGCTTTGCTTCGGGTTTCTTAACTGATGTGTTTTTACAGGGTCCGGTAGTTAGCTCAACGCCCAACCCCACTACCAGGAGGACCGGATCCGTGAATTATACCCCATCGGATAGGCTGGTCCAGCTATACCCCCGCAAGGAAAATTCAGGAATGGGAACAGAAAAAGTTTCCTCACCAAAACTGTGATACTATGATCTTCTGCTCTTTATCCAGGATCAAGAACTTCCCAGACCACCAGTATTACAGTCAATCTGTAGGTATGCTGCTGAAAAAACTACCATATGGTTGAAAGTAGTTTTGTTCGTTGAAAAATGATGTGACTAAGCTACCTTGGCGATGGACATGTGCAACTGTTAGCAGTTTTTTGGAAAACTCAAAAAAAGTAAAAAAAAAAAAAATTTGAAATGCGTTTTTCTCGATTTGCATGCGTTTTACAGGAAAATTTATTGAACAAAAAATGTAGAGGACGTTGCGATCTACAATTTATGTCATTGGCGCGATGCTGTACAACAAGAAATGCACACAATAGGTGGCGCTAAAGTCTCAAAAAAAGTGTTTTTCCACTTTTTTGTCCTGAAAATATTATTTTAACGCAAAACTGTAAACGGGAAAGTTGTTCCCTAGATTATTACCAACAACTTTTATTTAAACATTTTTTTCATATAACTTACCGTTTTGAAACTGCAGCTTGCAATAGTATGAAAATTCCAATAATACGGCTGCACGCAATATGAGTACACATCTGAGGTGCACGTTTTATGCAGTATCAATTATTATTGATACTGCACAATAGATATGATACAATAAAAACAATAATTAAGACCCATAAAATTACCGTTAGTGAGACTGCGCTGTATATGCATATATACAGCAATATAGCGCTACAGTGCACTATAACTTTGAAACGCTTAGCTTAATCACATCATTTTTCAACGAACAAAACTACTTTCAACCATAAGGCAGTTTTCTAACTGAAACTATTTTTTTCACGACAGATTTACTGTACTACAGTTTCGACCATTGAAGCCGATGAAAATGCTAAAAATATCTAAAATCTTCAATCTATTATTGATATTTTTATTAATTATAAATATCGGAATGCATAATATGAGACACATATATGTATGTTTGTAAGCTGTACAAGTTCACTATATTCCATTATTGCTAGGGTCCCACTACCATGGGACTGCACCTTGTTAAAATATCCCTTGAAGCGTATTGGTGTACTTTCATGTTATTCTGATTGTTGTTTGTTGGTTCATCAGCATTGCCTAATGATGGAGTATCATTTATGCTATTTATCAAACTTGAATTGTAATTGCTCGATTTTTTCCTGAAAAAGATATGGAGGAAGCCAGTAGTAAGTACGACGTGATAAATATTTTCCAGGTTTAAATTGATTTCAGTTTATAAATGCGGAATTGGTTAGACGAAATTCCAAACGCATTTTCTACCACACGTCTTGCTCTTGAGAATCGATAGTTAAACATTTTTTCATCTTGGGTCAGTTGTTTCTGACTGTATAGCTTAATAAAATCATTGCGAAGAGTAAATGCATCGTCTTCAATAAATTCATAATCTAGCCTTGTATTTGATCCTGGTGGAATATTCAAATGATTATTTTTTAATTTGTGATAAAAAATTGTATATTCGATAACTCCGCCATCAAAAACTCGACCATTGACTCTAACATGGCGTTTGCAATGGTAATTAAAACAATAGTAAAATATTTTATAATCATAGTAAAATGAGCCACTATTTTGTGATTTCTGAATGCGGACATGTTTTCCGTCTACGGCTCCAAGGCAGTTGGGAAATTGCAAATTCTTTCCAAAATCTCTGGCTATTTCTCTCCGGTCATCTTCGTTTTCTAGAAACTGAGATCATTATTATTATTTTTATTATTATTAATATTATTATTATTGTAATTTTAATTATTATTATTAATAATATTATGTTCGTAGGAGGATAATTGGATTAGGACGATTAGTCCCCCTCATCTGGGTCCACTAAATTAATGCCGCCACCATCTTCAGTATCTTCATGGATAACTCCATGAAGGTTCACCAAACCTACCATCAACATCATCACTATCAAGCCATGCTTCTGAAAACAGATCAGGACGTCGGGGATCTGTGGTCTTAATTACTAAGTTTTACGCAATTCACACAACAACTTCCGGCACGATCAATAACGATCAATCAGAACACTTCATCGATCACCGAACTCAAAGTACATCTAGCCAATTTCCGGCATCTCCGCTAGTTTGTCGGATCCTCTAACTAAGTTCCTATAGACGCGTGCACACAAAAAAAATCAGAAGCAATCATAATATAAAAACTGTATAAACATAATTCAACTTTATAATAATAAAATAATAATTATGATAATAAAATAATAATAATTATTATTAGTGTAAACATAATTTAACCTTATGAAAATAAAATAATAATCATTAGTAATTTATACATGTGGTATTTTTTTATATCCAAAATACCAATAGATCTAAGCGCCTTTTACCTAACAAAGAATCTGTGTTATCAAATATTGCGCAGGATTTGGGGCAGTAACCTTCTGAAATGGATTGTTTCGATCACTTAGCACTATCATGGACGGGAATTTTAAGGAGCATTCAATGGAACAATTAATATTAGCCGAAAAATTAATCAGTGATGACCTTTTTGAAGCACAGCTGAATAATTTATCACGCAGCAACTATGTTCAAATTAAGAATACAAGTATAAAACTCAAAGCCTTCAGTATCTATCTGAAGAACTCAACGAGCAACCGTTTTCACAAATGATTCGTGTGCAACCACATCAACAACAAACTCAATATCAAGGACAACTGATTTCTAAGCAATATCAGACGCAACAATTTTCAACATCAACAAAACCGTCAGAAGACTCCAACAGCGCAACAGTCCATATAGAAGTACATATAAATGATACCAGTGAAGAAACTACTCATGCAACCCAAGGAGCTATTTTAAATTTAATCAATAATATTGACGAGTAATTATTACTCTATATTTATTAGAAATGGGCCGAATATGGGTTCGACCAAATACCTATATTTGGCCGAATATTCGGTCAAAATGTACCGTACCGAACATTCGGCCGAATTATTCGGTTCAGTTGTACGTACATAGTAAACAGGTTCATATAGGTCAGCGAAGCGTTCTGCAAGTAGCAGCGTTTGCTCACCCCTCCTGCACATTGCGCTAGCACGGCTTGCTCACTCAATGCGCCGCTTTTTCTTTTATTGCAATTTCTCTCGTGATGGAGAAGATCGTTGTTATCGCCAAAAATAAGAGACTAAAGTCAGAATGTTGCGAAATGACAATTCCATAAACTTTGAGGCCCTACGAACATGAGTCAACTGATTTGCAATCCTACTTTCAAACTGGTTTCACCATTATCACCCTCACAACCAGTTTGCCACCAAAATGAAACCTTTGTCCGCACACAAGCGCAACTGATTTTTGGCCAATCGGTGTTCTGTGCTCACGAAGATTTTGTTGAACAAGAACAGTCGCACGCAACCAGTTTCAAACTAGTTTCAAATCAAGTGTTTGTTTCATTTACAAATACTACCTATCTACGGTTCCAGAATAAAGCCTTTAACATATGTAACTCTTAAAATAATACTATTTGAGTATTCGGTAATTATTCGGCAAACTAACCAAATATTCGGCCGAATATAAACATTAAAAAATACGCCGAATATACCGAATACGAATATTCGGCCGAAAATTTGGCGCATCTCTAATATTTATTAATAAGTTTTTTTACTATTCCCTTCATCATTGTGTTCAAAGTTAAAATTACTTGTTGTTCAAGTGTTCGTTAAATTACTATTTTTTAGGAAATGTTATATGCATATAGTTAAATAAGGAATAAAAGAGAGCAAAATATTAAACTTACCTTCAAATAATCGTTTAATGCATGAATTATTGCTCTACACGTTTCTGGAATTGTTAAGCAGAACGCTTGTTTGGATATTATAGCACTGCACTGTAAATCCGTATAGGGGAAGGGGGGGGCATAACGGGGACGCGAGGCACGACGGGGCCACCAACGCATACAAGTAACTACACACATTAGACGTGTGTTGTTGGCGCTAATAGGCGGCCATTTTGCACCAGTCTTCAGTCTGTCAGGGATCGGCGACTAGACTGCGCGCGTTTTTTTTTTAGGATAAAAAACTTTTTTCAACGTAATTAGATCTAATTTTGAGTGATTACAAAAACAAATGTGAAAAGGTAAGTGTTTACATTACTACTATCTTTTTTTTTTATTGTGTTTTTCTAACGACATTACTTATTGATATGTGTTGAACAAAATCACTCTAACTATCGATTCATTGTTTTTTATTATATAAAATAATGTTAGACATGGGGGCATAACGGGGGCATGGACATAGGGTGCGATGGGGTACCCCATTGTGCCCCGTAACTTCTGTCCCCATTATGCCCCTGTTATGTAAGTAGTCTGTCTGAAGGAATGATCTGTTCATTTGATAATATAATTTATTTTGTTTTAGGTATAAACAATGGTACGAACGTACAAAAAGAAAAGTTCGAGAGGCAGTTGGTCTGTAGAAAGCATGAAACAGGCAATAGATGCAGTTTTAAGCAAAAAGGCGGGCTACAGAAAAGCAGCTCATCTATACGGTGTTCCACAGACCACATTGGAGCGTCACGTCGCCAAAACAAGGAAAGGCGAGCTGTCTCTTAACTCAAGTTCAGGTAACTTCAAACCCGTGTTTTCCAAACAAGAAGAAGAGGAGCTCGTGAGGTATGTTAAAGAAATGGAGAAACGTTTGTTTGGTTTAACCACTGTCGTCCTACGAAGGCTAGCATATCAGTTGGCGGAAAAAAATGCTAAGGCTCACAAATTTAACCATGATAAAAAGATAGCTGGCGTAGATTGGTTAAAAGGGTTCATGAAGCGTCACCCGGATATATCCATCCGCAAACCAGAAGCTACATCGGCAGCTTGTGCTGGTGTTGACGATGACAATGCAGAAGAAATCCACATCTGCTCATTCTGTGACGCAAAATAACCCTGTACCCCGTACTGCCCCGAATTGAGTACCCTATACTGCCCCTACCCTGGGGCACGATGAGGTTTTCATGAGGGTTTCATAAAATTAGAATTAAAACATTATTTTATTAGTTACCTCACCGAATTCTATGCGAAATTATAATTTATTATGTAACCGAAGTGTTGTGATTAGTTTTAATTAATAAATATATTCTGTTTATTCTTTTATTGTTTATTTCCCTTAACGTCCCCGTTATGCCCCCCTCTCCCCTACGATCTTCCGGTGGCTAAATATTGCAGTTACAGATAATTTTTTATGCGGGGTGATAGCTTTTCGCATTCTCGTGTCTTTTTTTTTTAATAATGTGCTAATTTTTAGAATTTCATAATAAAAATCAACATCCATGCGTAAATAATTTAAAAAATCACAACTTTCACAAGCTAATTCTTTCGCTAATTTTAAATGAGAGACCGAATTTCGCGTTAAGAACCACTTTTTACCCCATTTTTTTTATCACATGTTTCATCTGTTTCTTTAATAATTAAGCAACCCATTGCTGCTAATAACAAGCGCCGTATTTTATTTAATAAAATTTTATCCATGTCAGATTACAAATTTTCACACCCGCAACAAATCTATATAAAATTTAGGAAATTTTATGAAAACTCAAGAATTTCACGCGTGCTTTTTGAAGGGCTGTACGGCCAAAAGCGCGTAGCATCTAAGTACGGACGACGGCACATAAAGTGCCTCCAGCCGCTCTTATCTTGACCGAGGCCTAACAACATGGGGAAACTCCAACACATTCAATTTAATTAAACTCACACCCAGGCAAAGGTGTGCGTTCATACAGTTCCCTCAGAAGCTGAGCTAACCGCAGGTTCTTCGGAACCGAACAGCGGGATTTGCAGCGTTGCCAGTTTAAAATGTATTAATCCAACGAAAAATATGTACTAAATCAAATAAAATAGTTGTAGATCCTAAAAGTACATATATGTACGTATGTATTCAGTAATATGATATTTTATACACCAAAGGGACTTAAAATATGTGTATTTTGCAGAAGTAAGGGAAAAATTTAGGTTCAATTAAGAAAGTGTAGGTACGGCAGCTCTCTACTGCTAAACTCATGAATCTCTACACTTTTGTATTTAATTTCAATATTCGTATATACAAATCTATGATGATCCTCGAATTAAATTGAGTTGAAATTAATCTGAAATTCGAATTAAATTGAGCTGTCTGATAGACTTGCCATAAACCTCAAACTAAAATATACCACGATATAAATGCTCATTAAGTTACACTTTGCTTCTATTTATATGCATATGTAATTTATATCACTGTGAAAAAATAAGGGATGGGTTAATTAATTCGCCAAATTAAATCGAATAAAAAATGTACTAAAATCAAATAGTTCGGAGTAAAAAGTTGTAGCATAAAAATCGTAGCAGAAATACTACAATTGTAGTAAAGTGGCAGCGCTGGATTTGACAAGTTGATGATAGAGAAATTTTCTGTATCCACCATATTCTCTTTTTTTGGTTTTGTTCTTTGGTAATCTCTTCTGGCTTCGAGTTACAACTAATATTAAAGGAGGTGGGTCACAGCCCATACAAAATTACCCCAGGCCCGGCGCAAAAGAAAAGTATCTCAGATTATTGGCTATAATGAGTATTGAATTTCTGTATAGTTGTTATATCCCGTAACTGTGGCTAAGGTGTTAATAATGCTATTTCGTTTTATTCGGTCGAAATGACTAATTAACCCTGTATTTTTGTAACGCCATCACTTATTTCCATGAATAAGGTATCAGTGTACGCAGAATACTCCCACCTATCTAAAATTGTAAAAGCGACGGTAAAACCGTACCAACTTCCACAGTTATGAGTCGTAAAAGTCAATTTTTTTTTTTTTTTTAACAAAAATGTCACCTTCAACCACCTTTTTCTCCAAAATATTCATAGTCAACTAATGTTTTTTTTTCCAGAATAAGAAAGCTTGGAGTGTCTCCTATGAATAATGTCCAAACAATTTTTATGCTACGGCCTTTACTTTCGAAGTTATAAGCAATTTTAATACTAAAATTGGCGCTAATTTCGTACTTTTTTAGTACTCTTTTTCCTAAGCTTATGTCGAAAAAAACCAAGTGACAATTTTCAAGTCAAAATTGCATGCAATTTCCCCAAATTAAGCCAGTTTTAGCATTTAAATTGCTTATAACTTTGAAAGTAAAGGCCGTAGCATAAAAATTCGTTTCGAAATATTGTTGTTGACTCTTATTAAAATATGAATTTTCGTTTATTGTTTATTGAGTCAAGAAAAAATAAATGATAGGTGAAAGGGCCTAGCAAGATAGCCCTTTGAAAAGTGCCCCCGAAGCTAGTAGGCTAATACTATAGTCAAATCATCTACTTCCGCGAGGAAAATAACTATAAAAAATTTCAGCCCCGTGGGGCTCTTACAGGATGAGAAATAGACATGCAACCCCTAACTTTTTTTATTTTTTATTTTGGAATTCAGTTGGCCAATCTTCTTGAGTTTTTGCATAATGTTAGTTTACCTTAAGACCTATTATTAAAAAAATATGGAGCCCATTAGCCTTCTTGCAAGTACCAAAAAAAATTGGTTTTACTTTCACCCCTACCTGCAAGGGTAGTTCCCCTCGTGGTACAATCACCATTTTTTCAGCAAATATGTATCTATTGCCAAGCTTCATACCCTCCAGAGCTCATTATTATTGGTGCAATGGAACATATCGTCGGTCTAGAACCAGAACAACGTATGTCCAAAAAAAAAAAAATTACTTTTTTGAATTTTCTGGTTGTAGAAGAGTTACTTTATCCGTCTTTATATAAATTCGGCCATAACATTTTATAATAGTAGTAGTTTCCATTTTATCGTATCTCCATTTCACATAACGATAATGCATAAAATTCACCTTTTAATAGCTCTCCTGTAAAATTTCAAAATTGGTGGTTACGTTCTTCTGGTTCTAGACCGACGATATATGGTAAAATAAACATATGGGTGCCACAAATAAAATCAAGTTTTAAACTAATAACACATTTAATTTAAAATACAATAACAAATGGATAAAAATGTATATCATTAATAAAATCAATCTTCATCGCTGTCTTCATTTATAACTGTGCAATTTGGGTGGTCAAATATATTCGATAATATTTCTGCTGGTTTAATTATTTTTGACTTAAACCTAGCGTTAGATAATAAACAAAAATCTACATATATATTGGTAACCCCTATGCATTTAAGTAGAAATAGAGAGAAATAAATACGTATAAAATATGTAGTTTCGACACTTCACACAAAATTATTAATGCACCAACAACTCAACTATTGTTCTAAAGGGGTTGCCATACTACCCGACACAACATGCGCAACCGAATGAACTTATGGAGAAGAGGGTGTGAGAGGACATTTAATTTCATCGTCCTTTTGTGCATGTTGTGTCTTGTAGTGTGACACCCCCCAAAAGCACATGCATACCACAATACAATACGACTTATTTAATATTATATCCTCCCCAGTCATTTCAAGGTCTGTCTATATATGTATATTGTTCTAAAAGAAATGCGTACTGCGTGATAATGCGACCCGTTTAATTATTCACTCATTTTATGGTGCATCCACACTACGCGGACTTTGGTCATACGCGCTTTTACCTCTTTTTTTCATATAGAGTATAATGGCTTTTTTTGCGATATTTTTAATGGCAAAGGCAGTACGGTCAAACTGCGCGAACAAAAGGCTGTGCTCAAAAAGGTACATTGTACGTCTACACAACACGGGCTTCTTGACGGTTTTCTCAGTTTACTCACGATTCAGAAAATTAAAGGCTCATGCGCGCTTTTTTCTGTGGCCGTACGGCGAAAAGTCCGTGGGATCTAAGTCCGCGTAGTGTGGACGACCCATTAGGTTCAGTCTGATTACAAATATTTAATGAAAAATATCGATTCGAAAAATCGAGATTTATTGCGATGTCTGAAAAGTGCATAAAGTGTAAAAAATATTTACGTAATGTGAAAGGACACAATAAATTGCTTAGTGAAGAAGATGATTTACCGTACATATCCAGTGTTTTGAAAATACCCGTCGAAGTGAACAGTATTTTATGTAATTATTGCCGTTTGCTACTTTATAAGAGACGCGCTAAAGATACTAGTCATGAAGAGTCTAGTGATGAAGAAGATCCCTCTTTTAGGCCCTCGACATCATCGAGCTCTACTGCTATTGCAGAAGAGTTTATAGAGCTTCCTGTTCAGAGGCTTGTTGCCACACATAAATACTGTTGCATTTGTGGATCTGTTAAAAACCTAACCGTTGTTCCTAAAGATGCAAGATTACAGTGCTACATGAAAAGAAATATTTACATTCCACAAAATAATCGCTGTTGCTACAAACATTTAATTCAAAACCGTTTTTATTCAGATGACATAGAGCATATAAGACCATATTCTAATTATAGTTTGATAGCTAAATCAGATCTGATTAATGTTTTCACTTTTCTAGAACCAAATAATATTTTTAAAGCAATAGACAAAAAATGTTTATCTGATAAGCAATTATTTTATTTAACGGGTTTGACGCGGCAAAATATTTACGAATTGGAGGAAATGTTGCACTCATTACGAAACTCTCATGGTAGAACAACCATCCAGGCTATAATAGTTGCGTTATTTAAACTGCGAACTGGTAATAGTAACGAACTCATTGCTTTTATTGTTGGCCTGGAGTACCCTCAGCATGTATCGGAATATTTGTCATCCGTTATTTCTGCATTTGAAAAAGACGTCTTACCACTGAATTTTGGTTTGAATGCTATTACAAGGGATAGAATTCGTTTATACACTAGTGAAATAGCAAAAGCCCTTTTTGATATCCAAGACGAGTTAATTATAATCTGTGATGGTACATATATGCGTCATCAGAAAAGCTCAAATAACATATATCAAAGGAAGTCATATTCTAGCCAGAAAAAAGTACCCCTTTGTAAGCCCTTTACAATATGTTCTACAAACGGTTTTATTATAGATATGCTCGGGCCTTTTAATGCTAACGTTAATGATGCATCGATAATGAAACAAATAATGTGCGATCCCGTGGGTTTGTCTAAGCAACTAAAGCCTGGTGATATAATTGTGGTTGACCGTGATGTTGTTCATGACTTGGAACAACGTGGATTAAAAGTGTTGATGCCTGCGCTGAAAGGAAATAGATCACAACTCCCAACCTTCGAAGCAAATAGTTCTCGTCTTGTCACGAAAGTGAGGTGGGCAGTGGAAGCTGTGCACGGAGTGTTGAAGCAAAAGTATAAGTTGCTTGATAAAAAAGTTGATAATAAATTGCTTCCAAAGGCTGCCTCATTATGGAGAATCGCTTGTTTTCTTAATAACAAATATGGCAATCGTTTAATAAGCGATATCAATAATAATTAACCGTTTGAAAGCTAAAGCTGGTGAAGAAGTAAATGTTTTAGCTCAAGAAGTTGAAGTAAATGGGTGGTTGAGAAAGAAAATTCCATTTAAACAAATACTGAGCAATGATATTTTGGATTTTCCTGAAATGGTTGAGGACGAATTAAAAATATTTTTCGGCGGTTCCTACCAGAAACGGTTCCAGAACTACCTAATTCAGATGGATCAATTAACGTGGAGTGTGCAAAGCAGGCCGCAAATATTGTAAGGGTACAAATTAAGTCCAGACATATAAATAAGAAGACTTACCAGGTATTTATTAAATATGTGCCTAATAAAAATGATGTTGAAAGCATCGAAGGACATTATTGTACTTGTCCAAATGGAAATAAAACTGCTGGCTGTTGCTCGCATATTGCACCCGTTATTTATTTTTTATCTAACGCTAGGTATAAGTAAAAAATAATTAAACCAGCAGAAATATTAACGAATATATTTGACCACCCAAATTGCACAGTTATAAATGAAGACAGCGATGAAGATTGATTTTATTAATGATATACATTTTTATCCATTTGTTATTGTATTTTAAATTAAATGTGTTATTAGTTTAAAACTTGATTTTATTTGTGGCACCCATATGTTTATTTTACCATATGTTCCATTGCACCAATAATAATGAGCTCTGGAGGGTATGAAGCTTGGCAATAGATACATATTTGCTGAAAAAATGGTGATTGTACCACGAGGGGAACTACCCTTGCAGGTAGGGGTGAAAGTAAAACCAATTTTTTTTTTTGGTACTTGCAAGAAGGCTAATGGGCTCCATATTTTTTTTAATAATAGGTCTTAAGGTAAACTAACATTATGCAAAAACTCAAGAAGATTGGCCAACTGGATTCCAAGATCAAAAATAAAAAAATTTAGGGGTTGCATGTCTATTTCTCACCCTGTAAGAGTCCCACGTAGACCAGTGCAGATAATTTTTGAGAAAAAAAAAAATTCTTAGCAGTATATGGAAGGTGGGAAAATTTAGGGTAAATGCTACATAAAGAAGGAAAAATCGAGAGCACCGCAGCAGATGACCGGAAAGGGGGCGGGGGAGCCGAAATGTGAGTTTTAGGGGGTTAAACGTGTTTTTTTGCGATTTCTGAGAAAAGTACACCTCCTATCGAAAAACGTTAAATGTAAACGTTGTAGATAATTAAAAGAACTAGAGCTTTTGTTCAAACCATTTTTCGACATAACCTCAAAAAATGGAGAAAAACGTCAAAAACCGAGTTTTTCGTTTATCATTTTTATCTTTCACAAAAATGATCCAATTTTAATGAAATTTGAGGAAAATGTAGATTTTCATGTTTCGAAAAGGCCCAATTTTTTTAAAAGCGATTGGTTGTGTAGTTTTGTTTTTATGACCTTAATTTAAAAAAAAGGCCCCGTTTTCAATCAAAAAAGTTGGTGAGCGAATTTTTGATTTTGAAAACTTTGAAGACGAGTTTTTTTTCGTTGAATCCTCTACTTTAAGATGGTGTAAAAAAATGATAGTGTCACAATAGAAAAACATCGATAAAAATTCGAAAAACCAAAAACAGCCTTTTTCAAATATCGATTTTTCCGTAAACTTCGCTAATTCTTTATCTCTCTTTGACATAAAGCTGTAAGAGTGGCGCAAAACTGTTTTAATGCAATATATTATAAGGGAGCTTCATGTAACAGTTTCAGATGTGAAAAAATTTGTTTAAACAATTATTTCACCCAAGAAAGCAAGGGAAAAATTACAGTTTTAGGACGGCCCGAGCAACTTCTTTTATTTAATTTATTGCCAAATAAAGTGATTTTTTTGAGTTTATGAAGGTATAGTTAGAAGATTGATCTGATACTACAAATTTGATGATGGAAAAATGAAGTACCATTGCGAGTAACTACTAGTATTCCTTCAGAAGCATTAAAAGCGGTTTTACAAGTTAATCTATGTCTACACTGGTTTTCTTTCATCATGCGTGTAGGTAATACTTGCTACCCGCGAGTAAGACGTGTAAGGAAATTATAAAATCTGCAAAAGACTTAGATTTTGGCACTTGTTGTTTTTTATGTGGTGTCAGCTGCACTCATGAAACCAAAAATATTGTTCGAACGGTTTCAAATGAGAACACGAGAATAAACATTATTCAACTTATTAAAGACAAAAAACAAAATAATACAGCAAAAACTGTGACACGACATCCAGTTTTACTGGGAAAAGTAAAAAAACGATCGTAAAATTACGGCTTGGTAACCAAAATTTATCAAAAGTGGCAGAAATTTTCTATCAGAGAAACGCAGCCAAACAAGCAATAGCTCAAAATGGACTGAAGCTAATAGCGTCTCTGTATAAGTGTAAAAGAAAAGCTGTTTCCTTAATCGAATTAAGATTTGAAATGTATCAAACCGCTGCAGCAAGATCTTCGTTCAATTTAGAAAAGCTACCACCAACCGAGAGAGCACCAGAATAACACTGCTACGGGGTCTATTTTCAAATTCAGACTTGGCTGGGTAACGAACTGAAAGCTACAGATTGGGGGTGGAAAAACCATTTAAACGAAATAACACCTAAATTTACCGAAAAGAAATTAATTCCTGAAAGTTTGCTAAAATCTATCTGCTGCAGCTGTGAAACTGGTTGTGATAGTAAAAGATGTGGCTGTCGAAAGCATGGAGTAAAATGCTCCCTTTTATGTTCCAATTGTACCGGAGCCAACAACTGTTCAAATTCTGAAAATCAACCAATAGAAGATCTCAGCGATTCGGAGAAGATTATTAATAATGAAGATTGTGATAAGCTGGAGGACCTTCACGAAGTCGATGACTTTATTGAAGATTCTCAAGAGATTGAAAAATGTGTTGAGTTTCATGATCAACAGCATCTCTCCAAAAAAATGAGGTATGAAAAATTCTTTTACAACATAACAGCAGTCGAGTACGCGAACACACTTATTATTTAAACACGGCATAGTCTTTACTCATGTGCAATTGTATTTAGCAGCCAGTAGAGTGTAATACAATAAAATGTAATATGTGACATTAGGAAATAATAAAAGTTGGTTTTTTGGCATTGCTTTTTCCAACTATAAAAAATTTGTTTCATTTTTCAATTTTGTTTTATTCTTCTCGAAAAATTTTGTTATTGAAGACTTATAGACTTACAAAATGGTGCTCGAATGTCGAGTGCTGGGTTCTACCAGTAAGTTTTAATGTACAAGCCATCACAATACGTAGAAATATTTTTTTTTTGCCTAAAACGGAAAAATCGATATTTGAAAAAGGATGTTTTTGGGTTTTCGAATTTTTATCGATGTTTTTCTATTGTGACACTATCATTTTTTTACACCATCTTAAAGTAGAGGATTCAACGAAAAAAAACTCGTCTTCAAAGTTTTCAAAAATTCGCTCACCAACTTTTTTGATTGAAAACGGGGCCTTTTTTTTAAATTAAGGTCATAAAAACAAAACTACACAACCAATCGCTTTGAAAAAAATTGGGCCTTTTCGAAACATGAAAATCTACATTTTTCTCAAATTTCATTAAAATTGGATCATTTTTGTGAAAGATAAAAATGATAAACGAAAAACTCGGTTTTTGACGTTTTTCTCCATTTTTTGAGGTTATGTCGAAAAATGGTTTGAACAAAAGCTCTAGATTTTTTAATTATCTACAACGTTTACATTTAACGTTTTTCGATAGGAGGTCTACTTTTCTCAGAAATCGCAAAAAAACACGTTTAACCCCCTAAAACTCACATTTTGGCTCCCCCGCCCCCTTTCCGGTCATCTGCTGCGGTGCTCTCGATTTTTCCTTGTTTAAGTAGCATTTATCCTAAATTTTCCCACCTTCCATATACTGCTAAGAATTTTTCTAGTTTTTGGCTTTTCAAAAGCGTATCTGCACAGGTCTACACGGGGCTGAAATTTTTTACAGTTATTTTCCTCGCGGAAGTAGATGATTTGACTATAGTATTAGCCTACTAGCTTCGGGGGCACTTTTCAAAGGGCTATCCTGCTAGGCCCTTTGTCTTTATCTATTGTTTATTTGAGGGTGTGTATTAAATATAAGCAGACAACTTTGTAGCTTCAATTATATTTATTATGATCCTTTTTAAAGGGATACAGAATATTTTTATGGATTATATTTTCGAGTACAAGTTGCCTGAAGTGTTTTTGCAAGGAGAATGTAATGATGGTAGGCGGAGGTATGCAGGGTTTTATTATTACTATCTGTTTTAAATATTTAGCGAAAAATGTGCATTTGTATGAAAAATTTAATGAGACAAAAGTAATAGTTGAAGTTCCTCAACGGCTTTTCTTTGGATGCTTTAATTATCAACAGAATCTGAAAAAAGGCGCAAAATGCCCTCTAGCAGCGAAACTATTTCGAAAAAACTGACGAAAAAAATTCCAAAATTCACGATTTTCGATTCGATTTTTTTTTTCATTTTTTTTAAGTTTAAAAATTTTTCTTGTTAACTATCATAAATTGCATAAAATAACCTACACCGACCTATTTATAAAGAAAGAAAGAACCTCATATGGCGATTAGTCTTGCGAGGTGTCCCGATTTGCGCGGGACGTCCCGCTTTTCAGGGACGGGAACGTGTCCCGATTTTCACCGGACGTGTCCCGATAAAGCAATAAATTTATTAAACACCATTATTATTAGAAAAAATAAATAAATTACACATCACTAAACATCACATCACTATGTCGAGTGCGCCAATGCGATCAAAATAGCACGCATCACATTACTAACGTTATATAGATATAGCCTTGTTCTGTTCTCTCGCTCAGAGACGCAGCCGCTCCTCGATGTGTGCTCACTTTTGCTTCACTGAATTATTCGTCACCACGCGTCCCTTCACATTGTTGGCGTTCGTATGTGGTTTGCGATTTTAACAGCGACGACTCATTCACTCACGGGTCAATGGTTAACATTATCAAAAATTTATACGTTCTTCGGCATGGATCAACTTGATGAAGAAGTGTGTTAAGTCAAAGAAGTAGTAAAGCCAGCAGTGCAAAACAAAGACTTGACGCCGCTACAAAAATGGCACAACATTCAACAGCTTCAATACCGAACAACAAACGCGGTAACGAAAAGGGTATTTTCCCAGGCTAACTTAATTTCGCCTGATAGGCGAAACCAACTTTAGCATGGCTTGCTGTGAATTTTACAACTACGTTACAAAAAACAAGGCAATCCTAAAGGCAGCAAAACCTAACGAAAAATATCATTTTAATTAAAAAGGAGTAAGGATGTAAGTTTGACCCTTTCGGTCCACACTATTAACTTTCCAGTATGATGAACGAAGACGGAATAAACTGACTTCTTACAAAATAGTTATACGTTTAAGGCCCTTTTACATTATGATCTAATGGATAAAGTGTTTTTATGATGGTTTTACTTTATCAAAGATACAGAATTAAAACATTATCAATCTGCAGTTTTCGGTTTTACACCTTCAGGATTTGGTTAAAGTGCCGGATTGAAAACTGCGATGGATTTAGTTAAAATTCTCGGATTGACAGCAGCTAGTGTTGGAATTGTGGCTAATAATATATTTAAAATTAGAAAACAAAAAAAAAGCAAAAGAACATGAAAAGATTAGGAAAAGATGTTGGATACATGGCATTTAATGAATTAGGATTGGAAGACCCGAGGAATTTTAGGAACTTCCTGAGAATTCAAAGTGTTGTTATTTTTTTTTTTTTCAAATTAACTGCAAAAAGTTGAGCTCCGAATATGTGGACAAAACACGGTTTTTCGTGAAAGCATACCTGCGAAAATACGGTATGCTAAAGTGTAGACATAAGCGAATAGAAACGGTTCTATCTACGCTATGTGTCTATCTCTGCACTTAATCGTTTCGATGATAATGTAAAGTAACTCGTATGTAGATTATATGTACTTTATCCACACTTTAGGACAACACTTTATCGTTTCGATCATTATGTAAAGGGGCCTTTAGCACTAGTGGGAAACTGATCAGTATCAGAACTGGTGACAAAGCAATCCTGAGAGAAGCTAGTTCAAATAATTATAATAGTGGTAAATATGCGAAATTTTTCTAGAGAATTTGGTTTTCCTGAACGTTAGTAAACATTCACTTCCTTCGTGTTTCGTTCGTGTTGAAGAGCCGCTGATAAATGGGAAGCGAATGACTTCATTTGGAAATTCCAAAGTTTTCCAGAGATATTAGCAAAACTAATCAATATGTCAGACTTGACCAAAAAGAGCAAATTTTGTGGCAGCTACTGGAAATCCCGCGATGAACCTCAATTTATTGAAACTTCGTCACGCGTAGAATACATTTCCCGTCAAAAAGTGCTGATCTAAGGTTTGAAAAATTCGTGATGTTTGTACATGGTAACGAAATTTTTGCATGATTTTTATAGGTTGTTGGAGGTGATGTTTTGTTGGAAGGCTATCAGTGTGCAGAACCCAAAAAAGATCACTTCGTTTAGAACGGATCTCATTCCATCGGGTTCATTAGATATTAGCAAAACTTATCAATTTAAGGTCTTTCTGACACTTAGCCGAAGTTTTTCCATTTAAACCAAAAAATGCCCGACCGAATGTTATGAAATTTTGTTCAGGGCATGTTTTCGTTAATATGTTTCTCTCGATACCTCAAATAAGTCTATATAGTTTTTAGTTCGCTCGGTATCGTCCAGGTACAAAATCTCGAACGTCGTTTAAACAAAAAAACGGTTCAACCAATTTTATGAAAATCTTTTCAGATCATATTCGAACGGCACCTCAACTAAGTCGATATCTTTTATAGTTTGCGCGGTATCGTGGAGTTACATGTCATTTAAACCAAAAAACGGCTCGACTGGATATTATAAAAAATATTTTCAAATTATATTGTCGTTAATAGGCTTCGAACGGCACTTTCGATATCTTTTGTGGTTTGGGCGATATCTTGCAGGTACAAAAATCACTTATGTCACTAACGACCCCACCAAATATTATAAAAATCTTTTCAGATCATATTTCCGTTAATACGCTTCGAACGACACCTCAACGAAATCGTTAGGATTTGTTGGTTAGGATTTTTCTAGGACTTTAGATGCTGCTGGTAGGAATATAGTCAGCGTCTAAGCTTAGAATACACTGGACATTTCCTACTTGTAAAGAGGGCAGATCAGCGAGTGATCCCTATCTTTGAATGGCAAGGAAAAAAACCAATCGAGCTGGAATCGTGGAGTGTTCCAAGAAATTTTAGAATAACTTTTGAGCTCTTTTAAAAAATTTAGAAAAAAGGATTTTATCGACCTACTTTTTGAATTACAATGAGAAATGTGGGAAAAAATGTTTTCATTTTCATATTTCTTTTACAAAAAGACCCTTTATTTCTGTTCTCTTTTCAATCATAAACTATTGTCTTTATAACTCAAATGAAAGCCGCTAAATAAAAAATATACCCTATTTATGGCAGTAGACCATTGTTTCTTTTTTTATTCCAACCCATTAAACTTCACTATTTCTAACAACAAAATTTAAAAGGTCCTAAATAAAAATTAAAACTCGATTGAATTTACAATCGGTTAATTAAATATGAACTTTCTACCGTGAGGTATAATTACATAATAATGACAATTTACATTTTCCTTCTAAAGTTTGTAGTTCCTTAGTTTGTAGTGTAGTTTATGTAGTTCCTCTGAGCTTAAAAATTTCTCCAGATTGGCGAGTTCTATAGATGATCGCTGGAATGTTTTAGCGTTATCTGAGTATATCACCGATGGAACACCCCGCGTAGCGATGAATCGCCGCAATCCTAAAAGACAACTGGAGGTTGCACATGTAAACAGCCTTATGTATGTAACTTTATGATGTGGTTCACCCTTGGTATATAAGGGTCCGGCAAAATCAATTCCCGTTACATCAAAGGGTGTAAAAAGTCTAAGCAGATCTCGTGGAAGCGGTGCGAATGGCAAAGTTGCGGCTTTATCCTTTTGTCTTTTGTAAAAGGTGCATTCTTGAGGTGTCCAGTATTTATGTCTTAATCTGGTAAGCGTTAGGGAAATTCCGCCATGTAAAGTCCTTAGATGCATGTCTCTCACAATCAGCATTGTAATATATGATTTCTTGGGCAGGATGATGGGATTCGGCTCGTTAATTTCGTTGGTTGCAAACTATAATCTTCCGCCAACACGTAAGTAGCCGTCTACTAAAATAGGACCCAGCTCATATAAGTAGGAATTGGAAGGAATAATTCTCTGATTGTCGTCCGTTGGGCGAATAAGACCCAATAGGACGCCGCTTTGTCTATTTCAAGGGGATCTCACTCGGGCTCCCATTTCTTCATTAGTCGGTAACCAAAATGCATGACGTAGGCGGTAACTCTAATCAGCCGAATCCAATCGGCATGCAGTATGGGCTCGCTGCCCTTACCTGAATGGATGGGGGTCAATGACATTGTATCTGGCAAATAGAGTCAAAGTATCCTCTCGTGATTTTCCAACTTCATCAGAAGGCCATTGGTCATCCTCCTTTGACAACCATTCAGGTCCAGTCAGCCATAGAGTAGACTTTGCTAAAGCCTTCGCGTGGATATCCCTAGTCACAAGGTCTGCAGGGTTTTGAGTTCCTGGACAATAATTCCAAAACTCATTCTTCGTCAGTGTTTGTATTTCCTGAACACGATGAGCGACATACTGTTTCCACCTTCTCTCATTGCCCAGTATCCAATACAGGGCTATTTTAGAGCCGGTCCATAGGTAAATTCGATCTGACATTATCTAATTCCCCAATCGAGCAGCAATAAGATCTGCCGTAAGTTCCAATTTCGGTAATGTGAGCTCCTGCCTTTCCGGTTTTCAATGGGGCTATTCGACCCTTGGCGCATAGAAAGTTCACTGTGACGTCACCATTCTGTTTTAGAGTTCTTATGTAGGCTACCGTTCCATAAGCATACAAACTGGCGTCCGAAAATAGATGTAGGTGTAATTTTGTTCTTACCGTTTTGGGTGTAACTGAACGTGGAATAATTACTTCGTCTAAATCAGTTTTTTCTGTGATGCAGGTAATCCATGTAGCGTAAAGATCATCTGGTAATCTTTCATCCCAGTCCAGTTTTCTTTTCCCTGCGGCTTGTAATAGGAGCTTTAAACGCACCATCCAAGGACCCAGAATGCCTAAGAAGTCGTAAATTTTCGCTATCGTTTGTAAAACCTGTCCTTTTGTGATTATCGTAGTAGTCTTAATAGTAGCCATAGTAGTATCCAGATCCACTGATAATTCGTCTGTGAGCAAATGCCAACGTAAACCCAATACTTTATGTTGCTCCGGCGGTCGTTCTTGGCCTGTAAGTTGGCAATGAATAAACGGATCGTTTGACTTCCACTTACGCAAGCTCATCGATGGTCGTTTCAGTATGTAGGTTGCATCCTGATACAAATTCTCGGCCTCCGCCTTGGTATCAGTAGTAAGCACAAGGTCGTTCATGTAAAAACTCGTTCTTAACGCTTTAGTCGATTCAACAAAGAGCTCATTGGCCTCGTCTAGTGCTTTTCGTATGATTGCTCCTAATAAATAAGGGCTGCAGCTTACCTAGAATGTAACTCTCGTAATGCGCTAAGTTTGGGGGAAGGATTTCTGTTATTCTATTAGCGAACCACAAAAATCTATAACTATCTCGATCTTTGGGGCTAAGAAGAACTTGAAGAAAAGCCTTCTCAATATCGGCCACTATTCCTATCTTACCGGAGCGAAAATTTAGTAGAATTGCTAAAACTTCAGGCAACAAATTAGGTCCTCCTCTAAGTGTTCAAACAGTTCGCAGTATGCGCCGATGCGTCAAAGACAATGCGCAATTTAGTTGTCTCCTTGTCTTCTCTGTATACACCTGGATGAGGCAAGTAGAATAAATGGTTTGGGGTGTCTGAAGTCACATTAGCCCTTTCTGCGAAACCTTCTGTAAAATCTCATTAAACGCAGCATCATATCGATTAAGTTTGCCGGTGGCACCCAATTTTCTAATCAGTGACTTCATTCATTGCATGGCTCCAGCCCAGTTATCGCCCAGTACACTATTTTCTTCCTTCCAAAGAAGTGATGCTTCATACCTACACCTTTTAATTTTATAAACGAATCTCAGTTTAACCTATCTGCTTCGCTAATATTATTGGATATTCCCAAGGTCTCCAATTGCCAAAAATTCGTTACATGGTCGTCACATACACAAATACTAAGGGGAGCTACATAATTTAAATTCAATATATCCGGTGATGTTGGGGTGGGACCTTGCAGCGTCCAACCAAGAATAGTGTTTATAGTTGTCAACCTGTCTATGAGTCGTTTGGTTTCTCCAGTTACCAACTGCCAATAGTAGTCCACCCCTACTAGCACGCCAATACCTTCTTCAGGCTGCTCTCCTAGTACCCGTGCATCTGCAAGAGCTAGATTTCTGAAATATATATCATTAGAATTTGGAACTGTAAAAAAAAAATCTAAATTTTTTTCCACTATTGAAGCGTTATCCACTTTTAATGTACTGACTGCCCGACAAATCTATTGCTATAATTTACTTAAATTTGCATATAAAAATTTAAGGCTATTTCCTGTGCACTGCTTAGGCTACCAAACCAGGAGACAATTAATACGCCCACTTGCAATACGAAAATGCAGAAAAGTGGTATCTCAAAGACACCCCAGTTACTTAGGCCCGATGATGTATAATGAACTCTCTATTGATATAAGGCAATCATTGAACGAATCCAGTTATAAAAGTATCCTTAAGTATGTTATCCGAAGAAACAGTCATGAACTTTTAAAATATTTATGTTAGGCAAATCAATTTTATGTCAATTGTTATAATATCAATAATACACCACTTAATTTTAAAATTAGAAAATAGAACTTACTGCACCTAGATAAAAGAAATTCCAAGAAATTAAGACTGCTAGGGCTCTCACACACAAGTTTTCTTATGTGAGGGCTAACTTAGACCATAGTTTGTAAATTAAATCATTATGTAGGTACATATTTTTATAAGTTGCAAAAAAAAAAAAAAAGTACATCAGCGAAAATCTCTGGCACTTTGAGCGACTCTATAACTATGTTGCGGTCAGGGGCGGATTAACGCACAGGCGTAGCAGGCAGTGGCAGCAAATTTTGAAAGGCGGCAAAAATTTGGAATGCATTTTTTAGGGGAATGAAAAAATATTTTTTAATCTCTGTGGTGTAATTTTTTTTTTTTTTTGACGTGACAACGTCTATTAAAACGATGAACGCCGGCTGCATGCACGAAAAATGATGACTCATTTGTTGTAAAGCCCTACATATACATATACTTGCACATGTGTAATTAAACTTTTCCATTGTCCTATCCCAAATATCCCTAAAGTTTATTAAACTTAATGCAACTGAGATTCAATTGCACTTCCTGCAATACTGTTTAATCAACATTTTATTATTTAATTAAATTTCATTTCAAACATCAAATCATTCTGATTTGATTAAAAGTTGCTTATTAAGACTTCCATTTCATTTAATTGTCACGTACAAGATCTCACATTTCAATTACACATTCATTTAATTTGTCTTTAATTCAATTGCGCATGGAAGATATCATGTTTCAGATTCCATATTCTTTTCCCAAAACTCCCGTGGACGCTCAAAACATAACCATCGTTCAGCAGTCAGTTTTTAGGTCTCGAGTTGGTCGCCGGTCTCCGCTTTTAAAAAATTTAACTAAGTTTATAATAAAGTAAAAAGTTAATTTAGAAGTTGCGGTGTTTTAATTTTGCCCTCACAAGCCACACAATATAAAAATTGGTGTCAGATGTGGGGTGGCTATTAAGTGCGAAAGAAAAAGGGTTTCGTAAAAGTGAGAGTTTGGCAAATGTAAATTTTCCTTTTTGAGACGACGACGCAAGCAATTTAGAAGACCAGAGCTGGCTCACCTGGAAATCAAGAAGAAAATTTTATTTGGAAGATCTTATCTGGAGGAAAGTTCTAAAGAAGAAAAATTTTGACTGGAGGAAATATTTGGACTAGCAATTTTAAACAAAAGCTAAGTTAAACGGTACCTTTTACTTATTGAATTGAAATTTTTATTTTAGTTATTTTGAATCTTTCTTTTTATAGTCTTTTTAGAATTAAATTAAATATTATAAAAAAATTTTTTTTTTCTCCTCGCTATAATTTTTAAAGTTTTTTGATTAATAAATAACATTTTATTGTTTTTTTTATATATTTTTAATAATTTCAATCTGGTGTAAATTCTGTGTTCAGTGATCTGTGCGAACTCAAAATCAATCATCTTAGGTTCTAATTTAAATAACTCAACTGTGTGACGTGGAAATTGTGCTTCCTACGTATAAGATAAATATTTTCCTTGTTTTTTATTCTCGGATTTGCGTGGAATCGTGACTATTAAGAATTTATGCTCGAAAGTTGTAGTTCCAAAGAGCCGGTAAACGAATTATCTACCAATATGCCTGTGAAGTTCGATAAAGATTTTGCCTTGAAATTTATTCCCGAATTTGATGGGAATCGTGACCATTTACATCGTTTTTTGAGTTGCTGCGATATGATTGACGGTGACTATAGTGACACAGACTACGAATTATTTTTGAGCATTATTAAATGTAAATTAACTGGCCCGGCATACAGTGTCGTTAAATATAAAAGTTTCGAAGATTGGAACGAACTAAAAAAGATTTTGCAAGAACAATTTCTGGAGCGACGAACACTTGCTCAGATTCAAACCGAATTGGTAAATAGCAAACAAAATTTTAGCGAAGACGTCAGATCTTTCGCAAATAAAATCGAGCGACTTTTAGCAGATTTAAATGATGCCTGCGTGGCAGTAGAGGGTGAAGGAGCTTCCAAAGTTATTGAAAGCCTTAACGGCAAAACAGCCCTAAAAGCTTTTGTAGATGGATTACAGAGTCCAATAAGACTTGTTATTAAAGCCAGTAGATTCGACAAACTTGCAGAAGCAGTCGAAGCAGCAGTGGAAGAGGAAAAATCGTCATATAAGACAAAACTTCCAACTAAATCGAATTTAAAATGCTCCTTTTGCCATAAAGTTGGTCATAGTGCAACAAACTGCTACTTAAAACTAAATCCAGGACCTTCTAAATTTCCAACCTTTTCCAAATTCGAAATCAAAAAGGAACCTTCTCCATCATTTAGAGTGAGCGCGCTATTCTGTAGCTATTGTAAGAACCGTGGTCATCACATTAAGGATTGCCGAAAAAGGGCTTTTAATGAAAACAAACGGACTCAAACCTTTGCTAGTTCGGAACAATGTCCAAGTGGAGTGGACAAATTTTCGGAAAACTTCCACAGCACTGGTGCGAACGGAGGTCCCACCAGAGCAGAAAATTTGCAGTGAATTATTCTTTAAATCCCTCCAACAAAACTAATTCTAAAATACTACTAAATTCTAAAACTTTACCAAATTCTAAAACATTCCAAAATTCTACTACGAAAGTCTTAAAAAACATCTCGTCAATAAATATACAAAACTGTTATAAAGCAACACTTGAAGATATGAGCCTTCTTTATAACCCTGAATTATTCCTAAATTCTTATGCTAAATCGTGTTCAAGCCATATCCCTAGTGTTAAATATACTGACAACTCCGACGAGTTCTATTCCAATTCTAATACTAATACTAATTTTCAACATTTTGAAATAAAGGAAGTTTATAATATTGTCTTAAAAAATTCTAAAAAGTATGATTCTATTTGTTTAACCACTAATTCTGCCTTGGAGAACAAAGTTAAATTACTTGTAGATAGTGGCAGTGAAGTTTGCATATTGAAACTAAATAAGTTGATTCCTAGCCAAATTGTATATACAAATTTTAAAGTGAAATTAAGAGGTATAGGTGACGATCTTAAAGAGACATTTGGTTTAAGCTATATTGAATTTAAATTTGATCATCAAACCATTTCTTATCCATTTCATATCGTGACTAACGATTTTCCAATTCCAAATGACGGAATAATTGGCATTGATTTTCTCGACAAATTTGAAGTAAAGCTCGATTATGGTCCGAAACAACTTTCTTTATTTCTTAACAATACATTACACATTTTAAATCTCGAACCATCTGTTTCCAAAATAATCATACCTCCTAGATCCGAATATATAGCGAGAGTGAAAACCGATAATAAATACGATTGTCTATGTATGGCTAAACAGCTAGAAAGCGGTTTACTTATTTCCAATAGTATCTCAACGCCAATAAATAATACTTGTGCTATTTCTGTCATAAATCCTAACGAACATGAGGTTGAGCTTGATACCAATGATGTTGAACTCTTAGACTTGTCTGAATATCAAATTTGTAGCATCCTTTCTGAAAATATTGACCATATTCTAGATTATGATCGTATTAAACGAGTTCAAAATGAGATTAGAACGTCTCATATGAATACTGAACAGCGTGAACAGATCCTAAGCCTTTGCACTAGTTATAATGACTTATTCTATCTTAAAGGAGATAAACTTTCTCATACCAAAGCTATTCAACATCATATTCCGACTCCTGGTGCGCAACCAATACATGTTAAGCCTTACCGATTACCGGAGGCACAAAAGGCTGAAGTTAACGACCAAGTAACGCAGATGCTAACCGACAAAATTATACAAGAATCTAAAAGTCCTTGGAACTTCCCTTTGATCGTTGTTCCCAAAAAACCCGATATTCATGGGAACAAGAAGTGGCGCATTGTAGTTGACTTTAGGAAACTCAATGAAGTTACTGTTGGTGATGCTTACCCGTTACCTAACATCACCGAAATACTCGATCAATTAAGTAACTCAAAATTTTTTTCAACTCTTGATTTGGCTAATGGGTTCCACCAGATCGAGGTTAACCCAGATGATAGAGAAAAGGCAGCCTTCTCCACGCCACTAGGTCACTACGAATACATTCGCATGCCATATGGTTTAAAAGGTGCACCCGCCTCATTCCAGCGCCTAATGAATAATGTTCTTTCTGGTCTACAAGGATCAAAAGTATTCGTTTATATGGACGACGTAGTGATTTACGGAAAAACCCTTAAAGAGCATAACGACAAACTCAAGGAAGTTTTCGATCGTTTGCGGCTGAATAACCTTAAACTTCAACCTGATAAATGTGAATTTCTCAGACCAGAACTAACCTATCTTGGTCACGTCATTAGTGAAAACGGTATTTCACCAGATCCGAATAAGGTTGAATGTGTCAAAAATTTCTCAGTACCTAAATCACCAAAGGAAATAAAAATGTTTTTAGGACTAGCTGGCTATTATCGGCGATTCATCAAAAATTTTGCTCAAATTTCCAAGCCCTTAACAGAGCTACTGAAAAAGAATATGCCATTTAATTGGTCTCCCAAATGTACAGAGTCTTTTAATATTTTAAAGGAAAGCCTTATCAGTCCGCCCTTGCTGCAATACCCAGATTTTTCTAAGGAGTTCATCCTAACTACCGATGCCAGTGGACAAGCAATCGGTTCTATACTATCCCAAGGCGAAATTGGATGCGACTTACCGATCGCTTATGCTTCCAGAACCTTAGGAAAGAGCGAACTCAATTATTCTACCTTAGACAAAGAGCTTCTAGCTATTGTTTGGTCAGTGCAACATTTCAGGCCTTATCTATTTGGAAAACGTTTCAAAATTTACACTGATCATAAACCCTTGATTTATTTACACAACTGTAAAGATCCAAGTTCCCGAATGATGCGTTGGAAGCTGAAGTTAGAGGAATTCGACTTCGAAATTATATATAAAAAGGGCGATTCTAACACAAATGCAGATTGCCTCAGCCGAATTTACAAAATGACCTTAAGATCTGACATGAAAAACCCAAAAGTTTCAAAATCCTATTCTGAAGGCAACGACTTTGATGACAACCTTAACAATAATAATAATAATAATCATTTTAAGCCAATACTAGATCCGCAATCCTACGACAATTTCTTAGATTCATTTAATAAAGGTGTAATCCTAAACAAAAATGTTCACGACTCTTCAGATAGATTACCTAAAGACAAGAACACAACTATAGGAATTTTTGTTAGTAAGGAACTCAATTTAGATGAAAATTCAAAAGCTCTAGTGGAAGAGATGGGAAATTTGACCGCTTTGAATAATTTAAACACCCAAAGTTTGAATGAGCATAGCGTTGTACCATTAATTGAAAACGATAATATTTTACTCTTAATTACAAATGCTACTTGTACCAAATCCGATTATATGGATCTTTTCCAAACCTTGAAATCCTTAAAAGTTTATCTAAGTGAGCATAATATCAATTCCATAAGTCTAACCAATCCCACTAAAAATTTGTCGTACAAGCATTTAAGATTTAACTTTATCCGTGCTATGGTTAAACACATCTTTCTTGACTCAGAAATTGTTATAACTTTCTACCACAATACTCTAAATTCGAATTTAACTAAAGACGAAATCGCTAGACTATTACATGAATATCATACCAATCCTACCGGAGGACACAATGGTGTCAACCGTACTTATAAACGTATAAAACAGTACTACAAATGGAAAGACATGTATAAAGATATTAAACGATTCATAAATAACTGCGAAGCCTGTAAGAAAAACAAAGTTTTTAGATATACCCGCGAACCTATGGTCATTACTTCTACAGCCAGTGAAGCTTTCGAAAAAATTTCTATGGATATTGTCGGCCCCCTTCCTGTTACGGAAAGAGGAAACAGACACCTTTTGACATTCATAGACGATCTCACCAAATATTCAGATGCTATACCGATTCCTAACCAGGAAGCGAACGTGATAGCTGAAAAGGTGGTTACCGAAATTATTTTCCGATATGGAACTCCAAAAGTTATTTTAACTGACCAAGGTCAAAATTTCGTCGGACAAATTTTCAAACAAATGTGCAAACTTCTTAAAATAAACAAAATACAGACTACTGCTTATAGACCCCAATCGAATGGTTCTTGTGAACGAAACCATCGAAGTCTCACAGAGTATCTAAGATGCTTTGTAAACCGGTCACAAAATGACTGGGATACTTGGATAAAGTATGCAGTGTTCGTCAATAATACAACTCCCAACACATCCACAGGCTACACGCCTTTCGAATTATTATTTGGTAGAAAGGTTGAACTTCCATCTACATTTTCTCGTTCTCCTGAGACACTTTACAACTATGATATTTACATCAACGAACTAAAATCAAGGTTGCAACATGTAAATCAAGTCGCAAGAGAACACATCATTAAAAATAAAGAACTGTCGAAAGCTCAGTATGATAAGCAACTAAATCAGTCTTGTTTTAAGGTTGATGATTTAGTGTTACTTAAGGACTCAGGTACTTCAAAGGGCAAATGTAAAAAGCTATCGCCAGTATGGCTTGGTCCATATAAAGTCTTGTCCACAGAAGGCGTCAATACTATTATACTAATTAAGAATAAATCAGTAAAAGTTCATAATAATCGCCTCATTCTATATCCTTCAAAACTTTGAGTCTACTAGTTGGCACACTCTAAATGCTTTGCATTCTTTCTAGGTCTAACAAAATGAAAATCTTGGATTTTTCCATATTTCTAACATTACTGGGTACCTCGTATAGTGCCGCCGACGGAAACGATACTTGCTTTAACATTACTAAATTGGACGACAGAGCGGGATTCTATTACGAAAATGTCGGTCAACTCAAAATCAGCAACGATAAATGGAGACTTCTTGTCCACACTGATCTTCAAGATATTAAAGAACAGTTCAAGCAAATAAATTCGCTGGCCGAAAAACTTATAACGTTGTGTGATATTTCAAAAAAGGATAGGCCACTTAAGGAATGTTCATTATATCTCCCTCAAATAAGACAAACTATGGTAGGCATCCAAGCCCAAAATAAATTAATTAGCAACGTATTAAATTCAGATTCAGATCTGATCCAGAAAAGAGGCCTAATAGACGGTATTGGTACCATTGCAAAGCAACTTTTTGGTACGCTTGATAATGAGGATGCAAAATATTACGATGAGCAACTCAAAACACTGAATGAAAACGAAAATCACATACAAAATCTTGTCAAAGAGCAGACTACAGTATACCAATCAGTTATAGATCACATAAATCAAACAATCTATTATATTAATGATCTAGAAAACAAAATGACTAAAGCCGTTCATAAAGTAAATAATTTAGAGTCACTTATAAACAATAGTTCTTATACCTACGAACAAATTTCCACGGTTAATGAATTATTTGTATCATTTGTAATGATCACCAGTCAATTTAGTCAAGCACAGTCACATATTATAGAAATATTAGCTTCTGCCTCTCAAGGTATTTTACACCCATATATCATAAGTGCCTCAGATATTATAAAGGAACTATTAAAAATTCAAAGTCTTTTGCAAAGTGGCGTTTATTTACCTATTAAACCAAATATGTTAAATATCGATGTATTCTATAAAATAATTCATATCCATGTATATTTTAGTAATAAAAAACTTAATTTTATATTAGTTATTCCATTAGTAAACTCATTTGAATTTAATGTATTTAAAATAACTAGCGTTCCAAAATATTTTCAAAATGATACATATGCATTAATCATTCCAGATAAACAATTTATTGTAATTGATTCCGTTAAACAACATTATTTTCTTTTCAAAAACGAAGATTTAGAAAAATGCCTAAAAATCAAAAAGCGGATTACATTTGTGACCAAACTATACCAGTTTCTATTTCACATCTGGAAAGTTCCTGTGAACGACAACTCATAGATCCTGTTCTTAATCTTCCCAAATCATGCCAGAAGCGGATAATGCAACTTGAAAGGGCTATCTACCTCCAGCTTGCCAAGGAAAATTCCTGGATATTTGTGTCTGCACGAGAAGAACAACTTATTATAAAATGCAAGGCGACTACCATCCAAATCCAAATACAAGGTACTGGAATACTTAAACTAAAACAAGGATGCACAGCTCATACAAATACTTTAATATTAAATTCAAAAACAAATTTCAACAGCGATGTAACTCTAAGTTATTTTTCTAATGCACCTATCTTAGATAATATTGATATGTATGATTACAAGCAATACTTACCGTATAAAAATGATATATCTGTAAATTTAAATAGTAGTAATTTCCAAATAATTGACCAAATAGAAAACTTAAAGAAAATCAGCCACAATATCGATAATTTAAAGCAGCATTTTGTTCCATTAGCAAAAATAAAGAGGCATTCTTACCATATATATTCATTGTCCATAATCATTATATTCATACTTTTGTTACTATTTATACGTATCATAGTTAAGCTTAATTTTAAAGGAATATGTAAAAACAAAATCAAGGCCAACGACCAACAGAATGAAATTTCTTTATCCAATCCAGATAACGTAAACATTAATACAGAAAATAGTACTACTGCTTGTTCTTCACATGAAAATAACACCAATCCTAGGTATAATTTTCATTCTTAAGGGGGGGCGTGTTGTAAAGCCCTACATATACATATACTTGCACATGTGTAATTAAACTTTTCCATTGTCCTATCCCAAATATCCCTAAAGTTTATTAAACTTAATGCAACTGAGATTCAATTGCACTTCCTGCAATACTGTTTAATCAACATTTTATTATTTAATTAAATTTCATTTCAAACATCAAATCATTCTGATTTGATTAAAAGTTGCTTATTAAGACTTCCATTTCATTTAATTGTCACGTACAAGATCTCACATTTCAATTACACATTCATTTAATTTGTCTTTAATTCAATTGCGCATGGAAGATATCATGTTTCAGATTCCATATTCTTTTCCCAAAACTCCCGTGGACGCTCAAAACATAACCATCGTTCAGCAGTCAGTTTTTAGGTCTCGAGTTGGTCGCCGGTCTCCGCTTTTAAAAAATTTAACTAAGTTTATAATAAAGTAAAAAGTTAATTTAGAAGTTGCGGTGTTTTAATTTTGCCCTCACAAGCCACACAATACATTGTCCCGTTATGTCCCGTTAGTCCCGTTAGTCCCGTAAGTCTCGTAGTAATTTTAATAAAAATTTGATTGTAGTAATCTTAAAAATTTGATTAAAATTGTCAAAAATTGTCAACAATAATATTACAGTTTCTTTCTATAAAAACTTGTACTTCGTTAAAGACTACTTCCTTCGTATTGAGTTCCAGCACCGAGGAAGTCCACACGCTCATATTTTATTGTGGCTGAACGACGACCCTCATGAGACCGTGTCGGAAAATATGCCAAGAACCATCGAACTCGTGGAAAAATTAAGTTCCGTTTCCCGAGATGATGTGCCCAACGATTTTATCTACGCCAACCAGATACACAAATATACTTTCACCTGCACAAAACGAGGCGAGACGACTTGCAGATTCGGGATCCCGTACTGGCCAATGTCCACGACCCGGGTATTGGTTCCAATGCCTCAATCTGATGGGCGCCGCCAAACACTGCAACAGAAGGCCAAGGATCTGCGCATTTCTCTCGATGAACGTCAATACACATGCATGGATGATTTTCTTGAAGCTAATAGTTTGACTTATGCTTCATACCTCGACATTGTGCGTTCAACGTTACGCAGACCAACTCTGCTGTTCAGAAGAAACTTCAACGAGCTTATGGCAAACACGTTCAATCCGTACGTTGCTGGCGAAGTCAACCTAACATCGACATTCAGTTCATCTTGGATGAGTACAGCTGCGCAGAGTACGTAAATAAATCAGCCCGTGAAATGGGTAACCTACGTCGTGAGCTTACCACAATGATGCAAGAACATCCCGAACAGGACTACACGGGCCAATTGAAAGCGTTAAGTATCAAGCTGCTTAACGCAGTTGAGATGTCAGCGCAAAAGCAGCATGGTATCTTCTACGACAACCAATAAGCGAGACAAGTCGTCATGTTGTGTACATCCCGACAGTTTGGCCCACAGAAAGACAACGCTGTCGCAAACAACGTAAACAAATGGACCGCGAAGCCATCGATGGAGACAGCACTAACGTCTGGAGCAAAAACATAATTCAGCGATATGAAGAACGACCTGCATCTTTAGAACAAGTTTGGGCGCTTTCAGTAATGCAGGATGCGTGCGCAAATGACTTATTCAGCAATTGAAAGTGTGAAGCTTTCAATGACTGAATAAGTCCATTGCGCACGCATCCTGCATTACTGAACTACCTTTTTATTTGGCTGAGCTTGGTATGCTAACTTTTCTCATGACGTTGTCACGTTAAACTATCGTCCGTAAACCCTCTTTACAGACAACAAATTTTTACGACTAAACAAAAGCTTTTTTTTTTTCATTTTCACCATTGACGTGTTACAGTACATTTATAATGATTTATTTAAATTTCAAACTTTGACGCCAGAATTTATTTTTTATCTATTTATCTATAATAATAAAAGAAAGTGTGTGTCTGTGTATCTGTGTGTCTGCTTGTGCGTACCGTCACGCATTGTAGCCAAACTAGAAGAGATAGAAATCTGAAATTTTTTTTGTAGATGCATGGATACCCCAGAAGGTGGAAGTAAGTTTCCGTTTTTCGCTATTTTGATTAGTTTTTTTTAATTAATTAATTAGTACGATTTTTCACCATTTTTTCTATTGCATAAAAAGTAACTGACTGACAGACAACGCACGACCTAAACCGCTAGAGGTAAAGGGCTGAAATTTTGACAGTGCATCCCTAGCGATTTCTCGAAATTCATCCCCTAAGGGGGTGAAATGGGGTCAACTCAAAACCGCTGTAGCTATAAGGCTGAAATTTTGATAGTGCATCTCTATAATGACGTGGACATCCACTAAGAAGCGATTTTTCGAAATTCATCCCCTAAGGGGGTGAAATGGGGTTTACCCAAACCGCTTTAGCTATAGGGCTGAAATTTTGACAGTGCATCCCTATAATGACGTGGACATCCAATAAAAAGCGATTTTTCAAAATTCATCCCCTAAGGGGGTGAAATGGGGTTTATCCAAACCGCTAAGGCTATAGGGCTGAAATTTTGACAGTGCATCCCTATAATGACGTGGACATCCACTAAGAAGCGATTCTTCGAAATTCATTTCCTAAGGGGTTGAAATAAGGTTTATCTAAACCTCTAAAGTTATAGGGCTGAAATTTTGACAGTGCATCCCTATAATGGCGAGGGCATACACTATAAAGCGATTTTTCGAAATTCATCCCCTAAGCGGGTGAAATGGGGTTTACCCAAACCGCTGGAGCTATAGGGCGGAAATTATGACAGTGCATAACTTTAATAACGTGGACATCCACTAAGAAGCGATTTTTAGAAATTCATCCCCTAAGGGGGTGAAATGGGGTCAACCCAAAACCGCTGGAGCTATAGGGCTGAAATTTTGACAGTGTGTCCCTATAATAGCGTGGACATCCACTAAAAAGCGATTTTTCAAAATTCATTCGTTAAGGGGGTGAAATGGGGTCAACCCAAAACCGCTGGAACTACAGGGCTACATTTTGACAGTGCATCTCTGTAATTACGTAGACACCCACTAAAAAGCGATTTTTCGAAGTTCATCCCCTAACGGGGTGAAATGGGGTTTACCCAAACCGCTTTAGCTATAGGGCTGAAATTTTGACAGTGCATCCCTATAATGACGTGGACATCCACTAAGAAGCGATTTTTCGAAATTCATCCCCTAAAGGGTGAAATGGGGTAACCATACTACTGGAGCTATAGGGCTGAAATTTGGATAGTGCATCCCCCTAAGGGGATGAAATAGGGTTAACCCAAACCTCTGAAGCTGAAGGGCTGAAATTTTGACAGTGCATCCCTATAATCTCGAAGAAATGAATGACTCGAAATTCCCTTTATTTAATATTCATTTGTGATTGCTTCATAATTTCTTGCACCCACGTAAACAGGCGAACAAACATAAAGAACGTTCGTTAAACCCTAAAATGTCTCTTCTCTTGATGACATATACATGCCAATCTCTGCTTCAAAACATGCAGATTTGTTGAACAGAGGTGATATACGCAGCAGTTTGTTTACCTTATTTATTAAAAAAATGCGCTGTAATAAACCCTTTGTAGGGATAATAACAGCTGACTTTTCTTTTTTAAGGGAAACATTGCACATAATAAACAGTTTTTATTTAAAGGCGTTGCAAGGCACGCGGGTTTTATGCTAGTTATTTATATAGAGAAGTCAGTGGCGCTCTTGGCGCAAAACCGATGACATAACCAACAGTTCTGTGTTTACATGCAAGTAAGCTTCAATTCAAAACATCCAGCCCCTGGATATTAGCCAAGTACAATGAGTGTTGGTAGAAAGTGATTAAGCGGCAGTCATTATGCTAAATTGCGAGAAGAGAAAGAGCTGAACTAGTTAGTGAAAAACTAATTATCCATCTGGACATGAGACGAGTCGCATATGTAGCAATCAACGAGAAATTTAAAGCGATTATTCAACCCGAAAGTGTGTCTTCAATTGAACTAGAGGTTGCAGCGAAAAAATTTGTTTCTTCATTTCCAAACGATCTAGAGGAAAGTTTACTTTCTGAGTTACTACACTTGAAATCGCATCTGGCAACACTGGCAACATGATTTTCATGGAATTTATTCGAATGTCGACATCGCACTACAAATGTACACTTGCACTGCAGCGACTAATTGCACGGCTGAGCGATCTTTCTCTTGTTTAAAACGGATAAAAACTTATCTACGTTCCACAATGTTAGAAGAAAGACTCAACAATTTGGCGATTTTATGTATCGAAAAAGAAACGTTGCAAACTTTAGGTTAAGACTCCATCATTGACGAGTTCGCTTGACAAAAATCTCGTTGTAAACAATTGTAATACAACAAAACTGTCACTCATTAAATTTAACTAATTTGATAAGCAAATATGTAATCAAAGAATTTGTGATTGTATGTGATATGCGATAATAATAATTTAATATTAAAAATGAATTGCTCGACGAATTGATTTTTTATAGGAATAGTGGAGTCGGATAAGCATCAAATTTTAGTGAAAAAGGAATTGTTTCGAGTCTGAAAATTTGAAAACATGTTAGTTACATCGAAGACTATACGAAATGGACATTTTCTACCTCTAGCAACCGCCGCTATGTAAGATATCAGTCATGTCAAAAATTTACCATTTTGGTCGTTCTTTCTAAATATAGATGCGTATATCTCGGCATGTGTAGGTCCGAAAAAAACGAAAAAATAGGGGCAAATCAAGTTGGCCTACGGCGGAAAAAAAGTTAATGTGCCCCTGGTGGTCATCAAGCTGGCTGCGAAGAACGAGTCGAACTTTATTGCACATCTTCCGAGGTGGTCTACCTTCACTTCCAAATGGCAGCAAACAGACATTATGCGTCCCCACTATCGGCAAATTTAATTTACGCACAATGCTAGTTTTGGCTAGTGACAGCTGACTACCTCCATCCATCACTATTCGAATACATAATGCCTTATTTTATCCAGATTCTTCGAGATAAATGCACTGGCCGCTTGTAAGTAAACGTCATTAATGCGTTGGTCTGCTTTTGTAGTAAATAGGTTTACGCTTGTTGAGCTGAAGTTGACCTTGGTTTGATAACCGAATCAATTTGACCGTTAGCAATATTATAACCCGCGTTACTGTCTTGAGCTGTATTTCCAACTTTCACCTAATGGGGATCACACATACAGGTGGCATGTCGTCCAGTGTTGCATTTAATGAACTTGTTCCTACACAGTTTAGCGTTATGTCCGCGCTTGCAGTACCGATAACATCTGCCTTGTGTTTTAAGAAGCCGATTTTCTCATGCAGAGGTTTTGTACTGTTGCAATCCTTCGTCTCGTGATTAGTAGCCTGGCAAAAAAAGCAACGATTTCCATTTGTTCCTGACGTAAACAATCCTACAGCCGTTTTGAAGGGTTTGGTGATCGGAACTGATTGACCACAAGGGATTCGACCTCTCGTTTCAAGAATTTTAATAGACAATGCACTTGACTATCGTTTATTGGCTTTAAAGATGAATGGGTAGATGAATTGTCTACATTGACAATTTGATCCCTCTCTGCTTCGGTTTGCTTTGACGAGGCTTCGTCGTAGTAGCGAAGAGGCGTTAGGTCATTCGGTAAACAGCGTAATAAAACAGCTGCTGTAGCTGCTAAAGAACTAGTAGAAGCTTGAACTATGTTATACAATCGGCGAAGGCCGGGTGCGCCAGACTTTGAAACTACAGGTTGGGATGACAACAAGCGTTGCATAGTATGATCAATAATCTTATCTATATTGCCATACTCTTCCCTCAATAAAGAAATCGCCGCATCATAGCAGGACTCCGACGGTGTGAAGCCAGCTATAGTTTCTAGCGCCTTGACAGTTAGCACAGACTCCAAGTAATTAAATTTGTCAGCTTGTAGCGACGGATTTTCATGCACTAACGTACGATATTGCTCCCAAAATGGAACCCATTCTTGGTAATTTCTTTGGGTGCAGCTGTGCAGCTCTACTACTGGTTTGACTGTTTTTAATGTTGCTTTGTCCTCAGGGATGTATTGTTGTAAAGTGCTTTACCTTTATTTTCCTTTTGCTTAATTGACACATTCCATTTCATTTTTAATGCATTATATCAACTAAATAATTTCCTTTCTAAATAAATTGCATTCATATGCACTTAATTTTGCTTTAATGTCACGTACAGCACTGCAACTCCACTCCAATTACACCGATCGTGTCAAATTACATATTTTTGAATGAACCTTTTCGAACCTGGCGGTTCTCGTGGACTTCGATGGCTGCTCATTCGCGTCTTTTCCAGTGTGTAAGGCAGATCGCTGTGGATCTCCAATCGTTTTTTTGTTAAATAAATGCTTTGTTTTTTATACGAAAATTTGCGTACTATTTTAAAAGAAACTAACCCTCAACAAGTGGTGTCAGGTGTGTCGGGTACTGTTTTAAAGTTACGCGAAAATTTTCCGTGATTTTCCTAAATTTTGTGAGAGCAAAGAGCAACAAATAATAATTAGTTGCTGGAAGCTGATCAGCAAAACAAAGCATCAACAATAGACTACACAGGGAAGGCGCGAATCTGGTGAGGCAACAAAATAGAGGCCACCATTCTGAAAACTGGACTTGGACAGAGGAACGATAAATTTGTCAGAGAAAAGCTAAACAGAGAGAAGATAAACGGGTGAAGACAGGAGAGAAAACTATCATAATTGATAAGGTACATCCTTAAGTAATTAATTACAGCAGAAAATTTTATATATATGAATATTATTTTTATATTTTATTTGAGAGATATTTTTTTTTTGTTTGTTTATTTTAATTATTTGAGAGTTATTTTTACCAGAATAAGATTTTTTTTTTATGTAGAATATAGCCTTTAAATTATATTATTGTTTGGTGGTATTATCAGTGCATATTACGGCGTTTATTACGATACAAAATCTTCATAAAAATACAAATAAATAAAAACAACAGAATAAATAAAAAAGCTAATCAAACTGTGAATTTTGTGAAATTAATCGTTCAGTGCCAATTTTAACGTCAGAAACTATTCCATTTATTTTATGCCCCTTGTCGACGAAGTTGAGTGTAGAGAATCTGAGCCAAAAGAAGATAATATGCCGAAATTTGATAAGGACTTTGCGTTAAAACTTATTCCCGAATTTGACGGGTCGCGAGAAAAATTTCACAAATTTATAACTTGCTGCGATGTTATAGATGGAGATTATAGTGCTACCGACATCATCATGATGCTAAATATTATTACTTGTAAACTTGTAGGGCAGGCGTACAACGTGATTAAATATAAAAGTTTTAGTGATTGGCCCGAACTGAAAAAAATTTTGCAGGATCAATATTTAGAGCAAAGAACTTTAGCGCAAATCCAAACAGAATTAGTGAACTGTAAGCAAGTTTCTAGTGAAGACGTGAGAGCCTTTGCAAATAGAATAGAGAAATTATTAGCCGATTTGAATGACGCATGTATAGCTGCCGAGGGTACCAGTGCTTCGATAGTTATAGAAAGCCTAAACGGCAAAACAGCCCTCAAGTCCTTCGTTGATGGTCTTCAGCATCCTTTACGTCTAATAATAAAAGCTTCACGATTTACTAAGTTATCTGAGGCCGTAGAAGCGGCAGTTGAAGAAGAGAAATCCGTTTATAAACCGAAACATTCAAATAAACATATTAAGTGTTCATTTTGCAACAAGCTAGGGCACCATGCAAACAATTGCTTTCTGAAATCTAGTTCTCATCTCCCTAAGTTGCCTGTTATTCAAAGGAATGTAGAGATAAAGCGTGAGCCGACATTTTCCGCTCACAAAATGAACCTAATTGTTTGTAGTTACTGTAAAAATAAAGGTCACCATATAAAAGAGTGCAGAAAACGTCTTTATAATGAGAGTAAACGTAGTCCAAATAATAGTCAAACACAATTTACTACTTCTTCGGGAAATGCTCAGCGGACGGTAGCGGAAAGTGGCGCTACTCGTGCCGGAAATCTAAAATAGACCACTTTAAAACGTTTTGCCTTACTAAATCATTACAATCTTCTAAACAAAAATCCCAAAATTATTTTATAAAAGATTATCCTATAGACAAATCGCGTTGCAATCATATTGAGAAATCGAGCCTTCTAAGCGCAAATAAATCCTTTCCAATTTCTTCTTTTAATTCAAAAAGCGCCTTATCTTATTCAAACTCGATTCCTCCTCCAAATTCTGAAAATACGGGACATTCTAAAAACATTGAAAATTATTGCGACGAATCTATGATGGCACCTCAAATTATTTTGCCAGCCAAAAACATTTTCTCTGTACGCTTAAACAAGAAAAACAAACTCAACTCTATTAGACTAAAATCGTTGTCCACTATTACTGACCAAATAAATCTACTAGTAGATAGTGGAAGTGAAGTCAGCATTCTAAAAATTTCCAAACTCGATGACGAAGTGATTGTATTTACGGAGTATAAAGCGCAACTAAATGGAATCAGTGACCAACCAAGAGAGACTCTTGGAGTATGATACGTAAAATTAAACACTAGCTGCGGCGTTATTAATCATCTATTTCATATTGTTCATGACGATTTTCCGATAGTTAATGACGGCATATTGGGTAACGACTTTTTTGAAGAATACGAAGCTAAGTTAGATTACGGTCCTAAACTATTCTCCCTGATATTAAATCATGAAACCTTTTCTGTAGATCTAGAACCATCGGTTTCAACAATACCTATCCCCGCTAGAACTGAATTAATTGTTCCTGTTAAGGTGTATAATCTAAACGACTGTTTATGCTTATCCAAAACGCTACCCAATGGATTGATAATTGCTAATAGCATTTCTAAACCAAAAAATAACATTTGTTTTATTTCTGTAATCAATCCCAATGAACAAGAAACTGCGCTTGATACTAATGATGTTCATTTTCAAGATTTAAATGAGTTCCAGGTTTGCACTATTTTTTCGGAAGGAAAGCAAAGTTCTATAGACTATGATAGAATTAAAAGAGTTAAAAGTGAAATCAGGACCGACCACATGTCCGCGGAGGAGCGCGAAGCTATCGAGAACATTTGTACCGAGTACAATGATCTAATTTATTTAAAGGGTGACAAACTTTCGTGCACCCATGCAATCCAGCACCATATAACAACTCCTGGGACACATCCGATTCACGTAAGGCCATACAGATTGCCAGAATTTCAAAAATCTGAAGTTCATAAACAAGTTCAGCAAATGTTGCAAGACAATATTATCACTGAGTCCCATAGTCCTTGGAACTTTCCGTTAGTAGTCGTGCCTAAGAAGCCAGATATCAATGGTAATAAAAAATGGCGAATCGTAGTAGATTTTAGAAAGCTGAATGAAAAAACCTTGGGCGATGCTTATCCTTTGCCGAATATAACGGAAATTCTAGATCAATTGGGTCATTCTAAATTTTTTTCCACACTCGACCTGGCAAATGGATTTCACCAGATCGAAGTTCATCCCAATGATAGGCAGAAAACAGCATTCTCGACCCCCTTGGGTCATTTTCAATATGTTCGTATGCCGTATGGATTGAAGGGAGCTCCTGCGACCTTCCAACGTCTTATGAACAATGTTTTAGCAGGTTTGCAGGGAAGCAAAATATTCGTCTATATGGACGATATTGTTATTTATGGAAGAACATTGCAAGAACACAATAACAAACTTAAATGTGTGTTTGATCGACTCAGATCTAATAATCTGAAACTGCATCCAGAAAAATGCGAGTTCCTGAAACCCGAACTCACATATCTTGGTCATATTATAAATCCTAATGGCATCAGTCCAGATCCCAAGAAAATAGATAGCGTGAAAAATTATCCGGTACCGAAAAATGCTAAGGATGTAAAAGGATTCCTAGGATTAGCCGGGTACTATAGACGTTTCATGAAAGATTTTGCCAAACTATCACAGCCACTTATCGAACTCCTACGCAAAAATAAGACCTTTGAATGGACACCTCGCTGCACCGAGTCGTTTAATTTATTGAAAGAAAAACTGATAAATCCGCCCTTGCTTCAGTATCCAGATTTCAGTAAAGATTTTATCCTTACAACCGATGCTAGCGGATACGCGATCGGATCAGTATTATCACAAGGGGAGTTAGGCAGCGACCTACCTATTGCATATGCTTCTAGAATTTTAAGGAAAGCGGAACTAAATTATTCTACAATTGATAAGGAACTCCTGGCGATTGTCTGGTCTGTGAAACACTTCAGGCCATATCTTTTTGGGAAAAGGTTCAAAATATATACGGACCATAAACCTCTTATTTATCTTAATAATTGTAGCGATCCTAGTTCTCGATTAATGAGATGGCGCTTGCAATTAGAAGAATTTGATTTCGAAATTCTATACAAAAAGGGTTCATCTAACTCAAACGCTGACAGTCTTAGCCGAATTTGTAGAGTGACGTTAAGATCAGATACTGCAAAAACAGTTCCTATAAAACTTGTACCAAGTCTCGATAGTCGTACCGAGAAAACACTTACTAAGAAAATTTCTTCAGATGAACATAATGACGTATTGCCAAGCTATGAGATTTTTGCTAAAGCTCTTAATAGTGGTCAAATTCTAAATCCTAATGTCGTAGATAACGACTCTAACTTATTTGAAGAAAACAATTCAAATATGGGCATATTCATAAATAAGGAACTTATTTTAGATGATTTATTAGAAAATTTTATATACAAAAATAAACATTTAGACATATTGAAAACTAATAAGCTTAAATTACATGATATTCTGCCGCTAGAACATAATGGGAAGCATGTAATATACCTAATTACTAATTCAAAGCATATTCAAGTAGATTATGAAGATATTTTTAAAACATTGCAATCTCTTAAAACTTATCTTATAGAGAATAATATAAGATCGATATCAATTTATAATCCTGTTAAAGTTCCGTCGTATAAGCACCTCAAATTTGAATACATTCGTGCTATGATCAAATTCATTTTCAAGGACCTAGACATTTTTATCACTTTATTTCATAATAATTTTAGTCCTCAATTATCGAAAAATGAAATTCTTAATATCTTGAGGGAATTCCACACAAACCCTACGGGAGGCCATAATGGAGTAAATCGTACTTATAAAAGAATAAAATTATACCACAAATGGCGTAACATGTACAAGGACATCAAAGATTTTATTAGTGAATGCCAAATATGTAAGAAAGCCAAGGTTGTGCGCTACACGCGTGAACCCATGACTATAACGTCCACAGCAAAAGACCCTTTCGAAAAAATTTCAGTAGATATTGTAGGTCCCCTACCAGTAACCGAACAAGGTAACAAGTATCTTTTAACATACATTGATGACCTAACCAAGTATTGCGGAGCTATTCCCATTCCTAACCAGGAAGCATCTTCAATTGCCGAAAACTTTGTTACTGAAATAGTTTTGCGTTATGGAACGCCAAAACAAGTTTTAACTGACCAAGGTCAAAATTTTATAGGGAAAGTATTCAAAGAAATGTGTAAATTATTAAAAATAAATAAAATTCAAACAACCGCTTACAGACCGCAATCGAATGGCTCCTGTGAAAGAAGCCATCGAAATTTCGTAGAGTTTCTTAGGTGTTTCATCAATCACTCCCAGAATGATTGGGATTCTTGGATCAAGTACGCAGTATTTGTGCACAATACTACTCCTAATACTTCTACTGGCTATACTCCTTTTGAATTGTTATTCGGCCATAAGGCAGAATTACCTACCACATTCTCTCGTTCTCCAGAGTTGCAATACAATTATGATCTCTATACTAACGAACTTAAAGCTCGATTGCAACATGCAAACCAATTAGCCAGGGAAAATTTAATTAAAAGCAAGGAGTCATCAAAACTTCAATATGATAAGAAATTGCGGCCTCTAGTTCTTCAAGAAAACGACCTCGTTCTGTTAAAGGACGAAAGTACCCAGAAGGGACGTTGTAAAAAACTGTCCTCCGTTTGGCAAGGACCTTATAAAATTATTTCTACTGAAGGCGTTAACTCTACTATACTAGTTAAAAACAAACCTTGTGTTGTACATAATAATCGTCTTACCTTATATAAAACTGGAAACTAATTCGTTCTTCAATTTCTTCTATAGATTTAATTCAACTTTAATTATGAAGATCAGAAGTTATCTCTTTTCTTTAGTCCTCGTCAGCGTATGCAATGTTTCGGGCGAACAATTTACACCTTATAAAACTACAATATTAAAGGGAAAAACTGGATTTTACTATGAAAAGGTGGGCGTACTAAGGGTGTATAATGATAAATGGAAATTACTAATCCATACAGACATCGCAGATTTGAAATCGCAGTATAGACAAATAATTTCGCTGAAGGAAAAACTCCACGAAATTTGCTACAAACTTGCTAATACTAACTTAAAGACAAAAGAATGTTCAGTATATCCCCCTCAGGTAAAACAAGCAATTACGACAATAGAAAAACAAAACAATTTAATAAGTAATATATTAGGCTCTGATTCAAATATTATAAATAAACGTGGACTAGTTAACATTGTTGGAAATATAGCTAAACAACTTTTTGGAACTTTAGACAATAACGATGCTTTATATTACAACGTACAGATTTCAATCTTAGAACAGAACCAAAACCATATCCAAAACCTAATCAAAGAACAAACTAGTATACACGAGTCTATTATCGATCAAGTTAACCAAACTCTCCCGTACATAAATGAATTGGGTACGAAGACAGAAAAAATTATGTACAAAATAAATTCATTAGAAAACCTTACAAATACTAGCTTATTTTTGAATGAATACGCAACTACAATAAATGAAATATTTATTAACTTCCCAGTATAGGAAGTTATTGTAATCGGTCCGAAAATCGAAATCGAAAATTTCAACGTATTTTCATCTTTCAAGGTCCCAGGAGCATTTTAAGCAAAAAATTGGGAGGAAGTATGTGTGTGTGTGTATGTGCGTACGGATGTGGTCATTTTTTCCTGCACGATATCGCGCGAACCAAAACTGATATCGACTTCGTTGAGGTGTCGTTCGAAGCGTATCAACCGTAATATGATCTGAAAAGATTTTCATGAAATTCGGTCCAGCCGTTTTTTTGTTTAAGCGGCGTAAGTGATTTTTGTACCTGCACGATATCGCCCGAACCACGAAAGATATTGACTTACTTGAGGTGCCGTTCGAAGCGTATTAGCGACAATATAATCTGAAAAGATTTTTATAATATTCCGTCCAGCGGTTTTTTGGTTGAAATGACTTAAGTGATTGTTGTACCTGCATGATATCCCGCGAACTATAAAAGATATCGACTTATTTGACGTGCCGCCGTTCGAAGAGTATTAACCAAAATATGATCTGAAAAGATTTTCATAAAATTCGGTCGAGGCGTTTTTTTGTTTAAGCGGGGTAAGTGATTTTTGTACCTTCACGATATGGTCCGAACCACAAAAGATATTGACTTACTTGAGGTGCCGTTCGAAGCGTATTAGCGACAATATAATCTGAAAAGATTTTTATAATATTCCGTCCAGCGGTTTTTTGGTTTAAATGACTTAAGTGATTTTTGTACCTGCACGATACCGCGCGAACTAAAAACTATTTCGGCTTCATTGAGGTGCCAAAAAACATTAACACATCAATTTTATATACATTTTCGCCATCCTAATCTTGTAGGTGCGCACATTTAGTTTAACATTTTAGCGAAAATATTGATAAACAATTGTGACAAATTCTCAGTATTATACATATATTCTATATTGCCTATTGTTCATTTATTATTAAAATATCCAATCATTATATTCAACATCCATCATACTGGGAAGTTGATCGTGTGGACCGAACGGGTCGAACCCACATCCCAACTAGTTTCTTTCGTGATGGCCACTGATCAGTATTCCTTAATGCAAACACATTTTATAGACATACTTGTTACTGCCACGCAAGGTAAACTACACCCGTACGTAATAAACGCCGACGATATGTTAAAGGAACTTTTGAAAATCCAAAGTCAACTTCCAAATGGTTTATATTTGCCTGTACAAGTTAATATTGAAAACATTGATACTTTTTATAAAATAATAGAAACCCACATATATTATAGTAAGAAAAAATTATATTTTCTTTTAGTTATACCTATAATAAGTTCCATAGATTTTAGCATTTATAAAATTACAAGCGTTCCTAAATTGCTAGAGAACAATACATATGCAATAATTATACCTGAAAAACCCTTTATAGCTATTGATTCAGTAAAACAGCACTATTTTTTATATTCAAACGTAGATTTAGATAAATGCCAAAATAGAAACAAAAATTATTTTATTTGTGAACAAAATACACCAATATTTATCTCTCACCTAAATAATGCATGCGAAAGAAGTTTATTTGATTCAATTACAACAGTACCGATAAATTGTAAAACAAGTATCATGCGTGTTGAAGGCACAGTATATTTACAATTAGCTGCGCCTAACTCTTGGTTATTTATAGCACCAAAGGATGAGATAATTGTTATAAAATGTAAAGAAACAAATACTATTCAAGTCAATTTGCAATCAGTTGGAACTATCTATCTTGATCAAGGGTGTGCAATACACACCAAGACACAAATTTTAAGCTCAAAAATGATTTATAATAGTAACGTAACATTGAGCCATATTTCGAACGTAGATACCTTCCCAGACTTCGATAATTTTGATATAAATAAAGATCTAATGAAAAACAAAGTCAAATTTGAAACAAAAATAACTACATTTAAAATATCAGATCAAATAGAGAATCTCAAAAAAATAAGTCATAAAATAGATAACCTAAAGCAAAATAACCAACAATTAATTCCATTAAAACAGCATGCATACCAATTATATTTCTTTAATTCAGCTACAATTATGGTAATTATCATATTAATTATTATAAAATTTAAAAATAAAATTGTTATTTGTAAGAAAAATAATGTACAACCTAGAAATCCACAGCCTTCTGACGATATACATTTAAATATAAATCCCAGCTTAAATAATTCTGCAGATGGGCAACCACCTGAAGCCTCAGACGAAAATTCCACCAATCCCAGGTACAATTTCCGTCCTTAAGGGGGGGCGTGTTGTAAAGTGCTTTGTAAGTTACCTTTATTTTCCTTTTGCTTAATTGACACATTCCATTTCATTTTTAATGCATTATATCAACTAAATAATTTCCTTTCTAAATAAATTGCATTCATATGCACTTAATTTTGCTTTAATGTCACGTACAGCACTGCAACTCCACTCCAATTACACCGATCGTGTCAAATTACATATTTTTGAATGAACCTTTTCGAACCTGGCGGTTCTCGTGGACTTCGATGGCTGCTCATTCGCGTCTTTTCCAGTGTGTAAGGCAGATCGCTGTGGATCTCCAATCGTTTTTTTGTTAAATAAATGCTTTGTTTTTTATACGAAAATTTGCGTACTATATTTTAAAAGAAACTAACCCTCAACAGTATTAGCCGTTGGTGCAATCATCAAATGCTTCTCACAGATGGACCGTATCTTTGCCAGTCTTTGTTTTACCCGAACTGTAGCACTTATAGCTTTGTCGCCATACTCCGCCACACTCTCCGCTTCCTTCTCAAAATCCTGCTTTATAAGGGATCTGATCTCGAGATTCGCTTTTTGTAGGGCTTCATAGGCGGCCGTTAATCGGCCTAAATGTACCAATAACTCCTCTTCTAGACCTTCTAGCCGCTCGATAGATAAATCGCTCGTTATTGCGACCCCAAGCTCTTCGTTTATGGCTTTTACAATTTTGGTAACTTGTCCACGGTAGGTAGCACGACTTGCTCTCCCCATGACCCTTTTCGATTTCTCGCGTTACTTTAAATAAGCCCGATAATATATAATATTATATCTTTATTTTATACCGACTCCCAGATCCCGAGCTTCGGCAGCATAAATAAATATTAAAACTTGATTCTATTTACAATCGGTTTAATAAAAATCAACGTTCTACCGTGAGGTATAATGACATAATAATGACAATTTACATTTTCCTATAAAGCTTGTTTTTCATTGCTCACTTTTTCATTGTCGGAAATGTTTTGCTAAGTTCATTTTGTACAGTGTTTTCTATAATTTTTTATATGCCCTATCTCTTAAACGTCCAAAGGTATACCACCTTTTTGTGTTTTTTGTCGATCAAGTTTTGTGTATTATTTACCACATTAACCGCTGCACAAGCTCCGACGGGACTCTCTGCATACGTAGAAGAACTGCTATTTTCTGTTCGTATACTAACTTTTGGACTTTTCTTCTTTAACAATGCATCATACTAGAACCACCTAAGGCGTTTTTAATTTTTTTGGTAGAGGTTTACATATCACCCTGTATTTTTGTTACGCTATAAGATATTTTCATTAATAAGCCAGTCAAACACCGTTTTCTTTAATTTTTTTCCCCAAATTGGAAAACTCAGACAATTTCCTTAAATAACGTCTTGACAATTTTTATTCTACGGCCTTTAGTTTTGAAGTTATAAGCCAAATTTAATGAGGTTGGATTTTTTTCACCTTGTACACCGAGGGTTAACGACGCGAGCCGAAAGCGTGGCGCGAAGTGGCCAGTATCATTCTGAAAGCGCTCCGGCCTCTCCTTCTAAAAAAATCTAAGCTAGTACGAAATAAAATTTCATACAATATTTCGTACTGAACTGAACCATCTATATAGGTATCTATATTACAATCCTACAATCTATTTCAGCTGTTTTAAAAATTGCGAAATCTTTTTTCGAGCCCAAAACACATGGACAGAGGTAACCTTGAATTTGATAGAGTATAAAGTAATTTAGTTGAGTCGGGGTCAGTGGCGTAGGAACGCCCCGAAACACCTTTTGTATGAAGAAAATTCAACTTGAATATTTAGAATATCATTTTGTAATTTTAGTGGTACATTCAGAGCGAATAAAATACAATATAAATATCACTTGTTGTGGCTCGAACGGGGATCGCAAGTGGCTCATAGGTTATGTTAAGTTGAAATGGCCGCACCTAGGCACACCATCATTGTGATGTCATTCTAGTGTTGGGACAAAATTCAGGCCATTACAAGTCGTTTGAGCCTTTTGATAATACCCTTGATACACGGGCTTCATCGAATGATCATTCTTCCAGTCTCATTGGCCTTGAATGAACATTCAAATTCGAAGTGACACACGGTACTTCATTTTCAATTCATTCATTCGTCAAAATATTTTCAAAATGGATTCAAAACGGTTGTTAGTGAATATAATGTTATTAAAACGAACATCTAAAAAATTGAAGCGATTGGCATACGAGAAACAATCCAATTCTATTTATAATTTAATTAAAATAATTTATATGAGTTCGTTATTGCTAGGTGAAACAATAACTCGTACAATATGGTATGTAGTAAGTATATTTTACAGTAGGTATTAATAAATAAATGCAATTATTTATATTTATTTATTTATTTATTTCACAAACCAGTAGTACATCAGTACAGTACTTACAGAGGTATACGCAGATACCTGTGCGCAAGAACTGGTATTAAACTTAACCTAAAACTAACATCTAGTAGATAACACTTATAATTCAGTAAAATTTGCTTGACTTAGATAATTCACATTACTTATATAAAACCTAATATTAACTGCTAATATTTACATGCTTTCCTATCCAAATCCTTAGTTTATTTCTTAATATTTTTTTTTGTACTTTTTAATGACTTCATTCCTTTGGGAAGAGCATTAAAGACTCTGATGGCTGTAAGAAGAGATTCTTTATTACTTATTGCCTTGTATCTTATAGGCATTTGTATATTTTTCTTTCTTGTTGTGCTAGTTGAAGAACAAAATTTTTCGGTTAATGTGGGGCAATGATACAATAGTGATTCCAATGTGAATAGCTGAGCTAAATTTAATGGTTTATCATTTAAAGCAAGAGAGTTTTTGTATACAATTTTTAGTAATTTGTTTTGTAAACTTTGAAGTAGACACTTATAGTTGTTGTATACTCCACCCCATGCTATTTTACCATAACTTATTATACTATTAAACAATGCATAGTAAATTATTTTTAGTGTAGCAGTATTAAATACTTTCGACAGTTTGTAAAATATAAATATAAGATATTTAGTTCTGCTGATTATATACTCAATGCGCTTATTCCATTTAAGATGTTGGTCGATGAAAACACCTAAGTATTTGCAAGATTCAACTCGTTTAACTGGTTGACCTTTAATAGTAACCTTTATAGTGGTCGGTATACTATTCGTATAGTTACCAAAAGTAATGAAAGTAGTTTTTTCTATATTTAATGACAGCCTATTTAAAGCTAACCAATTGGAAATGTCGTCTATATATATGTATATAGATTTTCGAGGGATATCGAATCAGACCACTATTTGCGGGTCCCTTTTCGTCCCTCTGCCTAGAGTCATCTTATTGGGGTTGCAGTGGGTTGTCCCATTGCTCCCTTACTTCGACTCCCCTAGTTATCGCAAGCAGCTGATTGAAGGGAGTCTGCCTCATGTTCCTCCATCCAATGGAGTCCAGTTATGGCAGCCCTTTTCCTCGCCACCGCCGGACAGTGACACGCTATGTGGTGTGGCCGTCTCAGGTTCCTCCAGGCACATCCGACAGGTGTCATCGCTCCAGAATTCCCATTCTTTTTAGGTGATACCTGAAACATCCGTGTCCTGTAATCAGTGCCACCAACCATCTGAGGGTTCTCCTTTGCATATGCAGGATCCTTCTTCTGGCTGCGGTAATCGGCACGTAAGCACCATCTTAGCCTGCCTACACGTGGTCATAGCGTCCCACCGTCTCCGGTGTTCCTCAGCGACCCATTTCTCGATGTAGTTCCTTACCAACCCTCTGCCAATGGCAGAGCATTGCTCCGGTCCCCAGAATTCCGAGGTTGACCCCTGTTTTGCAGGTTGTCAGCCTTTTCGTTCCCATCGATGCCTGTATGTCCTCTAACCCAAGCTAGCGTTACGTTGTTTTGTTGCGCACACCTGTTCAGTTTTTGGACACATTCCAACGCCAGAGACGCATCAATCTCTGTCTGATTCATGCGCTTAATCACAGCCTGATTGTCCAGTGCTATAAGGATACTTCTACCCTGCACCTGACCCATCACTTATGTGATCCAGCGCGTGCAGCAGAGCAAGCATTTCCGCCTGTAGACTGAGGTGTAATTCCCCAAAGCCAGAGAGCAGGTCAGATTTAAGTCCTCTGAGAAGACTCCCGCACCTGCTCTGCCGTCAATCATGGATCCGTCCGTGAAGATATATATGTCTTCCGGTCTCCCTTCCGGGAGCGTTCCGTTCCTTATGAGGGTTTTATGATACCTTTCGGTCACCCTCATTTTTGTGATCCCTTCCATGGGCATCATGAGCTCCCTAATCCCTTTAATGCGATCCAGGATCTTCATGTGCCCATATAAGGTTCCTGACGCCTGCCATGCGGCATTCCCGTCTCATCCGAATCGCATGAGGCTGCCGCAGTCTTCATCACCTGGAGATCTAACGGCAGCAGACCTAACAGCGCCTCCAATGCCGCGGCGGGTGTGGTGCGGAAGCACCGCTCACACCCTACGCTGGCAATTCTTTGCACCTTGTCCAAATGCCTCTTGACGGTTTTCTGTGTGGCTTTAGTCCACCAGACCACCGAGGCATAAGTTATGATGGGTCTCACCATCATGGTATATGTCCAGTATGCTAACCTTGGTGAGATACCCCACCTTAGTCCACATACTCTTCTGCACTGGTGAAGCACCCTTGTCGCCTTCTTAATCTTCTCTTCAACGTGGTATTTCCAGGTTAGTCGCGAGTCCAAGTATACACCCAGATACTTGACCATCCCAGACACCTTGATCCTCGATCCAAAAAGCATAAGGGGCTGAAAATCCAGATCTTTAATCTTCCTAGTGAAGATTATCGCGTCTGTCTTATTGGCATTTATGGTGAGGCCCTGTTCCGTACACCACTGCTCAACCACTTGGAGTGCATTCCTCATGATATCTGCCGTAGTGCTCATAAACTTGCCACGTGCCACAATCGCTACATCATCTGCATACCCAACGGTATGCACGCCCATTACCTCTAGCCGCCTGAGCAGAGTGTCCACAGTGATGTTCCACAGGAGGGGCCGTAGGACCCCGCCCTGTGGGCATCCCTTGCTGACCCTCCCTCGAAGCCGCGAGTCTCCTGTCTGAATCCTTACCGCTCTGTTTTTCAGCATGCTGTCCACCCACCTTACAATCATGGGGCTGACCTCGCGCCTCACCAGAGCGTCTTTGAGTTTGTTGAACTGTATCTGGTCGAAGGCGCCTTCGATGTCCATAATAACGGCCATCGCTATGCCTCCGGTATACAGTTCCCCCTCGGCTACTCGCACCAGTTGGTGAAGTGCCGTTTCTGTAGATCTGCCAGCCTGGTAAGCGTGCGGGCTTCTACTTAAAGGGTGCCTCCTTAGCATAGTACTCTCCAGGTGGTCTGCCACCACTCTTTCCATTGTTTTCAACAGAAAGGATGTTAGGCTGACTGGCCTGGAGGACTTCGCCTCGGTGTAGTCCTTCTTGCCTGGCTTAGGGAGAAATACCACTTTGGTTTCCCTCTACACCGCCGGAATGTATCCTGTTGCTAGACAGGTAACGAATATTTCCCTAAGCCTGGGTGCAATGATTTCTTTGCCCCATTGAAGTAGTGCAGGGAATATTCCGTCACGCCCCGATGTCTTGAAGGGAGAGAATGTGTCTATTGCACGTCTCACCCCTTCCTCCGTCACCACCCCGTGAGCCTCCTCTCGGTTCATCCTTGTAGCCATTCTGTTACGAATAGTCCAAGATTTACCCGAGATATAGCTGCCAGGAAAGTGAACTTCCATCAGGATCTTGTTGGTTTCCTCCAGCGTCTCCGTCATCCTCCCCGACGGGTCACGAACGAGTCCGACTTTGGAGACCGGGTCCCTGGAGATCATTTTCTGAAGTCTGCTGCCCTCAGATATACTCTCCATGCTCGAGCAGAAGTCCCTCCACGACTCCCTTTTCCGTCGTCGCAGAGTTTGTTTCATTTCTCTTTTCTTGGCTTTGTAATTCTCCCAGGCAACCGGGTCATTGCACCTCATCGCTTGGTTGAAAGCCATTCTAACCTCTTTCTTCAGTTTCTCCAGCTCCCTACACCACCAGGGTGTGGGATCATGGTCATCCACTGACGTAAGAGGACACGCCACTCGAAAAGCGTTCTCTATCGCTGTCTGCAGGACATGCAACTGAGACTCTGCTTCTCTTGTGGTTTTCGGTGCCCTTGGCACGCGCTCCCCGAGATTCCTGCGCAACATTTCAGTATATCTAGACGTGTCCGTGTTGCGGGGAATTCTCGTTGTTCTAATTCCGTCTCCCCTGCCCGGGGTTCCGTACGCTATCTCAAATGAAATGGCTCTGTGATCTGACATAGTCGTCCGATCCATCACCTCCCAGTTGGTCAATCTTGTCAACATCCGGTTGCTGCATAGAGTTATATCTATGACTTCCCTTCGTCTAGCATCGACGAAGGTTGGTTCTACCCCTCTATTTGCAATAACTAGATTGTTGCATTCCACAAATTCGAGCAAAGCCTCTCCTCTATGGTTGTCGTTGGTGCTTCCCCACACCGTGTTGTGTGCATTTGCGTCGCAACCAACTATTAACCCTGTGCCTTTTTCGCCACAGGTAATAACCAGAATTTCCAACTCCCTGGTGGGCGGATGATCTGGCGAATCGTACGGAAGGTAGGCTGAGGCTAGAATGAAAGCCCCACTTCCAGTACCTAAGCGTACTGCTGTGAGATCTGGTGTGCACAAGTGCGGCAGTAAAGCCGCCTGCACTCCGTGTTTCACCAGCACACACGTCCTCACTCTTTCATTCGCATTGGGAACGTACAGAGTGTCAAAGCTCCCAGATAGTCCCCTAATCCTACCCTTGTAGATCCAGGGTTCCTGTATGAGAGCAATATCCAGCTTCATCTCACCGAAGCCTCGCGTCATCATTGCTGATGCTGCTCTGCTATGGTGTAGATTCAACTGGCAAACCTTTAATTGCCGGAACTGGCCCACCTCCCGCCCAGCTGACGAGGATTCCATTTCACTGGTCCCCTTGTTGAGCTGCCTTTCCGGCCGGCTCTACCATTTCCTCCGGCTTGTCCTTCTGGAATCGCACGTAGTCAAGGTCCAGCCCGCAGTAGAGTTTCCCCCCTGCACGCCTGAACGCCTCCGCCTCCTCCTTCGGACACCATACGGTGAGAATGGTACCGCCGTTTTTCGCGTCACCATATCTGCCTATGCGACTGACCCTCCACTTAGAAGTGTCCGTCACCCAGGCATTTTGACGACGTAATCTGGCTAGGATGGTTTCCTTGCTCTCCGGCGAACCCGGAACTCGGATGATCATCCTCCTCACATCCTTAAGGATGTGAAGGCGCTCCACTCTCAGATTGACTCCTTCCCATAGGTCAGTCATCTTTCCGACAGCTTCGTACAGCCAGGCCTTGGATTTTTGGTTCACGCACCTGAGTGCAATGACCCCGTCCTCCAAGTCTACCTCGGTAATACTGATGTCGCCAGCGTTGTCAGGCAGAGAGTCTAGTGCCTTGAGCAGGGCCGCTTTAAAAACGGTTACCTGCTTCGTGCCCAGACCCTCCTCCCTTCCATCGTCGGTCACACCCAAACGGAGGTCACAGCCTGCTATGCCTGCGTAGGTATTCTCCGCCACAGGCTCCGCACGCACGACCCCCGAGACAGAAGGGTTGACTCCTCCCTGTTTTACAGGTTGAGGTTGTGCACCCTTCCTTTCCCTGGCCTTATCCTCCCCTTCGACAGTAGAACCCACGGCTGAGGTGCAGAGACTTTCACCTCTAAACCTCTTCGTGGGTCCCACCTCCTCCGGAGTGGACTCGGCCGATCCCCCAACAGAGGAAGTTGCCTTATTATTATTATTATTATTATTTATTCATTTTAATAACATGTACAAAGATTATAATCTTATAAATTAGTACATTAATTAATAAAATTGGACATAAATTAAGGTAACTTAAAGCAAAAACTTAAAAATAAAACTAACTAAATAAGGCAAACAAGAAATAAAAATCATCAAAAGGAAAAAAAAGAGAAAAAAGAAAATGAAAATAGAAACAAAATAGAAAAAAAAATAAAATACAAATATATAAGAAAAAAAAAACAAAAAAAGATACAAAAAAGAAAATAGCAAGTTGTATATTCATATTCATGCTCAATCTACCCTAGTAGTAATAAATTCAAAAAGACGCTTCTTGAAAATGCCCATTGAGTCGATACGTTGTATGTCAACAGGTAGAGAATTCCACAGCTGAGCTACGAAGACAAAGAAAGAACGCTGACCGATTAAAGAGCGAAAGCGCGGGATTGTTAAATTATTATTTCTGAGGGATTGCGAAAGCTGCATAAACTGGTTTAGGTAAGGAGGTTTGCGCTCGTGAAGGATATCGTGAAAAAGTCGCAGGAGCCTATACTCCCGATAGTCACTTAAAGAGCAGCCCAAAACAGAGTTCAAGTGAGGTGAAATGTGGTCGAAACGACGTAACTTATGGACAAAACGTACACAATCATTAAACGCTATTTGAAGCTTATGCGCACAAGCAGAATCGAGAGAGGGAAAGATGGAAAGGCCATGCATTAGAAGAGGTAGTAGCAAGGCTTTTAGCAGATTCATGCGCACAGACCTTTTCAGTAAGCCACAATGGTAGCGAAGCTTCGACAGGAGGCCGTAGGTTTTACCAACAATGAACTTGATGTGATCGCAGCATGTCATGTTGCTATTCAGTACGACCCCGAGATTTTTAGCTTTATCAACACAAACAATAGGAACCGAGTTTAGCGCGATAGCCGACAAGTCAGGACGATCAATAGCAGAGTGAGAGAAAAACATACATTGGGACTTCGAAGGATTTAGTTGCAGCAAGTTTAATGTCGACCATTTGAATACATGACGCAAGTCAGCGGCGAGGTTTTCCACACACATATGAATTTGATCTCTTGGTGCGTCGAGATAAAGCTGCACATCATCAGCATACATATGAATGTTACAATATTTTACCACTAAGGGAAGATCGTTAATAAACATACTGAATAAAAGAGGCCCAAGAATGGAGCCTTGGGGGACGCCAGCGTGGAGTTCGGCACTTGAGGAACTAGAGCCACCTAGTTTAACCTTTTGAAAGCGATTAGATAAGAAACTTTTCATAAGCTTAAGAGCAGAAAGAGAAAAGTTTGCTTGTGAGGCCAGTTTTCGCAGAAGCAGGAAGTGATTGACGCTATCGAAGGCCTTTGAGAAGTCAAGCAGCAATAGACAGCAAATGTTATGTTTATCGAGGGAGTTGCGAATATCGGTCGTGACTTTAAGAAGCGCAGTTTCGCAGCTATGGTGTTTGCGAAAGCCAGATTGCCATATATTTATAAGGTTGTGACGCTCACAATACGCAATTATTTGAGTAGCTATCAGCTTTTCCAGGACTTTTGCCAGAAATGGAAGAATACTGATAGGTCGAAAATCGGAGGGACTTGTAGGGGAAGGGCACTTGGGAATGGGTATGATTAAGGCATGCTTCCAGGTCGAGGGAAACTTAGATACCGTGAGGCAAGAGTTTAGAATGTGAGTTAAAATAGGCAATAGACGAGGTATTAGCATTTTTAGAAACTTAGGCGAAATATTATCACTACCAGTCGCATTGGATTTGATTGACTTCAGAGCATTAATTACCTCGAGAGAGTCAACACAACGAAAGCAGAAGCCATCGGAAGAAGCCGTAAGCGAGGAAATAGCCTGGTCCGCAACTTGATTAGATATGAAATATCGATTAAGAGTGTCAGGACAAATATTGTGTGTTACTGATTCATTCTTAGAATGAATACCCAATTGGCGCAAGTTGTTCCAGACTGTTTTCAAAGGAAGTGAGGGATCAAGTTTACGTGAGTAAAAATGTCGTTTGGCTTCCTTAATTTTTGCAACAACTAAATTCCTAATGCGTTTAAAGGATCTTTTAGCGGTATCGCTTTTCACTTTAAGGAACCAATGGTATAGAAACTCCCTTTCGACTATAAGCGATTTTATTTCCGCAGTAAACCACGGTTTAGATTTAGCTGAAACAGTTTTACTTTTCAAGGGCACAAACTCCTCATAAAGTTCATGAAATAGCCTATCAAATTCAGCAACTTTGTCATCGATGTCAGTCATAGTGTAGATGTTAGCCCATGGTAGACAATCGCACCTATGAATAAGACGAGTCAGGTCAATATTGGAGAAATCCCGATAAGTACGGGTTGTCGTACGTGGATGATCTACGCTAAAACTATGACATATGAACAAAATGTCATGATCCAGATAACTGGGGGGAGAGATTTGGTTCTGAAATAAGATAGAATTAATATCATTGGTAAAGAACACGTCGAGTAAGGAGGGTGACCTACATTTAAAATATGTGGGAAGAACATTAACAGAATCCAAACCAAGTGAGTTCATTATGTTTAAAAATAAATTTTGAAGGGTAGACTCGTGTAATAAATTAACGTTAAAGTCCCCACCGACCAATATATTTTTATAAACACTGGATAAGCTCTCTAGAGTCTCACTAAGTTCTTTAGCGTTAGCAGGATTAAATATGCCTGGTGGTGAATACACGCAGACAAGAAGAAGTTTGTCAATAGAGTTAGAAATTTCCACACAGATAAATTCAATTCCCGGCAGTTTCGAAGTGCCTACAACTTTAGCATTTAAATGTTCATGTACATAAATAGCAACACCCCCACCAACACGACCTTGACGGTCATTGCGAAATAATTTGTAACTATCAATGGATACAATGGAGGAAGGAATGGAATTCTTGAGCCAACTTTCGCAAATAAATAAAGCGTGAACCCCAGAATTAATAAATATCTCGTTCAACTCACATATTTTAGGGCGGATGCTTCGCGCATTCAGCATACAGGTATTGAAACCTTTGTGCCGCGAACTAAGGATTTTTACCAGCGTTCTCACCCGGTCCCCACAGCTAAAACTATGTGTCATCTAAGAAAACGGATTAGCTCGGTCAATGAGCACTGCCAAGAAGCGAAAAGTTTTAAAAATCGAGGAAAAACAAAGAGCAAGGTTAAAGCATGAATACAAATTGAGAAAAAAAAATGGAAACATTATAGTTTAAAAAAAAGAAATTAATATAAAAATAAATGTATATACAAATAAAAATAAAAAAAAATAAAACTAGAAATCAAACTGAAATAAAGATAATCAGACAATTACTTAACAAAACCAAAAATAATCAAAAATAATCAGACGCTTGCATCGCGTGACTCCAGTGCTTCCACAGACGGGCATTGTAATTGGGAGACATTTCGCACGACAACAAAGCGCTCGTCTTGTTTCCTTTTGATACGCACCAGGCCATCCCTGGTGGAGACGGAGTATACCAATCCCAGCTTACGTAGATTTAAAGCCTCTCGCAACAAATTGCTGTTGGTAGGCGAAAGGCTTTCATTGACATATACTGGGGAATCAGCAGTGAAACCGCCCAGCTCACAGAGTTGGAATTTTTGTTTTTTATTTACCTTTAAGGCCTGCAAGAATGCCTTCGCTTCACGCTGTCCCGAAAATTTTACAATTATGGGCCCAGTCCTTTTGCGCATGCCAGATCGCAGCCGAAAAGCATCAGTGTAGGCGGAGAGTGTATGGTTGACCATCGATGCCAGTTTAGCGACGATGTTCGTTGGTGAATCATCGGGTTTAACAGGGATACCCCGAATAATCACGTCACTCAGTCTTTGGAACCGCCGCATATCATCCAGATGACGCGTATTATCAGCCAGCTGAGAGCTGATTAGTTGAAGGTCATCCGAGTTTTCGGTAGTTTTGGACGACTTCTGTTCCAGGTCAAAGACCCTCGTCTGCAAAGTCATGACGGTATTATTGATCTCTATCAGCTGGTTTTTGTTTTCTTCAGCGATGGACTTTAACCGAAGCTCGATAGAGTTGAGATGATCACTGAAGGCTTTGATAGAATTGCAGAATTCACTGATTTGTGACTCTGCATGACGGAAAGTAGCTGAAAGATCATCAATTTTCTTCGAGAAGCGCGATTCAAGGTCCAGAAGTAGTTCTTGAACGGATTTTTCTCCTTGGCAGCATTCCGATGACGTTCGTGCAGCACCTCTAGTTAATACAGGCGACGGATTATATGAGGGTGTTGGTTTCTTTGATGGCACTTTGCCGGTAACAGTAACAGCCTTGGTTTTTTCGGACATTTTGAGTTTGTTTGTGTTCAAATAAATTAGTAATTAATAATTAAAAATTATCAAACCAATCGGCGAAATATTGTGGTGTATTGTGCAAAAAAATCTCGGGATAATTTTCAAGCAATAAAATAAACGGACTCGGATTTAGCACGGAGCACTGACTTGACACCTTATTCACTCATGTATACTGTGATACTGCCTTCTTCTGTCTTTTGCGCTCCCTCTTCCTCTTCTGCTTCAGCTGCTTTCGCAGCCTCACTTCCGAGTCGGATTCCTGCGCTAACGTAGGCCCAGAGCCGGCTGACCTCTTGACACATTGCTGCATCGCATTGTCCACCTTCTCTGAGCATACCTCCAGGTTCAGCTTCACTAGCTCGCTCGCCGCCGCTTCTACGCTTTCCTGCGTGACTGCGTTGACATGCGAGTCGTCCACTTCCCTGTTCCTCGTAAGCAATAGATGGCCTCCCCCAGAATCCATGAGGCCGACCTCCGTAGAGGGTGGATTTCCCTGGCTTGCAGGTTTACCACCTGGGGTACAAATTTCCTTTGTTATATCCATTGCTTTTAAGTATCTATCTTAGTCAGGGCGTCCTAACGGGACCACGCAAGCCTCACCACCACGTCAAGGTGTAGATACATCGGTGAGGAAAATGTCGTCTAAGTAATTAATCATATTAAATTCAATTTCAGTCCAGCTTTCTCCAGTAGATATTACGACTGTATCATCAGCGAAAGAAAACACTTTATCTCCATTTATTACCTTTAACATATCATTTATATATAGTAGAAAGAGCAATGGGCCAAGTATAGTTCCTTGGGGTACACCAGTTGTTACAGTGTTATATTCACTGATCTCATTGAGTATTTTTACACATTGTTTTCTATTACTCAGATAACTTGTTAATAACTGATGTGCTTTGCCTCTGATTTCGTAATTATACAGTTTATCAAGAAGAATTGAGTGATTAACTGTATCAAAGGATTTCGCTAAGTCAAGAAATGTAATTGCAATAGGTTTACTATTGTCAAGTCTCTGGAGTAAAATCTCAGTTATGGTATTTAGAGCTTCTTTGGTACCTTTACCCTTAAAAATCCAAATTGCCTATTAGATATCAGCTTACAATGACTTATAAATTCTGTTAATCTATTATATATTACTCTTTCAAAAATTTTGGCTACATTAGATATTAGTGATATTGGCCTATAGTTGCAAGATTGGTGTTTACTTTTTGCCTTGTGTATAGGAATAATTTCAGCAGTTTTAAGTTCTTCTTGCCAATAAGATTTTTCAATACATAAATTAATGATATGTACAAGAGGAAGAGTTATACATTCTTGCAATACTTTAATGGATTGTGCATTGATATTGTCTACACCACCAGCTTTAAGTTTTAATGTATCAATGATTTTCATTATTTCATCAGTATTTGTAGGTTTAAGGAATATTGTTTTAGAGTTCATAGAAGGAAGTTTAATTATCGAGTTTGGGGGTACTTTTATAAGTTTACACATTTCTGTTCCTATATTACTAAAGTACATATTCATGTAATTAGATATTTCTTTATGATCGTAAATTTTATTATTATGATTATTATAAATATAACTAATTGATTGTTCTTTGTTATGTCCTTTTTTTAGTTTTTTATTAATTAGCTTCCATAGGTTTTTTGAACTACAACTATTTTTCTCTACTTCTTTCCTTTCATGCAAAAGCTTAGCCCCAATGATTAATCTATCAAGTATTTTAGTATATTTTTTGTACTCAGCTTTTTTTCCAAGATTATTTTTATCTTGCTTCCACTTATTATAAAGCTTTTCTTTTATATTACAAGAAGTTACAATGCCCTTTGTAATCCATATTTTTCTAGGTACAAATTTTCTCTTTTCTAGATGACTTATTTTTTATCATTGAGATGTGGATACAGTGTTTGATTTTTTTTATTAGTTCATTAGCAGCTAACTTAGGTTCAGATATAGACAATAAGCTGATCCAGTCCATTGTACAAGCTACATTAATTAATTTACTGTAATTAATTGGAATAGGTTGTGTGTTAGATGTTTCATATTTTAATTTTGCAACAGAAATAATTAAGGGGAAATGATCAGCAGGATAGGGTATCATTAACTTGCAAGCTTTAGCTCTAAATGATTCCGTTTTTATGAACACATTGTCAATACACGATCCTTCGCTAAAAGAGTCGGATGGTCTTGTTATTCCTTGGAAGCCCGGTAAAAAACCGTCCTCCAGTAGGTTATTCAAGTGTTCAAAGCTATAACAATCAGTATTTAGAATATTAATGTTGAAGTCTCCTATTATAAAGTGGTTTTTAATTTGTTCCTTTTCTTTATTGTAATTTTTAAGTTCTCGGATAAACTCTGATTTTGACAGTTCATGAGATCTATATATTGTAGAAAGTTCCAACATATCATTATTTTCCAAGGTTAAGGTAGTATTAAGAATTTTAAGGTTACCATACTCATGCGTTGCAGTATTTTCACGTATTGAATCTTTAATGTAAATTACTACACCATCCGCTCTATTTAAACAACTATTATTATAGACTATAGAATCGCGATCCAAACAACTGTAGTGATAAACTGCACCACAAAATAAACAAAAAGAAGAGTTGCACTTTTTAGAGCAGCACATGAAATTATAATTTGCAAGTGTAATCGGCGGGACCGAATTCCGCCCATCCGTCGCGGACGCCATCACGATCAAAACAGAAAACATATAAAATTATATTTGTTGTCAGCAAAGGAATAGCGTTTATTGGGATGTCGAGGTTAACCGATTTAATAATTATGTTTAAAGAAAGTTTTGGTATGACTCGAGAGTCGTTTCATTTCTTAAGCTATGTATGCTGTTCCTAAGTACGGCGGTCAAGAAAAATGCTTTTATTATTTCTTGACCCCGGTACAGAAAATTTCGACAAGTAATGCGATGATTTTTTTCCGTGTTCAAAATTGACATTTGACATCATTGCGGGAATTTTTTTTGAGTATTATAAAATATGTAAATAAAATTTTTCTGTTATGTATACAGTTTTTTTCGGTGTTGGATCAAATTCAAAAACTCCCTTCACACAATAAAAAAGGGAATTTTGTTAAAAACCAAATTCGTCACGATTTTAATTTAAAACAATTCAAAAATTCCACACTAAAATAATCAATTCAAATAATAGGGGTATTCATGATCTGTGTTAAACGTCGAGAAATCGTAAAATGTTATCTTCGAAATAGACGAGATCGTGAGCGACCCCTTTCAATTTCCATGTTAAAGTGCTATTTCGAATAATCGAATTTCTCATCTGCCACTCTGCCATATGATTATTTCGATCTCGATATCGAGTTGTTGAATTAACACGCCTTTTCAGATGTTATTTGTTAAAATCGAAACAAATGTCATTTACTAAGGAAAGTTTCTCGATTTGTTTAACTTTTTTCTTGATTTAACACAAATAACACGAATAACACAAATAACACAAATCATGAGTACCCCTAATAATCACGTTAGTGAAAACGCCAAATCTACTTTCCGTTCAATCTCGTAATGCCAATTTCGGTCAAGAAAAAATGGTCTTTCCAATTTTTTCTTAACCGCCTTAGGAAAAGGATCCATCTATGTGTCAGAATAGTACTAGCATTTTTCTTGAGCGAACAGCGTACTAGGTACAGAAATTTCTTGAGCAAAAATTCCTATAGCATTTCTTGACCGATTACTTAGGCGTTTTTTACATACACTTTATATGGGGAACATTTTCTTGACCGCCGTACTTAAGAACAGCATACATAGCTTTAGTTGCAAAATTAATAAAGTCAAAAAAAGTAAATACAAACATGAGAGATGCTGTTCCTCTTGAAAAACGAGTAGGAATGTGTTTGTATGCTTTACGATCATCGGCTGACTATAGAACAGTAAGTAATCTATTTGGTGTCGGCAGAACAACATTAGGCCAAATGGTCATTGAATTTGGGAAGAAGTGTACTCAATGTTGGGCAAGGAATATCTAAGGGGCTATCCACCAACGCAACAACAAATTGAGACAATTGTAGCTGGATTTAGCAATTTGGGGTTCCCGCAGGGCTATGGAGCTATAGGTAAACAGAACTTGATTTTTTACTAATAGTTACTAACAATTAGCGAATTAATAATATACATATAAGGTATATTTTCTATTTCAGATGGATGTCATATAAAAGTTTTCCCACCGAAGGAAACCGCAATTGATTACTACAATTTTAAAGGGTGGTACTCAATAATTCTATTTGCAGCCGTTGATCATAAGTAAGATTTTCAAAATGAGTTATATTCGCACATATATCTATTAAGAACTTTTTAAATTTTAGATGCCGGTTCACATATATTAATGTTGACTCAACAGGAAGAAATAATGATTCCACCACCTATGAAAACTCGATGCTGAAAAGAGTACATGAATCTCATTCCGTATTTGACGATAATGTCAAAAATATTGAAGGGATTCATGTACCTATAGTTTTAATAGGGGATTCAGCATTCAAATTAAGTAACACCGTAATGAAACCTTTTCCTTTCGTTCCGAATCAAGACCCTCAAGAAAAATTATATAATTATAAACTTTCTAAGTGCAGAAGGGTAGTTGAGAACGCGTTTGGCCAGTTAAAGGCACGCTTCAGAAAAGTTGGTAGAGGATTGGAGGTGCATGTCGACAATGCCTATAAAATAGTGCAGGCGGCATATATCCTACATAACTTCTGTCTGGAGCAGAGGGATCTTCCATTTTCTTCATGGATACAAAAACATAATTCAACTTTTTCCCGCACCAACCAGCCACGGCAACAGAGAACAACTGGAGAAAGCTCACAAAGAACAGAAATAAGAAATGCCTTGAAAAGATATTTTTGTAAGTATATTTTGAATTTGTCACATATTTAAAAAAACATATCCGTATATAAGAAAATGAATTCATTATTAATATTATTTTTATGTATTATTTTTATGGTTATTCGTATTATCAGTTTCATTATTATTGTTATTTGAGACAAAAAGACGCATCAAAGAAACTATTTCTTTATCCACATCAAGAGACTGCTTGAAGAGCTCGTTTGATTCCTGAGCTTGTTTGTGCATAATATTGTTGGTTTTTTTTAATTCTGCTAAGATTTTTTCATTAAATGTAGAGTGTTTCCTCTTTCTGGTTCTAGCTTCCACTGGTGCGATTGGCGGCGATGATACTGTTGAAGTCGACGGTATTTCTGATGCTGCTGTCGTTGGTGATGTTACTTCCGAGGTTGATGTTCTTGGGGAAGCTGAAACAGCTACATATATAAACTTCTTGACTATAGTCATCAAATGACGCTGAGGAATCGTCGGAAAATGCTGCTAAAGTATCATTCCTTAAAGTATCATATAATAAATACGTAGGTATTACAAAATAAAAGTAAACATAAAACATAAACTAACCATCACTTTCTCAAAATAGCTTTCACTGATGCTTTCATGTGATTTTGAAGCGTCATAGAAGCGAAGCTACCAATAATAGAATGCACCTCTTTGTATAATTTCCATTTTGAAGAAGATTCTCCAGTTTTTCCTATTGAATTTTTTTCTTTTCTAAAATAAATCGAATGTTATGAAATTTTTATATTTGTTTGGTTTTATTCACCTGTATCGTTGCGTCAAATTATTTACCTTCCTCTGAATTTCCTTCGCTGTTGCCGTTACTCCTAAATCCGATAGTTTTTTGGACATCGCCCCATATACATGAGAATTCCTTTTAGCAGTCCATAATTCTTTGATATGGTCTTTCCATACATCAATAAATTTAAGTTTCTCATTCGCGCACCAAAGTTTTATTTTTTGTCTCTTTTCCATTCTATAAATGGGTGTTTCCACACAAATCCGGCAACTCTGTGTCCGCAGCACTCCCCACTTGATATAACTAATATTATTTTATTTTAAGATTGCTAAGTAACAAATCAAAATATTTTGTATTTATTCCTCAAATTTTGTTTAAAATAATAATACACTAAACTCTTGAAATCATATTTATTGACCCCAAACGTCAGTCCCTAGCCATGTCCGTGCACCGAAATTTTGCGTTCGGGCATCCATATTTCGGAAATAATTTAATTTATACTTTAATTTTCTTTACAATTTTTCAATATTAAAGTATTTACAACTAATTTCATCATTTTTTGCAATTTAAAAAAACAATAAATGTGTTTCCTAAGGTCGAAATTAGTGTCCTCAATTTTAATCATCAGTCCCTAGCCATTGACGGATTTTAAAATTTCGCGGTATTATATGGGTGTAGAGGGAATGTAATTCAGTTGATTTTAAAGAAAGAGATGAAATTATCTACAGACTGCACTCCTTTGGCAGCGGCCATTTTGTAAATAAGTGTAGAGGCGAGATTTGATGTGCCAAGTAGTGCTGATCCAGTCACTTCGTCAGTCCCTAGCCAAGTAATTTTATAGTTTAATAATAGGAAATTGACATTAATTAATTAATATTTACAAGTGGTTTATCGGCCTTGTTCGTTAGATAGTGTTAGATATCGTAGTATAGTGGTCGAGCAGTATTTTTTTTAAAGTTTTATTCAGAATCGTCAGTCCCTAGACCGTCAGGCCCTAGCTGTTAATGCTGCTAGGGACTGATGAGAGTGGTCAGGGGCTGACGTTCACTTATAATTATACAGGGTGTATCAGTGAAAATGCCAAAACGCCTGGCTGCGGATAGGTCTTGGGTATACGAACAAAAAATCGTATAGGTGGGGGCGGGAGAATCATAACGGTTTAGCCGCTAGGGCCTTTTTGAAACTTTTTTGGTAGAAGTTTACATATTACTCTGTATTTTGGTAACCCTATTAGATATTTTCATGAATAAGGCAGCAATCTACGCAGAATACTCCCACCTACCTAAAACTGTAAAAGTTAAGGTTTCAACCCACCAACGTCCATTGTTAATCATAACAGTCAGTCCCTAGATGCCTAAATTCGCAAAACTCTAAATTTCTCATAAAATTCTACATAAAGTGACTGGCCCCTTTAGGTATGACAAAACAAATTAATCACGCATTATATCCACTATTAGGAAAGTCGCCCTAATTTTATGGAAACACCCAAATAAGTACGCGTATAAAGGTAATGTGCATTTTCAGTTTTATTATTATATTCTACTTACTTTATTTTTGATATTTTTCCCTCACAACACAAACTTACCCGGCCTTTACACGGGACAGTTCTACTGACGCACAGTTCTGTCTGGAACTGTCAAATACTGCCCAGCCAGACTATTAGCGTTCGATCAACTGACAGACAGTTCATTCTAAAACTGTTTTCACACGTTGTGGTGTTGCAGTAACCGCTTTAAAGTGCTTAAAAGTGCTTGAGGATATCGAAAAGGATGAAAAAAGGAGACACAGGAAGATAAAATATTGGGTAAATCCGCTTCTTGTTGTATGAATTGGTAAAATAAAAGTTGCCATTTTGGGCTGAAAATAAATTTTTATTTATTAAACTGAAATAATAAAATAAAATATTCAACGAGTACTTTGCATCGTACCGATAGGCAAGCTCTTGCATGTAGTTACCACCTTAAAATCGCTTTTCACCAACTTGATTTCACAAATTGTAGGCAGTATTGTCGAGATTGTAATCTTGACGTTTACATGAGACAGTGACAGTAACAGTAATACTGTTTTTGAATGGAGTTTCCTATTAAATTATGCTAGTTTTGAACTGCAGGATTGATGTTCAGCTTCTTTAGACCACTTAAATTCTCTCCGAAAAACATGAAAAAATAAAAAATAAAATTAAGAATTTCAACATGATTCGAACCCACGACACTAATTCAGAGGAGATGACGTCTCAGCCATTCGAACCACAGGATTACATCGAAGAATTCGCCAATTGTTAAATAAAAACGAGCACTCTCATAAAAAACAGTTTATTCACAATTTTAAAATCAAATGAATTAAAAATGAACCCGGCATAATGTTAACGAAATCGCAATTTGAATTTAGCAAATATAATTTAGTCCAATAAGAATTAACAAATATAATTTAGTCCAATGACTTATAAATTTTAGTCTATTGAATATAAAATAAACTTCTTTTTCGGTTTCAATATAAATGTAAAAAATGCCTAACCCAATAAATCTAACTCACCAAGTTTTCCTGTGATCTCTTCCGCAGTCAGTGAAAAAGTGAAAATTAACGGCTTCATTGACTATTCAGTACCCTTCATTCTCCCTTCTAGAATTTTTCCGGTTTTTATTATACTTTCTTTTCTTTTTAGAAATTGATTAAGTCGGCTGAAATACCTCCGACAAGAACCGATCGGGTTCCCCACTCTAATAGGCGTGTTTTTTGTAAGTTCGAAAATGTGGATTCTATTTTGTGGGATGTATTGTTTGTAAGTTGTCACCCTGCAGTGGGTATTTACTTTGTTATGACAAGTGCGGTAATAAAGATTATTTATTACTTGGTGAGTTAAATTTATTGTAACAAAATTCAATTTTACTATGTTACTACATACTTATAATGATTATGTTTCTGGTTTTTAGGTAAAAGTTCATCTTGTTTGGTGTGTAGCCATTCGTGACTGGGTCATGACCTAGTTTTGGTGGATGACCCAGTTTTGGTGATCATCGGTCTGCACCGAACATACTCCCCCCGTTGGCGTCGTTGCTTGCACGATGTCAAAATTATAGACAATGGTGGACTATACCTTCAGCGTCCTTCTGGTTGCGAAGTTCTGAAAAGAAACTAGGGAAGTTGTCGGAGTATGATAATGCTCGGGACATGTAGGTGGATGCAGGATGATTGAGATGGGTTTGGAAACGGCGGTAGTGTTTGGTTTAGTATTTTGTTGTAAAATGTTTAATAAAATTTATTTAATTCAAATTTGTAGAAGTTTCTTCTTGCGTCTGAATGGGAAGTCTGCAGATCTTGGTAATTGGTCGTTTGAGCACTTTATCTCTTGTTCGTATGGATACAACTCGTACTAAACCATCGTCTCCTGCATGTGTGCTCACAATTCGCCCTAGAGCCCATCGACTTGGCGGTAAAGAGTCCTCCTTTATGATAACTAATTCATCAACCTTTACGTTCTCGCGGGGGATCGTCCATTTTGGCCGTTGTTGGAGTCGGTTCAGATACTCCGACTTCCACCTCTTCCAGAATCCTTGTAGTAATCGCTGTAATAGTTGCCATCTATCCAACCGGTTCATTTGCACGTCTAGTACTGACGGTTCTGGAGGAGTCATCAATGAGTCTCCAATGAGAAAGTGGCCTGGTGTTAGCGGGTTAAGGTCGCCAGGATCTGCACTCATTGCGGTTAACGGCCTTGAATTCAGACACGCTTCAATCTGCGTGAGCACCGTCGCAAATTCTTCATACGTTAAGGAATGGGCTCCTATCACTCTCTTTATGTGATACTTAGTGGATTTCACCCCAGCCTCCCATAGGCCGCCGAAATGTGGCGAGGATGGTGGGATAAAATGGAAGTTTATGCCTTCATTTTCTAATGACGTTCCTAAATCTTCAGTTATTTGCTGCATTAATTGTGGGTGTTGTTGCTTTAAAACTTTACTTGCTCCCACGAAGTTAGTTCCGCAATCACAGTATACGTTATGACACAAACCTCGTCTTGCGCTGAATCTGCGAAATGCAGCAATGGAACCCTCTGCACTCATAACAAACATTGCTGCCATCCAAGGCAAAATTGATAGTTTATCTCCACAAGAGAAACCTTCCGCTGCAAGCTCTGAAATTTCGTCTGAAATTGTTATTCGAGATCACCTTCCATCAACGTCAATCAAACTCCCAAAAATTGCCATCGAGAAATTCAATGGCGATTACACCAAGTGGACCACTTTCCATGATCTCTTTAAAAGTTTAGTTCATGAAAATAAAAGCTATTCCCCAGTACAAAAATTACAATACTTAAAGCTTTCGTTGGAAGGAGCAGCACAAAATCTAATCCAACATCTTCAAATTACCGACGGCAATTATGCATCTGCTTGGGCATTGTTAATTGAACGATATGACAACAAAAGGGTGCTTGTTAATACACAACTAGATGTTCTAACTTCCCAAGCTTCACTCACAACGGAATCTGTCAACGGCATTTGCACTATTCTAGACACCACGACCGAGTGTTTGCATGCTCTGACGAATTTGAATGTTGACGTCACTAATTGGGATCCATTTCTTGTCCATCTCATCGTAAAACTCTTACCGTCCACAACACATCAACTTTGGGAGCAGGCCATAAGCGATAAAGGGGATTTACCGTGTTGGAAAACCCTCCAAGATTTCTTAAAAATGAGATTTAGAACCTTGGAAGCTATTTCACCCGCTGGAGGTCGTCAACGGGAAGGGTTACAAATTAAAAATGCCAAATTGATTCGCAAGTCTTTCCATACATTCACCGCGCCAGTATGTCAGGTTTGTGCACAAATGCATCTTCTTCTTCTTTGATCCATTAGCTGGCGGTCCGAGCGGGACGTCCCCGCAACGGATACGCTGCTGTCGGTGCCGCTTTGAAAAATGCGGTTTCTTGCCTAGTTTTTACGATCAATTCGGCAGGTCGACAACCCTCCTCCTTTCACACCCTGGACTTGGGACCAGGCGACGGCGGAGTTGCACAAATGCATAGCATCAGACAATGTCCCCAGTTCCTATCGTTTCCTCCACAACAAAGGATGAATTAAGTCAAAGGGAATTTGTATGAATTGTTTAGGATCCGGACATGTAAGTGCTAGTTGTCCCAGCAAAAGGAATTGTATACATTGCAATCGGCGCCATCATTCGCTTCTCCATACCTCTTTAAATAATATAAATTCAGGTTAAACTAATGATCACAAACGCACCACGGAAAATGTTTCAGCTGAAGCATCCCCGTTCAAGCCAGCAAACAACAAACCCTTTGTAGTTAATGAAAGCCAGTCAAATGAAGTCCTTCTAGCCACCGCCTTGGTGAGAGTCGTCTCTTCTACCTGCCAAGAACAAATAGCTCGCGCATTAGTTGATCAAGGATCGCAAGTTTCCATTATAACAGAAGCTTTAGCCCAAGATCTCAAGTTACGACGAACAACAGTAAGTGCTAATATTAACTCGGTAGGGAAAAAGGTTGTCAGTCATACCAAGAGTAACGCTCATTTTAGAATAAAATCCTTGTATAATGATGATTTCAGTATTCCAGTTTCTGGCTTGGTGATCAAACAAATAACTGTGATTTATTATCATCGACACCCGTATCACATGGAAGATGGAACCATTTCAGTCAATTAGAACTCGCCGATCCCTAATTCCATCGTCCCGGAAAAATTGATCTTCTATTAGGAGCTGCAATATATGCGAAAATATTAATGGAATGCTTAATCTTGGGCACCGATGGGAGCCCCACCGCTCAGAAAACGCAGATCGGGTGGATTCTATCAGGAGAGATCTAAGAACAGGCACAAGCTTCTATAAATGTGCATGTTCACACATGTACATATAGAGCTGGATGACAGACTGAAAAAATTTTGGGAACTTGAGGAAGTAGGAGAATCAAGTATGTACACAGAAGAGGAAAGCGAGTGTGAAAATCTATTCCAGAAAACCACCACACGATCAGCTAATGGAAGATATGAGGTTCAATTGCCACTCAAGCCCGCAACTGACACACATTACTTAGGTAAATCACGTCACATCGCAGTCTCTCGGTTGCTCCAAATGGAACACATCTTCGCGAAGGATCCAATCTTACAAGAGGACCATAGAAGATGTCTAAATGAATACATAGAATTAGGACACATGGAAAAGGTCAAATCATCTGAAGCCGAACATAGCTATCTTCTAAATCAACACGTAGCATATTCTTGTAGTTACTTACCTCATCATGGAGTAAAAAAGGAGACAAGTTCCACGACGAAGCTGCGAGTAGTTTTTGACGCATCCAGGGCAACGGACAGCGGAATTGCATTAAACGACATGATGCTAAAGGGACCATCAGTGCAAGACGAGCTTACATCTCTCTTAATTAGGTGGCGAAAGTACCGCATTGCATTCAGCGCCGATCTAGAAAAAATGTATCGGCAGGTTCAAGTGAGACGACAAGATGCTGACTACCAGAGGATTGTCTGGCGGGATTCTCCAAACATGCCAATCGAGGATTGCAATTTGTGCACAGTAACTTTCGGAACTAAGAGTGCACCATATTTGGCGACTAGGGTTCGGAAACAACTTGCCTTAGATGAAAGGGAACGCTACCCCGAGGCATCAGAAATAACCCTGTCTGATTTCTACGTGGATGATCTGCTTTCAGGTCAACATACTGTCGAGGATGCTCTCGAAGTACAACAGCAACTACTTAATTTAATGAAGGCTGGCGGATTTTCTTTGCGAAAGTGGTCATCCAATTGTACTAAGTTACTTGAATCATTACCACCAGAATTCTGCGAAGCCAATCCAAATCTAGAAATTACCAACGACGATATCATACGTACACTAGGGACTTTTTGGAATCCTCGCACCGATATGCTGACCTTTTCTTATATACAAAATGAACATCCAAGCAAATGGACAAAACGTAACATCCTGTCCGAAACAGCAAAATTGTTTGACCCTCCCGGCCTTTTAGCTCCCATCGTCATTCAAGCCAAAATTATGATTCAACGTCTGTGGCTTCGAGGTCTTGGATGGGACGAGGAAGTTCCTCAGGATTTGAAGGATGGGTGGGTGCAATATCGAAACAATCTGGGGCCGGTTCACGTAACTCGACAACGAAAAATTTTTTTCGTTTCGCGTTCACGTAGCTCGAAAAAATTGCAAATTTTCGTTTGTTGTCGTGAATAAGCACTCGAAAGCTCTTATGCTATCGAGCACTTGAATTATTAAGATTACTTTTCCAATTTAAAAGTAGACTTTTATAAGTTATTATATATGGAAATTATTTTTAAAAATTTAATTAAGTTGATGCCAATAAATTGTATAATTTTACAGCGGTTTTTGTAAAGGTTTTTTGTGTTTCAGTAATGTGGTTTCCTTGAATTTTCTTTCGAGCTACGTGAACGCTCAATTTTTTCGAGACAAATTTTTTCGTATATTCAAATTCGTTTCGTCGTCGTTCGAGCTACGTGAACCGGCCCCTGGCTGAAATCAATAAAATCAAAATCAATAGCTGGATATATTATTCAGGAAATGACACAAAGACAGAACTACATGGTTTTGAAGATGCATCTTCAAAGGCATATGCAGCGGCGGTCTATCTCTGCACAATTGACAAACAAGGAAATCAAACATCATGTTTAGTAGCAGCAAAAACCAAAGTCGCACCCGTAAAGACGGTCACTCTACCCAGATTAGAAATATGTGCGGCAACCTTGCTCGTGAAGCTGATAAGCTACGTCACTAAAGCACTAAACTTAAACAAACTGTGCCCGACGTATGCTTGGACGGACTCCGAGATTGTGCTCGCCTGGCTACGAGACCACCCCACTAGATGGAGTACCTTTGTTGCAAATAGGGTGTCCTATATCCATCAAGTATTAGGCAGAAATATCTGGAATCATGTACCAACTAAACAAAACCCGGCGGATTGTGCCTCACGAGGAATAACTCCAGGGGAACTGCTAAATCATGAACTATGGTGGGTTGGACCCACATGGTTGAGGAAGGGTGAATGTCAATGGCCAAAGGCCAAACCCACCGTCAACATGAAACTCGAGCAAAGAAACACTTGGATAGTCTCACATGTGCAAACCAACGAAGGCTCCCATGATTGGATTACTAAATATTCATCTTTAACAAAACTACTGCGTGTCACTGCATATTGTCTACGATTTGCTTTCAATATCCAAAGAAAGCCCATTGAACGCAAGCTGGGATTCCTTAAGGCAGAGGAATTAAAAACTGCACTACACTTTTGGTTAAAACTACATCAACAGAAACTGTTTACAAATGAATTCAACTCTCTTAAGCAAAATCAGTCATTATCAAAATCCAATAGACTACATAAACTCTGTCCTTTCATCGATGAAGTTGGACTGCTACGCGTTGGAGGAAGACTCAGATATGCAGAATTACCATTCGGTGAGAGATTTTCCATTATATTGCCAGACAAAGGTCACCTGACGACGCTGATCATCGACAAAATCCACAAGGATACACTGCACGGTGGACCACAACTAATGATGCACGTCCTCGCAAAAACATATTGGCTTATGAATTCAAGAAATATGATCCGATTTCACATACATAAATGCATAATCTGTGTTAAAGCAAAGGGGCCAGACACACAGTCAACTCATGGGGGCACTTCCGGCACCAAGACTGCTTATATCCCGACCTTTTACCAACACTGGAATTGACTACTGCGGTCCTTTTGATATGAAGACTCACAAGGGGCGAAATTCGAAGAAATACAAGGCCTATATTGCCTTTTTTGTCTGCATGACAACCAAGGCCTTACATTTGGAGATCGTCACAGATCTAAGTGCAGTTATGACAAATTCTTCCATATTTGAGTATGAATCAGCTACGAAATATTCGTGATCGCTGGGGTCAAAGACTAACGTATTACGTTGTAATATAACGATTTGTTTATGCGTGTTTTGGTATTGAGACCATAATTCTGCGAATTTTTCCAACTTTTTATGGTAAAATGTAAGGGTCCGTCGATCTTTTGGTTCTTTTTTTAAATTCTTTATACATTTTTCTAAGAGCTCCCCTTGAGCAAACTGGGTGGGTATCCAATAAAACGTTCATTTATATATATATATATATATATATATATATATATATATATACCTATATATATATATATATATATATATATATATATATATATATATATATATATATATATATATATACCTATATATATATATATATATATATATATATATATATATTATATATATATATAAGTGAACTTGAACAATAATTGTGATTGGAATTTAATTTTTGTGAGTGCGAACTAAAGACATAATAATAAAATGGGTCGAAAATTAGTTGATTTGCGTACTGTGGAGTTGAAAACAGAACTAAGTAAACGCTCGTTGTCAACGGTGGGTGCTAAAAGTTCCTTAACCGCGCTGCTTCGAGAAGCTATGGTGAACGAGGGAAAAGATCCTGAAACCTACATTTTTGAAGCCGAAGTAGAAGCGGAGCCAGAAGAAACGACAGTGAGTATGGCAGAACTTTTTAAAACATTGATGGTGATGAAGGAAGCGCAAGAACGGTCATCAGCAGCGCAAGAACGGTCATCAGCAGCGCAAGAACGTGCATCAGCAGAGATGAAAGAAGCGACAACAGAGAGAGAGGCGGAAGTGTTGGCGTTAAAAGATGAACAGAAATTATTAGCATTAGCTCATGAACGTTCGTTAGCAGAACTCAAAGAGTCTATGGAAGAACAGAGAAACCAGATGGAGCAGAAATTCGAACTAATGTCATTCTCTGTTGACAAAAAGCTGGAAAATCTCGAATCTTCCATTAAAGCAAATGTAGAGAATGATCTGGAAAAGCTCGAAAATTCCAGGAGGGAAAATGATGAAAAGTTGAAGGTTGAGCTAGAATCGGTCAGAGCAGAGCTAGAAAGGGTAAAGATTCACCACCCAGCGACGGCATCTCACGAAGTCATCGGAGTTAGGAAACTGCAGCCTCCAACTTTCGACGGGAAAAGCCCATGGTCTACTTATAAGCTCCAATTCGAAGCAGCAGCAGTAGGCAATTACTGGACTGAGGAGGAGAAGGCAACGGCCTTAACGTTGTCACTAAGGGGCACAGCAGCAGAAATATTGCAGTCAATACCAGCAGAACATCGCAACAGCTACGGGTTCTTAGTTCAAGCGCTGGAAATGCGTTACGGTGATCAGCACATGCAAGAGGTTTATCGACTTCAACTTCGCAATCGACTTCAAAAGCCAGGAGAAACTTTACAACAACTATGCGCCGATATCGAGAGGTTAGTGCATCTGGCTTATCCTAGCTTCGGCCAAGACTACATCAACGAAGTAGCAAGAGAGGCTTTCCTTAACTCTTTTGCTGACCGGGATCTACAACAGGCAGCCAGGTTGGCCGGAAAGAAGAATACCGCAGAAGTTTTGGCATATGCTCTGGCATACGAGGCAGCGAGGCAAGCATCAAGAAGTGCAGTCCGCCTCAGAGAGATCCACACAACAGAGGATAGTTGCAACAGAATGAATGCAACGGAAGTACGCGGTCGACTCCGATGCTGGAACTGTAGTGAACCGGGTCATTTGCAAAGGAATTGCAGAAAGCGAAGGAGAGCGGAGTCCCCCGATAATAAGAGTGGCGCAAAGTGTTGTGAAAAATGCGGGCATAGACAGAAAGGTGACCAGAGGGAGGCCGATGAAAATGACTCCGTGTCGCCCCGTAGACAGCAGCAGGGAAACGAATAAAGACTAACTCCATGGGGCGGGAGTTGGTCGGGGAAATCGAAGCCCCCGGTATCATCATCGTCACTATCAAACAACTGCAGCGTAGTGGCGACAGCCTTGTCATCGATGGAAAGATTGGAGCCGAAAAATGCACAATGACTGTAGATACTGGTGCTTCAAAATCTGTCATCCGGGCTGACTTGGTCGGTAATAAGTGGCTGAAAGACGCATGCCACTACAGACTGAAAACTGCAACAGGAGAGCCAGTACGAGTACACGGGGAAACTACGTTGGATGTGGTTCTCGCAGACATCGGATTTTCACACTCGTTCCTGGTAGCCGATATAACAGACGAGTGTATTCTGGGACTGGACTTTATGAAAACGCATAAAATTCTACTGGACATCGGAGAGGAAATACTGAGATATGACAACAAGGAGATTCCCATGGCCATAGGATCCACGTGTTTTTCGCAGCTGAAAGTCGTCGTTCGAGAAGATACCGTGCTTCCTCCGTGCGCTGAGAAATTGGTGCGAGCAATAGTCGATGGTGATCCCGGGAGCTACCGATTCTATCTTATCGAACCAGAGAAAACGGAACAGGCCAAAAGTATAGCAATTGGAAAATGTCTGGTGAGCATCGATGACAAAAGGGAGGTGTTCATGAGAGTGCTAAATACCAACGAGCGCGAAATACGATTGAAGAAGGATACGGTTTTGGGGAAAGGAGAACCGGCAGAACAGATTACATTAGTGGAGTGCGCTCACACGGAACCGGTGGCAAAACCAAAGCCAAAGGCCACGAAATTGGTAAACACAGTGCTCTCAAGTAGTTGTCTTGAACAAAACCAGTATCTCCAGGCAAGAACATTAGTGGAGGATTTTAGTGATATCTTCGCCATGAGAGATGATGATTTTGGAAAAACGAACATCGTCCAACATAGGATCGACACCAGAGATGCCTAGCCAATCAAGCAACCGCCGAGGAGACTACCACTAGCCAAGCGGGAAGAAGCAGCCAATATGATTGAGGACATGAGAAGACAAGGCCTTATAGAGGAGTCGAAAAGCCCTTGGATGTCTCCCGTGGTTCTAGTCAGAAAAAAAGATGGCAGCACAAGGTTTTGCGTGGATTATCGACGGTTAAATGACATCACTAAAAAGGATAGCTACCCATTACCTCGTATCGATGACACTCTGGATACTCTCTCTGGAGCTCAATGGTTTTCTACCCTGGACCTTAAGAGCGGCTATTGGCAAGTCGAAATTCACCCCGAGGACCGCGAAAAGACAGCCTTCTCTGTAGGAAACGGCTTGTGGCAGTTTACAGTTATGCCGTTTGGACTGTGTAATGCTCCAGCAACATTCGAACGACTGATGGAATGCGTTTTGCGAGGACTGACATGGAAGACTTGTCTGGTTTATTTGGACGATATCATCGTCGTTGGAAAAAGTTTCGAGGAACATCTGGGCAATTTACGAGAGGTTTTCCAAAAGTTGAGAACTGCCCAACTGAAACTCAACCCTAAAAAGTGCGTGCTGTTCAGTGACCAAGTCAACTATCTCGGACATGTGGTTTCATCCAATGGAGTTCAAACAGATCCGGAGAAAATAGCAGCAGTTAAGAATTGGCCCACACCGAAGGATAAACATGAACTTCGAAGCTTCTTGGGACTTGCCACCTATTATAGACGTTTTGTCAGGAACTTTGCCGACATAGCTAAGGAATTACATAAACTGACAGAAAAAGGAAGACCATTTATCTGGACAGAAAAATGCGAGGAAAGTTTCAAGACACTAAAGCAAGGACTTTGCCAAGCACCAATACTTACATATCCGAAGCCAGGGGAAAAATTCATATTGGACACAGATGCGAGTAATGTCGGAATTGGTGTAGTGCTATCACAAAACTTCGAAGGGCAGGAAAAGGTCATAGCTTACTACAGTAGAGCGCTGTCAAAATCGGAGCGGAATTACTGCGTCACAAGGAGAGAACTGTTGGCAATCGTAGACTCAACTAAGCATTTCCACAAGTATCTCTATGGGCAAAACTTCATCCTTCGAACGGATCATGCAGCATTAAAATGGCTGATGCAATTTAAAAATCCTGAAGGACAAGTGGCAAGATGGATCGAGAGACTTCAGTCCTACGTCTTTAATATAGGCCACAGAAAAGGAGGAAACCATGGAAATGCAGATGCACTCTCCCGGCAACCATGCGTAAAAGATTGCAAACATTGTGGGCGTATTGAGGAAAAGTGTCAAAAGACGACCGTTGAGCCAACGACAGGATGGGACGACCAGGGACTCCGAGACGCCCAACGCGACGACCCAGATATTTCTTCGATTCTGGCATGGAAGGAATACGAGGAGAAGCCTGAATGGAAGGATATTGCAGAGAGAAGCGAAACCCTGAAGAGCTATTGGGCCCAATGGGATTCATTGCACATCGAGCGAGGAGTGTTAAAGCGCAAATGGGAAACCGCTGACGGTACCTCTCACCGAATGCAGGTGTTAGTCCCTCGAAGTAGAATAAGAGATATTCTCGAGGAGTGTCATAATGGCGCATCAGGAGGACATCTGGGAGTCAATAAAACTTTGGCAAAAATAAGAGATAGATTCTATTGGCTTCACATGCGGGACGATGTTACAGACTGGTGCCGTAAATGCACAATTTGTGCCAGCAGCAAAGGCCCTCGAGTAAAAACAAAAGGAGAAATGCAGCAATACAACGTGGGAGCCCCATTTGAAAGAATTGCAATCGATGTGGCGGGACCTTTTCCAGCATCAGACCGAGGGAATCGTTACATTTTGGTGGTTATGGACTACTTCAGTAAGTGGCCCGAAGCATATGCCATTCCAAATCAGGAAGCAATCACTGTTGCAGAGGAATTAGTGAACAATTGGATCTGCAGATTTGGTGTTCCTCATGAGCTTCATTCTGACCAAGGGAGAAATTTCGAATCTCAAGTTTTTCAAGAAGTATGTAAGATACTCGGAATGAAGAAGACCAGGACGACGCCCATTCATCCCCAATCCGATGGAATGGTAGAACGATTCAACAGGACAATGCTAGAGCACTTAAGGAAAGTCGTTAGCGAGCACCAGCGCGATTGGGACAGTTATATCCCTATTTTTCTATTGGCATATCGGACAGCAGTTCATAATTCCACAGGACAAACCCCTTCTAGTGTGATTTTTGGAAGACAAATCCGGCTGCCAAGCGACTTGAAATTTGGGACACCTGTGGAAAGCAACGAATCTACTGGCGGTTATACAGGTGAACTTCGTGATAGACTTGCAGATATCCACCAGCTCGCAAGGAGGAATCTCAAGATAGCCAGTGACAGGATGAAAACAAGATACGACCTCCGAGCAAACTGTAGCGGATTCCAGGAAGGTGACCTCGTTTGGCTGTTCAACCCTCGAAGACGGAAAGGCAAGTCTCCGAAACTTCAGCGTCAGTGGGAGGGGCCCTATAAAATCCTAACACGGATCAACGATGTGGTCTACAGGATTCAACAAGGACCCAAAGCAAAGAAGAAGATTGTGCACATAGGCAGGCTGTGCCCATATCATCAGCCAGATCCAGGATGGACAACTGTTCGGGACGAACAGTCCTAAGAAGGGGGCAATGTGATGATTATGCGCCATCTGTTCGTCGAGAGGATGAATCAACGATTTTCGGTTGTTGTCTGAACTAAGAATTTATGTACTAAACTAACGAGCGATAAGCGAAGACAACTTCAAGCTGGTCTAAACTAGAAGAAACATAGAACATACCACAAGGAACCAGAAAACGAAGGTTCCAGAAAGTAGACTAAGGTGGAGCTGCCTATATAAAAGCGCCTGGCAGCCGCTATCGAGTCAGTTTTGATTATAAAGGCGATACAAGTGTTTTAAAGTGAAAAGTAGTGAAATAAAAAGCGATAATTAGAATTGAATAGTGCGAAATATTAAATTTGCTAGTGATTATAGTGAACTCTAAGAATTGTGTTTATTTTTAAATTGTGTTTGGTTTGTAATAAATAAGTTTTGTTTGGATAATTAAAAAGTGTATTCCTTAATTAATCCTACGAATCCGTTAAGCCGTAAAAACGTAACAATATATATTTTTGTTTTATATATTTAATAATAGGGATGGACTCACCTTGATTTTGATTTACTTGGATTTAATCTTGGACTGTTGTTTTCTCCCCTTTTCAGTTGCCTTCTGATGTCTGATGATCGAATCACTGCACTTGAAAATGTCTGCAGCTCCTTACACTGAAGTTTAGATTTTCACGTTCGGTTGTTAGCGTTTTATTTATTAGATTTCTCGATTCGGTTAGAGTTGTCTTTATTAGATATTTCACTTAGATTTAGAATTTTCTTTAGATTTCACGTTAGAGTTATAGAGTTTTCTTTAGATTTCCCGTTAGATTTATAGAATTTTCTTTAGATTTCACGTTCGATTTATGGAGGTTTCTTTAGATTTTCCGTTAGAGTTTTAGAGATTTCTTTAGATTTCACGTTAGAGTTATAGCGTTTTATTTAGATTGCACGTTAGAGTTATAAAGTTTTCTTTAGATTTCCCGTTAGATTTATAGAATTTTCTTTAGATTTCCCGTTAGATTTATAGAAATTTCTTTAGATTTCCCGTTAGATTTATAGAAATGTCTTTAGATTTCACGTTAGATTTTTGGAGGTTTCTTTACATTTCCCGTTAGAATTATAGAGATTTTTTTAAATTTCACGTTAGATTAATATAGAGTTTTCCTTAGATTACACGTTAGAGTTATAGAGTTTTCTTTAGTTTTCCCGATTGAATATCCTTCACTCGTCCACGTGCTGATGGGTTCCGTTATAGCCTAAATTCCGTTGAGATCAATTCCCGCAAATCCGGCTCGAAGGACCATGTTTTTGAATGGAGTTTCCTATTAAATTATGCTAGTTTTGAACTGCAGGATTGATGTTCAGCTTCTTTAGACCACTTAAATTCTCTCCGAAAAACATGAAAAAATAAAAAATAAAATTAAGAATTTCAACACGATTCGAACCCACGACACTAATTCAGAGGAGATGACGTCTCAGTCATTCGAACCACAGGATTACATCGAAGAATTCGCCAATTGTTAAATAAAAACGAGCACTCTCATAAAAAACAGTTTATTCACAATTTTAAAATCAAATGAATTAAAAATGAACCCGGCATAATGTTAACGAAATCGCAATTTGAATTTAGCAAATATAATTTAGTCCAATAAGAATTAACAAATATAATTTAGTCCAATGACTTATAAATTTTAGTCTATTGAATATAAAATAAACTTCTTTTTCGGTTTCAATATAAATGTAAAAAATGCCTAACCCAATAAATCTAACTCACCAAGTTTTCCTGTGATCTCTTCCGCAGTCAGTGAAAAAGTGAAAATTAACGGCTTCATTGACTATTCAGTACCCTTCATTCTCCCTTCTAGAATTTTGCCGGTTTTTATTATACTTTCTTTTCTTTCTAGAAATTGATTAAGTCGGCTGAAATACCTCCGACAAGAACCGATCGGGTTCCCCACTCTAATAGGCGTGTTTTTTGTAAGTTCGAAAATGTGGATTCTATTTTGTGGGATGTATTGTTTGTAAGTTGTCACCCTGCAGTGGGTATTTACTTTGTTATGACAAGTGCGGTAATTAAGATTATTTATTACTTGGTGAGTTAAATTTATGGTAACAAAATTCAATTTTACTATGTTACTACATACTTATAATGATTATGTTTATGGTTTTTAGGTAAAAGTTCATCTCGTTTGGTGTGTAGCCATTCGTGACTGGGTCATGACCTAGTTTTGGTGGATGACCCAGTTTTGGTGATCATCGGTCTGCACCGAACAAATACTGTCCCGTGTAAAGGCCGGGTTAAACTTTAACGAACTGACAGTTGACAGTTCGATTTTTAAAATTTTATAAGAGAATGGAAATTTCATGGAAACTTGATGGAAATTTCCCCACTTCCAGCTTCATTTCTCATTAAATGAAGTAGATTTCACTTCATTCTTACGAATGATGAATGAAGCTGCGAATGCTCATTCAAACTTAATCTAAGGTGATACACGGGCCGCGAATGAACATTCTTGAAAGAATGATCATCCGATGAAGCCCGTGTATCAAGGGTATAAAGCGACAAAGGTCAGGAACCCCCCAGCTAGCACAGATTTCAATTTGTAACAAATTTATGTTACAATTGGGTCGTATTCAAGTTTTTTTAAACAAATGTAGTCACATGTAGGTAGTATTATTATCTCGAATTAAAACTTGGCAACAAATCATCCGGTTCAGTTACACTACAGTTTTATATTTGTTACGGAAAAATGCACTTGTTGCTCCATAACAGTTGCAAAAAATATGTCATATTTAAATTAAATTAAAGTTATTAAAACATTTTCTTTAGTATCACATTTCAAAAATGTTTTTATATTGCAACTGCTACAAATAGAGTAACTAGTTAACAACCCTAATATGACTAAGTTGTTGTAAGTTTTTATCAAGTTAATATTACATTTTGTAGCCACCCTTTATTATCTTTCTAAATTTTATCATTATCTATCTAAATATTAAGTAGCAATCAACCATTAGCTAGAATATGCAAAACTCAATCTCGCACGAACTGTTATCAAAAATAACGGTAGTCTTTAAGAGAGCTACAGCCGAACGCAAAGACATTTTATTCTTTGCTAAATAATCCGTGCTGCGACACGGTCAAGAGTTTTGCTTTCGGCTGCGAGCCAAAAATTAAACCATTGGTTAGTGACCTCAATAATTATATGAAACCACGCGGAATATATAAATATAATGTGTAACAAAACTTATGTGGTGTTTTAAACTTAATTGTTTCATAGTAATAGTACCCACATAAAATGGTGACCCCGAATAAGGATTTTTTTTAAAAAAAGCCACACGATACATCATAAAAATAATATAAAAGTGAGTAAATAAAAGTGCCGCAGCCGATACACATAAAAGGAAGAGGTTTCGCAGATACATATAATAATTAACAACAGGAAGAAGAGCAACGGGAAGAAACTTGTAGCCGACACAACAGAAAAAACACCGCACGAGGAAAACAAACGACCAGGAATAAATTAGCCAACTTAAACAACAACAGGACCATTATCATCTAAAGGGAAGCATTTCGCAAAATTATATTAAAAAAAAAAAAAACAAAATACTGTAAAAATTCATATGTAATTTTAGGCAAATCTCTGTAGCATACAGTTTCTTGCGAGAAATAGCAAATAAAATAAGAAAAATTATTAGCAAAAAAGGAAAAAACAATAAGAAGGAAATCAGGTGAGTGACTCTGAATTATTTTTTTTAAAAAAAAAAAGGAAAAATCTTTCAATTGTTCCGTTAGTTGAAACTAAAATAAAAAATAAAAATTTTTTTTAAACATATTAATATTAAATTTTTCAAAACCACGTGTTAATTAAAAGTATTAAACACGCGGCATACAACTGTAAGCTCCCTTTAAAAATTTCTCACATTAACAATATTAAAATTAACGGTCATCTGTTGCAATTTATCGATACATGCAATTATATAAAATGTGCAGTTAGTGAATATTTCTTTCTTTGTTTCCCATCCTCTTTTGTTTTGCTTTTGGATGCAATTTTAGCCGACAAATGGGTTATTGAAATTAATCTCAGCGGTATTTTGGTAATTTTTTTTCTCTTCTTCTACGTTAACAAAAAAAAAAAAAAAAAAAAAAACTGGAATTAAGGAATGGAATTAAGATAGGAATTAAGATAAAAACTGATAATTGAATAAAAAATTTGTTCTTGACTTTATTTTTTTTGAAAGTAAAAGAAAATTAAACGTCGCCAGGAAATATTTTATTAATTACGACTTCATTTTCTTTGAAGAGTCCAAAGGAAATTCAATGTCATGTAAATAAATCGAGTAATGAAAACTTCATTTTCTTTGAGAACAGCAAAGAAAATTTAACGTTAAATTTAACCGCATTGCAATGCATACCTTTTTATTGCGTTTCTCTCCAGAAGAATGAGAACGTTTTAAGTAATTATAATAAAATAAATGATAACTGAATTTACTTTTTTTCTTTGCAAACAATAACAAAATTTCAAAGTTACAATTAAACATAAAACAAATGAACTGAATTCATATTTAACCTCTACTCATATTTAACCTCTATTCATATTTAACCTCGATCCAAGGAAATTAATCTATACATTCTAACTCCGGCATAATTAATTAATTATTATTACCTTATTATCATTAATAATAATTCCCCAGAAGTAAACTGCGAACCAAAGTAAATTAAAGCGAACTGCCGAAACACAACCGGTCAACAGTAAAGTATTTTCTTTTTCAAGTATTCTAAATTTTCGAATTGAACGAAATCACAGCAAACTCAATTTCTTAGCAATGGCCACCAATAAAGAGTTTAACAATCTGCCTTTTCAAGCAGACCAAAACGAAAATAACCCCATAGAAGGAACCAGCGCCAGCGGTGACACAGAAGAGGCGCAGGAGGATACTAGCCGTTTCATAACAACTTTGAAGTTTCCACCATTCTGGAACAACAGGCCAGATCTCTGGTTTGTGCAAATCGAAACACAATTTCGCGTCAAACGCATAACCTCCTCACATACCAAATATGATCACTTGGTAGCATCACTGCCATCAGAAACGATGGAAGTGGTGGCCGATATTTTATTAAACCCTCCAACTATTAATAAATATGAAACGCTAAAGACACATCTCCTGGCGCGATGCACCGATTCAGAGGAGCGTAGATTGGACGCCTTACTTCACAAAATGGAGTTAGGAGATTCCAAACCCTCTGAGCTCTACAGACAGATGGAGGCCTTGGCAGGGGGAAACAGTCTCGTAAACAAATCCCTACTACGAAAATTATGGATAAATAAACTCCCAACAAACGTACAATCCTGCATCATAGCTATAGAAAACTCACACTCGCAAGAGGAAGTTTTCTCCATAGCTGATCGCATCCTGGACTCCACGTCCTCCGCCAAACTAGCTGAGATAAAAACTAGACCAGCAAACAGTAATAACACAGATATCAGACAACTAACTCACCTGTTTAACACTCTAACGAGCCGCATCAGCAGACTCGAAAAAAGACAAGGGCATCGGTCAAGAAGTAACTCACGAAACCGATCCTATAATAGGCGCGATCAATATCACCAACGCAATGCATTCAAAGAAATTTGTTGGTATCACAAAAAATTTGGAGGCAAGGCGAAAAAATGTATATCACCCTGCCTACACGAAGCAACAAACACAAAAAACGAGATATAGCCACATCGTCCGCGACAGCGATGTTGGGCAAACCATCATGTCGTTTATTCGCATGGGATAGATCCACAAACATTCAGTTCTTAATCGACACAGGTGCCGAAATCTCTATCGTCCCTAGAAAATTATTTAAAAAGCAAGGAACCAAATCAGACTTCCTATTAATAGCAGCAAATGGTTCACCAATTAGCACATACGGTTTCAAAACCTTAACATTAGACTTAGGACTTCGTCGCCAATTCCAGTACACTTTTATAATCGCCTCAGTAGATTACGCAATAATTGGAGCCGATTTCCTATACAAATTCGATCTTCTCGTAGATATTCGCGACAGAAAACTGAAGGACAAACAAACTACCATCGCGGTAAACTGCGTCTCGAAAGTTGTTAGTTGTTGCACGCCTAAATTATATGCCCTAACTGGAGAGTTCGGTTCCATTCTGAACGAATACCCATCTCTCAAAGCTCCGCCAAATTTTAACCAACCCGTTGAGCATAACACAGTGCATCATATTTTCACAACAGGCCCACTCCCAGCCGCCCGCCCTAGAAGATTGAATCCAGAGAGATTCAAGATAGCTAAAGCGGAATTCGAGACTATGGTACAACTTGGTATATGCAGACCATCATCCTCATCCGTCGCTTCACCTCTCCACATGGTACCCAAGAAGGACTCCACCGATTGGCGACCATGTGGAGATTATAGGCAATTAAATGCCGCTACCATTTTTGATAAATATCCATTGCCGAACATACATGATTGCACAATCAATCTACATGGCTGCAAATATTTTTCAAAAATTGACCTGGTTCGGGCTTACCACCAAATCCCAGTGGCGGCAGAAGACATTTTCAAGACGGCAGTAACAACACCTTTCGGCCTTTTTGAATTTCTACGTATGCCTTTTGGCGTAAGAAATGGAGCGCAGACGTTCCAAAGATTCATCAATGAAGTACTACAGGGACTTGAATTTGTTTTCGTATACGTAGATGACATTCTCGTGGGCAGCCGAACCCCAGAGGAGCATAAAAAACATCTACATATATTGTTCGACAGACTGCAAAAGTACAGCATAAATGTAAACCCACAAAAGTGTGTATTGGGTGTCAACAAACTAGAATTTCTCGGACATACTATCTCTGAACTCGGAATCGCTCCTTCTGAAAGCCGAATACGTGCAATAAAAGATTTTCCAACACCTACTAGTGTTAAGAAACTACAACGTTTCCTAGGAATGGCAAATTTTTATCACCGTTTCCTGTCCAATATAGCACAAATAGCCATGCCTTTACACAAGTTACTTCAAAAAGGTCCAAAAAGGAAGTTAAATAATGCAGAATTTTCTTGGTCAAAAGAGCATGATATTGATATTACTATTAAACAAGACTTAGAAAACTATACTTTACTCGTTCACCCAGATCCTAATGCCAAGGTCAGTTTATGGGTAGACGCATCTAGCGATGCGACAGGAGCGGTGTTACAACAACTTAACGGTAATAAATGGGAACCATTGAGTTTCTTTTCAAAAAGATTAAAACCTTCCGAAACAAAATATTCCACTTTTGACCGGGAACTTTTGGCAATATATCTAGCTATCAAAAGATTTAAACATTTTATAGAAGGCAGAAGCCTTACCATTTTCACAGACCACAAGCCCTTGACCAGAGCCATAGGCTCGAAATCGGAAAAATCACCAAGGCAAACTACACAGTTAGATTATATCTCTCAATTCACAAACGATATAAGGCATGTGAAAGGGCAACTAAACGTCGTCGCTGATACACTCTCGCGAGCACACATAGACGCTGTCCACCATGAGAAATTAGACCTAACCCTTCTCTCGTCTGAACAATTAAAAGATCAAGAGCTCGAAGAGATTTTAAACCCAAGAGACGACAAAAAGGTTCGGTGGTCTTTAATAAAAGTTACTATTCCATTGGAAGGGCAGGAGATTTGGTGCGAAGATTCCACGGGAACTAACCGACCTTATGTCCCAAGGTCACTTCGCCGCGTAGTTTTTGACACAATGCATGGCCTATCCCATCCCGGCATAAGAGCGTCAAGGAAGCTGATAACGGCTAAATATTTTTGGCCGCACATGAATTCTGACGTCAATCGATGGGCTAAGACATGCATATCTTGCCAGAAGGCAAAAGTCACAAAACACACCGTATCTCCCCACGGAAATTTCAAGGTACCCACTGGCCGTTTTGAACACGTGCACATGGATCTAGTAGGTCCATTACCACCGTCAAACGGATATACATACATACCTCCTCACCATAAAAGACCGTTTTTCACATTGGCCAGAGGTTTTTCCACTAAAAAACATTACCGCCCCAGCTGTAGCTAACGTTTTTGTACACCAATGGGTTGCTCGATATGGAGTACCAAGAACCATAACAACGGACCAAGGTCGACAGTTCGAATCCGCACTTTTCAATGATCTCTCCACTCTCTTTGGCACTCACCGTATTCGAACCACAGCTTATCACCCTCAGTCAAATGGGTCAATAGAAAGATTGCACCGCCAGATTAAGGTAGCAATTCGAGCCAGCCCTGAGCCCAAGAAATGGTACAATAGTTTACCCTGGATACTCCTAGGCATCAGATCCAGTATTATGGAAGATTTAGGCGTAGCACCGGCACAGCTTCTTTACGGTCAAACAATACGATTACCTGGTGAATTAATAGCCGATGACAATACAAAAAACCTAACTCTAAACACAAGCATTGCAAAAGAAATGTGCGAAACAATAGCAAATATTCGACCGCAACTTTCGCGTAAACGAACACAAACAAAAATTTTCATACCTCAAGATTTATTCACTACTCCATACGTTTTTGTGCGCGAAGAAATTTATAAAGGCAGCTTACATCCACCTTATAGTGGACCACACAAAGTAATAACAAGACACGAAAAGTTTTTTAAAATTTTACTCCAAGATCAAGAACGCGTAATAACAATTGATAGACTAAAACCCGCTTTCATATGCAATTCAGAGCCACTCACGGAAGTTCCCGATAATATTAAAAAATATGAAAGGAAAGTTACTTTCAAATTATAGATAAATATTTTATATATACGTAATAAAAAAAAACAAAAAATTATAATAATAATACCTAATAAAAATAAACATAAAAGAATATAAAACATAATTGCGAATAACATTAGGAATGTATCATATTTTTACTTATAAGAGAATTTTTGAACTTGAATTATCATTACTTTTGTTAAAGGGGGAGTGATGTAGCCACCCTTTATTATCTTTCTAAATTTTATCATTATCTATCTAAATATTAAGTAGCAATCAACCATTAGCTAGAATATGCAAAACTCAATCTCGCACGAACTGTTATCAAAAATAACGGTAGTCTTTAAGAGAGCTACAGCCGAACGCAAAGACATTTTATTCTTTGCTAAATAATCCGTGCTGCGACACGGTCAAGAGTTTTGCTTTCGGCTGCGAGCCAAAAATTAAACCATTGGTTAGTGACCTCAATAATTATATGAAACCACGCGGAATATATAAATATAATGTGTAACAAAACTTATGTGGTGTTTTAAACTTAATTGTTTCATAGTAATAGTACCCACACATTTTAAAGGTTCAAAAGACTGTAGGGAGGTTTTTGTGCGTTACAAGGACCTTGGAAAACATCTGTCAAAAGCTCCATACTCGCCATATTTTTCATCGTTCTACGTTTTTTCTACACTATTCAGTTTTATTAAAAAAAAACAAAAGCGGTTTTCTGCGGTGTTTATCTTTCCTATAACCAATTTTTAGTGCAATATAACACTAAACACGCTTAAAAAAATGTGTTTAGCTGTAGTTTTCAGAGTGCCATGCTAATATTAAAAACTCGAATATTTTCTAATTTCCCAAATATTTTCCAAATTTTCTTTTTTCGGGTGGCGCGTGAATTTTCCAGAGGTAAGTCACCCACATTCATCAACAAAATGATATTTGTTTTATAATTTTGGTGTTAAATCCTACAATGATTTAATTTTAAAGTACTACATAGTGAGTAGTGTCTTGTTTTTTCGTTTCATTCCATTATGTCTCTGACTTTTGAAACACACTTAAACTGCGATTTCTTTTTTGTTAAAAATATGTATATATTATAAAGAATAATAACTTTTCCGGATGTTCAAAATGTTTTATCTTGTTGTGTGCAACTTCGGTTTGTGGCAACAAAACATTTAAAACATAGCAAGAGCATATTTTTCGCCTCGTTGCGACCAAATTTGTTAGAAAATAAACATTAAAGATCTGCTTTTTCAGTCGCAATGGAGCTACAGTCGCACTACCTATCTTATTTTGCGACTCTTTTACTAGTTAGATTAACTCCAATGCTACTATTTTGTGCTAGCTGGGCCAGTATTTTGCACTTCGCTCAATCCAATAAGGAAAGGTGAGCCGAGGAAGGTCCCTTTCTTCTTTGCAAGGGCGGGTCATATATAGAGAAGTTGGGAGACAGTTTCTTCCGCATATTCATTACCACAACTTCTGCATAAGTCATTATGGGGATGTCCCAAACTTTCGGCGTGCGGGTTAAAGGGACTATAACCCGTTAGCACCTTCACTACATAGCTTATCTCGTTTTTGTTCAATGTTTTGGCCTGAAAATAAAAAAAATATTAAAATAAAAATAGCAATCCAAAACAGACGTAAACAAACCTGTCAGACGCCGACCCGATATAAACTAATCATAACGTCAGGCTAAAATGAAAAATAATAAATAAAAAATGATCCTAAAAAAATTACCTACAACAATCCTGAAACTCCTGCCCAAGTCCTCACTAAAAATAAATAAAATAATCAAAATAAAAATAAAACTATAGAAAACAAACAAACACTTACCTTATGTCACCCAGTAAATGTAAACAAAAAGCTTTAATGAAAGCTCTAATCACGAAAATGGTATAAATTGAAACCACTGTAAAGTGATCGTGCCGTGGTGAAAAAGCTCCACCAAGCGCCATCTTTCACTTCGACAGAAGACGAAGAATAAAAGTTCCTGCGCGAAGGAAACTTGCTCAGTCGATCAGACGAATTCGTCAGAAAGACTATCAAAGCGTATATTTATATTAGGGACTTAGATATTGTCGGGGTTTTTACCGGCAATTTGAAAAGGTTAGCCAGGCGTAGAGAAAAATAAAATTATTAAATTTTTAAATTCAATATTGGTGACGGATGTCGTCTCCCGACAGATTTGTGGCAAGTAAATATTAGGGCGTAGATAATTGTCGGGTTTTTACCGACAATTCCTGTGTTAAGGTTTAGAAAAAAGTGTTGAGTAAATATTGGTGGAGGAGAATAAATAAATATTGGTGGCGGATATAATTAACGTAATAAAATAAAATTTCAGGGCGTATATAATTGTCTGGGTTTTTACCGACAATTCCTTGTTAGGTGTAAAAAAAATCATAATACAAAATATTACTAACATCAGAGGTGGAATTTTCTTTGAGTCGAATATCGACTATAATATTTTATCCTCTATCAGAGATTTGCTGTTTAGGAATCTCTGTTGAGGAATTTAAATTAAATAAATTTTCATCAGCACAAATTCGTGTGTTCGGGTTGTCCATAGTGACTATAACCATTTTATCCTCTATCAGAGATTTTCTGTTTAGGAATCTCTGTTAAGGAATTAAATTTAAATAAATCCCTTATAAATCGTATGATCGGGATTTTAAATGATTTCTGATAACTCACAGCTAGTGATTAACAGAAATCATAAACTTCCTATTTAATCAAGTTCTAAACCGTAAGAACTTTCAAGTCGAATCTCGACTAAAAACAAAATTTTTGTTAAAAACAAAACTTAGCTAACCAGGTTGAGCGAAATTCGCTAACCAGCAACTCCGTGTTTTGGAGAATAAAGAAAAACACAAGTTGAGAATTAAATCTAAATAAACTCATAAAGATTTAAAGGCTGTAGACAAAGGGGAAAAAGGTTGCGAATAAATCGCCAATTCCTCTGTGTGCATTGAGTCCGCAAGGTCATACAGATCTAAGTCGGGCTACAGTGAAAATTCAAATAAAAAAATATATTGGTCAGCTGCAGGAACTGGAATTCAACCGGCGCTGCAGTGACATAATTTCAGCCAAATTGAATGAAGGAAGAATAAGTATGATTAAAGGGGCAATGACCTGAATATTTCAACGATTTACTAATGAAGTATTATTTCAGATAAAGAAGCAGATTTAATAGCTATTTAGAATTTTTTTGATAAATAAATAGAAATCGATTTAATAGCTATTTAGAATTTTTTTATAAATAAATAGATATTAAAGTAGAGAGAATTAGAATTTAATTAGAATTGTGCATTTTATAGGAGATACTATAATTATTTTAAACCACTTTTGCATTTGATTCAGAAACCTTGGAAATTTTCAGAAAGCTGAGGTAAAAAGAAAGAAAAGGTAAATATTGTGGACTCTTCATTTTGGAAGACAAAAAAAATTAAAGAAAAGTTATCAAAATTATAATATTACGGCCGTGCGCCGTAACATTCAACAAGGTTCAGTATGCTTTGCGTCCAAAGTCCGCCATATTGTGGGAAGAGTGCGACATGCTGTGGTCCTTCCCAGCACAGCTCGAGCTAAGCTGATTAAAAGGCTATAGTATTTGAAATCTTTTCAATGCTGCCTGGAGCCTTCGTGACTAATGAAGGATCATTATTGAGCGCTTTTCCAGGTATTCCGCGGATAATCCTAAAGTACGGCGAAATCGAGCAAGTAGTGCAAATTGCAAATCAGTCTTTACGTCAATATATCAGTCCATCGTACATTACACCCACTGTTTGGTACATGACGTGCAGCCCTAAAAAGAAAAAATATTCAAAAATTTCTATTATATAAAATGAAAAAATATCTCGAGCTGCAAGCGTCATCCGGGCTTCTCCTCTCCCAACATCAGCAGATAAAATCTAAAATAAAAAAAATGAATTAAAATTTGAATTAGAAGTACATTAAAAAGTTTAACAAAAAGGGCTTGACACATATGTAAACAAATGATAGCCAACAACAACGGAATTTGTAAATGAAATTTTTAAGCTTAATTTTATATATACGTTACAAATAAATGAATTAATCTGTTAAGCATGAAGTAAATATAAGAAATTAAAAGAGTTTAGTAAGTGAATTAACTGAATAAAAGAGAAATAAGAACTTGAAAAATGACTTTGACAGTTTTCACCGGCAAAGGCATTTATCAAATTTTTATTGATAATAAGCCCGGAAACACATATAGCACATGAAAAATATACAAAGAGTACATACCTGAAGGTAATTCATCCCTTTTTGGCCCTAAAAAACACTTAACTCGCGCGAATTTTACAAAAAAAGGGTCTACGACCGCGATCGCGAAACCGAAAAATGACAACTGGCATTCATGTTCCGATTCCATTATCAGCTGGCGCTATAAAGCTTTTAAGGAAAGGGATGCCAGGTGGGCGCGCTCGCGAAAAGGGCTAAATTAAAGAAAATAAGAATTTATAATTTAACTAATAAGAGGAAAAGAGACAACAGCATAAAATGAAACAAAAAATATGGGTTGGTCGATAATAAATCTGCAACATCGATAAGGAAAATTAAAAATTATAGCAGTTTCTACCATATCGACACGGCAACCCTATTTAAACGCGACACCAGCGGCCCTGAATTCATTCGAAATAATATTGCATTAGGAAAAAGTAATGCTTTTTAGTCATTTTTTCCTTTGAAATGCATGAATGCACCAAGGGCAAAGGGATCTTCGGTGGATGGTGAAATTGTGTCATTACAGGGATAAATTTGGAAATCTGTGTTTTAGTTTTGATTTTTTGAATTTGATTGTTAGATTTAAGAGGAAATATTTTTTGGTGCTAGTTATAAAAATTTCTAAATGAATTGAATGATTTTTTTGTATTTTTGTTTTTTAAATAAAAATAAAGATCAAAATAAAATAATAAATAGAAGAATTTTTGTTGGATTAACATTGTGTTTTTTATTAGTATCAACTTGCGTGTACAAATTAAGGAATTGGAAAAAACTACGGTTTTGTGCTTCACAATTGGAAACGCCGCTACACTTCCACCAAAGGAGTTACGTCAGTGCTTATTGACCCACATCGATGCTTTAATTTTTAATCACACTTTTTCCCAAAGTCACTAACTGACTGAAGCTTGGAGCTACCTTAGCTGTGACCATAATTGCAAGCAACGAAAGAAGTTTTTCAACTTTAAGACGTTGAAAGGATTGGCAAAGTAGTTCAATCAGAAAACAGCAGCCTAACGGTCCCGCTCTTTTGAGTATTCGCAGGGAAACCGACGTAACGGCTAAGGAAGTAATCAACAAATTTGCTGAAAAGCGTAGAAACATAGAACTGTAATTTTTGATCATGTATGTGAATAGTGACACACTGAATTCCTGTGAAACACCTCTTCTAGTTATATTCCTATTAAAACATAACTAAAAATTATATCAATTTTGAAAGATAATGTTTGGAGTTCAGAACTCGACCTACAACTCCCCCCCCCCTGAAAATATTTCTTGCTACGCCACTGGTCGGCGTATAAGATAAGAGCCCCGCATACTACAGACTTTCCATCGGCCGATAGTTTGGTCGGGTTGGAATTGTAAGCGCGCACACTGGACCAACTAAACCGTCGGGCTGGTGGTGAGTGCGCAGTCTAGACCGACTGTCGGCCGACTGTTCTCAAAGGATTTGCTAGTTAGCTAGCAAGTAGCTAACTAAATAAAAATAAACATGTCTTGATACGTACCTAAGCTGATTCCAATCAGGCACAACTGCTTCACAGACTTCCTCCCATAATTTTTTTTTTCCGATTCACATCAGAATACTCCTTTAAGTTTTTTTTAAACAACGCGGGCTCTTTCTCAACTTCCTCTATTAAATTAATTACAGACGTTTCGACAAGTAGCGATGCCATCATGAAAATAACCACAACCATCCAACGCAAAAATATGAAGCGAAGTGAACTATCGGCCGAATTAGACGACTAAACAATCGGCTAATGTGCGCGCGTGGAAGAGCTCCATACTGATTAAGGAGTTGGCCGATAGTTTGCCGACATTATAGTTTGAAGGCAATCGGGTAGCCCATCAAACTTATTTATCGGCCGATTCTGAATCGTTGTAATATGCGCACTTGCATACATGTTAATACTGATTAAGAGCCCGACTAAACTATCGGCCGATGGAAAGTCTGTAGTGTGCGGGGGCTCTAAAGTGTCTGACATTTGTAAAAAAAGGTTTTTCATGTAGTTCATGTTCAATGTGTCAGTATTAATAATTAGTTACCTCAATAAATTGTTTCTTTTAAAACATATCCCATCATGTTTGTCTTGCAGTTTTCGATGGGGAAATAAAAATATTCCTATTCTCTGTTCGGTAATCTCTAGTAACGTAGCAGATAACGTAATAGATATGTATGTATGTAAATCGCGCCAGGCTCACACTTTTATTAAATTTTAATTGAATTGTATCTTTGGGCGTCATTTTTGTGCTTTTAATATACATAATATACTCGTTAATGTTACACTAAAAAAAGTGGTCTAACTAAATAACAATGCGACGGAATAAATGTAATCCCAGCGCAGGACGGTCCGTGGTTTCAAAAGCACGACACAACCACTTCTCGCTTCCCATTCAAGCCCCTAAATCGTCCGAGACTATACCAAACTAGCAGACAAAACGTTGAAAAATAAACAAAAAAATTTGTCACTAGGCCTAAGGGCGCAATAAAACTTCCATTAAAACACCTTCAACGGTCCCATTCCCCGCCGTCAGATGTGTGCTACAAAGTTTCCAAATACCACCACGCTGTGCGATGTAACAATTTTATCTAACAATGAAAGGGTGCCATTCCGGAAATGCCTTACAAAATTTCGTCCGATTGAGGGCAGGACTCGCTCTTATGTAAGAAAATGACTCAATTTCGTGATTTGTAGGAAACTTTTAGATCCTGGCCGTCGGAACGAGCAAACACAAAGCCCATAAATAGTCTTTTTGGGTGCTGTTTTCCCCCTTTTACTGCCAGCACAACAAATTAAAAAACGGAGATCTTGATTACTGATACCTGATTTAAAAGTTTCACATTAAAGAAGCGCTTAAGGGAGGCAAAATAATATCTTTTTAAAATCACACTTTTTCCGTCTGCTGAAGGGGCATTAATTTCCAAAGCCATCATGAATAATAAAAACTGGAATTATGTAAATTGGCGACAGGATTTATCAATTACATTTAAGCTGATTTTGGCCTAGTTTCACCCCACAGAGGAAACTTGATGAAATTTTCAGATTTCATGGGGTTTGCTGGATCATTGTTTTCCAGCTGCGAAAATTGAAACCATGCTAAACGCAAACAGGAGGTCGAAGTTTATTTAGACGAAGATCTCTTGGCAACAATAGATTCTAAACGTGTGCTTAACTAAGCATTGTTCCCTGATTGTTCCTGGATTTTCTGGAGCTGAATGTACTTGCGAAACAGTCTTTATGTAATTAATATCGAGATACAGTTCCGTTGTTTACATGCTAGGTAAAGGAACAAGATACAAACTTTGCTGTTTATGTTAGGATTTATGCCACTTATGTGTTGCCGTTGTTGCTTGCCGATGTTGTTGGTAGCTGTGAATAAAACAGAATTAAATCTAAGTGCTTTTATCCTTCTTGCGAAACTGCTAAAACTTTTGATTGCATTATATCGAACTACGTGTATCTGTGGCTGGATCTATCTATACATTTGGAAGAAGATTTTGTTAGCGAACACGACCTGCATTTTTTATTCCTACTAGATTATTCTCCTCGAATTGGGTTTGTTGTGGGGTGGATATTCATGAAACGAAATTAATTCTTGACTGCAGCACTCTGCTCAACTTGAGTTCTGCTGGGTTGGCACCTGTAGCTATAGCTGGGAGCTTGTGTTATTTTTAAATCCAATAGAGAGAGAGCTGGGAGAAAATTGGAAAATCGAAGGTGAGTTTTACAATGAATTGTGTGTGCTATTATCTATATAAATATAATTGTAGTTTCGGTCTGTGATTTCAAAATAATTGTGTTTTCCTAAGTGGTTATTTAGATGACAATAACATAAAATCAAGCATTTTTAAATATTTTATCTGTCTGTATGTCTGTCTGTTTGTCCGAGCTAATCTCGGAAACGGCTAATCCGATTGGGATGAACTTTTCACAGCAAGATTCAGTTTTTCCGCGGGCATGTTTTAAACTATTTTTATAGGCTTTATCTTAGGTTCATCTATATGTATGTATGAACATGTGTAGGTACATATGTAGACAAATCTTGCAACTTTAATTAACCCACTTCCATATAACAGATCAACTTCAAATTTTGCACATATGAATAGTTCGCGTGACAATGCAATCTGACCAGTTTCTAAAAAAATCAAATAGGTGGTTCCAAAATGGCGACCGATTTTCGAAATTGTACTCCCCAACCCCGACATCGGTATCAAATGAAAGGGTATAATAAGCTATGTGGTATCATTCAAAATTCAAAATGATGCCCAACACAAAAGCGGCCAATACAAAAAGCGATTTATCGTTTTCTTTACAACGCTGTCGGTCGGTATAGGTACCAAATAAAAGTGTATGACGAGTATTTTAAAGTAAGCTGTGTGACGTCAGGGGCAACGCCTTGACCTTGATTTCATGGCGAACCACTAATTACAGGTGATTGATGACCTTGACCTAGTTTTGTGACCTAGTTCGCACGGTCGGGATATTTTTCTCTAATTGAACCGTCGCCATACCTCCTGCAATGCTATCATAGATGGCTTTAAAGTCTACGAAAAGGAGCTGAATAGAGTTTTGCAACTCTAGGCATTTTAACGTAGTCCATATATCAGTTGATTTTCCCGGGCTGAAGTCATACTGGTAATGGCCTATGAGGTTTCTAGCGTCAGGGGACATCTTGTTTTGTAGGATATTGATGAATTATAAATCTTTATTGAACTCCATCGACAGTATAAAGTTATGACGTACTTCGTTATACAATATACATTGAACATGACAATAATGGTACAGTGGTATTTTAACTCTAATGTTGTCATTGGTATTCCAACATTTCCCCTCAATGATACATTAGGTATAGGTTACAAAAGGATTCGATTCAGTAAAGTCCTAATAGATTCGTTAATTTCGAATGCTTCTGCTTGTTTAATACTTTAGTTAGTATGTCCGCTATCATATATATTTCTCTAACGTGTTGATCCATGGATCAACGGTCACCAGAACATTGCACCATCAATCGTCAGCAGCTCGTGGTTCAAGGAGGGCATAATGTTGATCCATCGATCACCGGTCACCCGAACATTGCACCAGCAACCGTCAGCAACTCGTGGCTCCGGTACATGCGACATCAAGGTATTTAACCTCAATGAACCATAGGCCGGAAACCACCTGCATGCCATCAATTGCCAAGGCCAGGAGTTCAACCCCCAACCAGCCACGGGCCCGAAATTATCTGCAAACATTGCACTAAGTGAGGTCCCTGGTAATGAGGTGATTATCGATCACCGGCTAGTCCATCATTTACCATCGCGGTGCTCGGTCGTCGTAATTATAATTAAATCCAGTAATTAATTAAATTCAGTTTGTGTTTGTTTATTATTAAAAATTAATCTTTGTTAAATAAAGTTATTGTAATAATCTGTGCGTTTATTATTAAAATAAACATTTGGTCCTTCGAGCCGGATCTGATTTGATACATTGTGAAACTCGTTTTTTTTGTGTTCCGTTTCATTTAAACACCAGTTAATTCCCGTACACCAAGTTCACCGTGAAGTGTTAAAATTAGATCCGTGGATTTTATTAATTGTGCGTCAAGTTACTGTGCCTGTAAATTACATAGTGAAGTGAGAATCAGCACCGAGTCGTTTTCACCATATCGACAACCCCAGACCACTATATCAGCAGCTCCAGCCATAGCACCAGACCATTCCAGCTATTGTTCACCTAGAAACCGACCAACGACCACAGTTTCAACTCTAGTTCATCACCGAATAGTCGACCAGCATCTATACCACCATCCGTATATAGCCCAGTAAGTCAAAAAATTTTAATTTAATCTGAATTTATACCTCAATCCCTCACCCCACGAGAATACACCCCTACTCTACATTTACCCAGTAATTTGTTTACCTATCGATTATTATTCCCATTCACGACTTAAAAAGCTCATCATCGTCGAGCTCAGGCCGAGCTCAAGTTACTTAAAATTTACAACTAACTGAAAAGATCACCGTGTCGCAGGTTATCAACCTGTGCGCAATTATATGTAAAGACCGAACTGAAAGCGCGACGACCTCTGTTATATTGTGCTAAGTTAGCATATTACCCCCCACAATCGTCGAAACATTAAAACAACCAAATGGATCAACTAATAAAGTCCCAAGAATTATATGAGTATGAACTGGAAAGGTTCATGACAAATTTGAGAAAAACTCCGAAAGATAGACGGAATGAATCCTACTTACGGAAAAGGGCGGAATTGCTAGATAACCTTTGGGCGAGCTGTCAAGCTAAGGACAGGGAAATGCTTGCTCTGTTTCACCCTGAGACTCATGCGAACTTACCCTATTTTCAATTAGATAAATTTAGTGCTCTTGAAGAAATGTATTTGGAAGCCCATGCGATCATTTCTGAATTTTTACCACAGACCACGGCAACCACTTCGTCAGCGTCAGATGACCAGCGAAATATCACAGCATGTACAGCGGTGCATGACTCAAATGAAGTTCCACTACCGCGAATGAACATTCCGAAGTTCACGGGGGGATATCAAGATTGGGTCACCTTCAGAGGGATATTTTAAAGTCTTATTCACAATAATAGAAAGCTATCTAAGGTGCAAAAGCTGCATTATTTGATGGCAAATGTGAGTGGTGAAGCTTTGCAATTAATTAAGCATTTACATACAACAGAAGCCACGCACCAGCGTGGGATTTATTGAAAAAACGATATCAGGATGAGCGCGCCTTAACCACTTTTCACATTCAAGCACTGCTCTCATTACCGAATCAAAGAACAGAAACAGCAGCTGGACTAAAACGCTTCGTTGACTCAATTAACGAGTCATTAGAAATTTTGAAAAGATTAGAATTAGAAGTACAATCGTGGGATCCCTTATTAATCGAAATCTTCACGGAAAAATTATGCAAAGATACAATAGAACACTGGGAGTTCACCCTTAATCATAGGACTATACCATCAAGACGACCTACATTAGTTGAATTTACTGATTTCCTTGAAGCAAGGTTTAAAAGTTTAGAGGCCATCACTAGAACAAGGTGTCAACTCCCTCGCAAGGAAAGCACTAAAGGGCATATCACTCACGCGTTCACTACATCGGCTTCATCGATGTGTCCAGCATGTAACCATGATCATCGCCTTAGACAATGTACCAAATTCCTTGGTATGACGCCGAAAGGGCGATACGAGTTCATAAAAACCAACTCCCGATGTATAAATTGCTTGTCAAAATCTCATGAATTCAATGTGTGTCCTAATCCGATGAACTGTCAAACATACGGAAAAAGACACAATTCTCTAATCCATTTTGACCAACCAAAATCACCTAGTAACCGCAACAAAACTAAGAATTTGCGTCAGCCCCGTCAACATAAACAATTAGTGAAGAAATCCACTCAAGAATACGAAGATGGTACTTATCAAGGCCCATCTCACCCCCAGAGTTCGGATTTAGTACAACTAACACCAAATAATGTCCATGAGACGTCATATGTAAAATCCTATCTGACAAACAATAAGCAATTGCACACAACCCTATTGGCCACGGCATTAATCGATATCGAGACTCACCACGCAGGTAAACAAACCTTGAGAGTGTTAATAGACCCAGGTTCTCAAGTCTCATTCATCACCGAGGAGGCTGTCCAACGTTTACGTTTGCGTAAAGAGACGGTTTCCGTATGGAGTGTCTCGTAATGCGGTGACTTGTTTAGTTCAATCTCGATCCGACCCATCGTTTAAGCAACATGTGGAAGCTTATGTCTTCCCGAAAGTCAGTGGAATCTTGCCAAGTAAACCAATTGACCACCGAGTGCTACCATACCTTAAAAATCTTCCATTGGCCGATCCTAATTATATGAAACCGAGTCAGGTAGATATGCTCGTAGGTGCTGACGTTTACAGTGACATCATTTTGAATGGGCTCATCAAAGGTCCCAAGGGATATCCAATAGCGTTAAAAACTGCATTGGGCTGGATCGTAAGTGGCAAAATGCCTGACGTCAATACCCATACTTACACCACTCCAAAGATCACGCTAGTATGCACCACCGCAGACTCCGTGAGTCTGGAAAATGCGATAAAGCGATTCTGGGAACTCGAAGATATTCCAGCTCACAGTTCTGAACCTAACCATGACGAATGTGAAAAAATCTACGCCGAATCATATTATCGAGATCCAAATGGTCGCTATGTAGTACCATTAACCTTCCAAAATAATAAGCGGCCTAATTTAGGATACTCAAGAAATGCGGCACTAAAACGTTTACTCCAGTTGGAAAACAAATTTCAGAAAAATCCCAAATTAGCTGAAGATTATAAGACCTTTATGAAGGAGTATCTAACCCTTGGACATATGGAGAAGATCTCCTCAGCCGAACATGAGCGAGATAATTTCCCTGAATATGTTTTACCGCACCATGCAGTGATAAAAGATTCTAGCACCACCACTAAATTGCGAGTGGTGTTCGATGCGTCCCGGAAAACCACCAATGGACTGTCATTAAATGATACTCTGCTACCCGGACCGGCGCTGCAGAAGGATCTGTGCCTCATCTTACTCCGTTGGAGGAAATTCAAAATCGCTTTTACTGCTGATATTGAGAAGATGTAACGGCAAATATATATCCGACCAGCTCAACGCAAATACCAAAAAATATTATGGAGAGAAAATGTGACCCAACCGATAGAGACTTATAGATTACTCACTGTTACCTATGGAACTTCGTGTGCACCTTTCTTGGCCCTTAGAACTTGGCAACAACTCGCTAATGATGAAAAGAAGCGTTTTCCTGCAGCCTCAAAGATATTATTATCCGACATTTACGTGGATGATTTAATGTCGGGTACAAACACGCTCGAGGAAGCAATAGTACTGCAAGAGCAACTTCGACAAGATATGTGAAATCAGGTGATAATCCAGCCGACTGCGCTTCACGAGGTGTCGCCCCAGGTGAATTAAAAGATCACCCACTGTGGTGGACTGGACCTTCCTGGCTACAACAAGATGAAACTCGGTGGCCTAAAATTGAAGAAGCCTCTAAGTATACTGACCTAGAAGTTAAAAAAGTTGTCCTAAGCATTACTAAGGGAACGGAACTACAGCTAGACTTAATGAATCGCTATTCAACCCTAGATCAACTCGTTAGAGTAACTGCCTACTGCAAACGATTTTACATTAATCTCAAAACTGCTCCACCAAACCGTAAATTTGATCAATTGTCATTGGAGGAGATCAATGATGCAAAATTATGTCTAGAGCGATTAGTCCAACGAACTCATTTCACTATCGAACTAGAACATTTAGGAAAATCTCAATCAGTTCCCAAGAATAGCAAACTATATAGCCTTAATCCAACAATAGATCAGTCAGGCTTATTAAGAGTCGGTGGTCGTCTACGTAATGCAGAAATTCCCAATAGTATTACCGGAACACAGCAAATTTACAAAACTTGTCATTAATAAATGTTATCAAGAAACTTTACATGGAGGCACGCAACTGACTCTTAATCTTATACGCAAAAAATATTGGATTCTAAATGGTCGAAATCGAATCCGTCACCGTGCTTCCGATACAAGACTTCAACGCAAACCCAGCTCATGGGCGACCTTCCCGCACCTCGTGTACGACGACGCCGCCCATTTTTACATACGGGGGTGGACTTCACTGGCCATATTACTATCAGAGAATCAAAATGCAGAGGTCGGCCAAAAACCAGCAAGGGCTACATAAGTGTATTCGTATGTTTATCCACCAAGGCCATACATCTTGAGCTAGTTAGTGAACTCACCACGGAAGCGTTTTTGGCTGCATTTCGAAGATTCGTTAGTCGTAGGGGATTATGCAGTGATATGTATAGTGATTGCGGGACAAATTTCATCGGAGCTAACCAACAACTTATACAAGCTCGTCTTAAATGCGTATAGGGGGTTTTACGTAAATAAAACGCCACATTACGATAAAACAATTATTATTTAATTATTATTAGTTTTTATATTTTGTTTGCACAGTTTTTAATATAAGTTTTTTATAATTAATTTATTAGCACGCGTATCAGAACCGATGTGGAGGAACCGTATCAATCGAGTGTCTAGCGGGGATGCCGGAAATAGGCTGTCTAGATAAACACGATCGGGACGGAACGGGACACGGGAAAATCACTGAACTTTGAGTTCGGTGATCGAGATAGTGTTCCGATTCATCGTGTTTATCGTTTTCGGAATATGTTGTGCGACTTTGTGTGAAACTTAATAATTAAGTTTGTACGCAGTCGCCACATACTCCCCCCCCAGCGTAGCGTTAACGGAATGTTACCGCTTTAGACGGCTTAGCTTCGTTGTCGCGGTCGCAACCGAAGGCTGGCTTTAGCCTGTCAATGGATATTGACTTGGTTGTGCCGTTCAATTTGACGACGAAGTGTTTTCGTAATCGTTTGATTACTTCATATGGGCCCTCGTATGGAGGTTCGAAAGGTTTTCGAACTCTGTCGACTCGTATGAAAACGTAGTCGGCGTTCTCCAGGGCTTCTGGCACGTAGACATCCTTTTGGACGGGCTGCCGAGGATGTATTGCCTTAATGTTCTGCATAGTATGTCACTGCGTGAGTAAGACGTTCTTTTTGTGCTCCGTGTTAAAACCGTTTTTATTACACAATTTCCACCAATTTAAACCTAATTTGAAAGCACTAAACCGTCCATCTAATCTGCAGTTTACGTTAATAATACTTTGTTGCTGTTTTTATCCACAACAATGTCCGATAAATCGAAAAATTCGTCCGCGAAAGTGTTGAAAAAATCCACACCGTCACATAATCCTTCTCCCGTCATCACCAGAGGCTCTGCGCGGACGTGTCCTGAAAAGGCTATGGGTGAAGGTGTTGATGAGCTTCTTGTTTCTCTCGAATCACGAATCTTTAAAAAAATTGATGATATCTTCACCTCCATCAATAAAACTGATTCAAGAATTCAGGAATTTTGTGATTCAATAAAAAATTTAAATGATCGCCTTGATGCTATCGAGCTTCGCCTAACGGATGGGCTAAAGTCCATTTCGTTAGAAAACAATAATCAGCTGGAGGTCATCAACAACAGCATCGAGTCTCTGCATGCTAGGGTAACTGTGCTGGAACATCAAGTGCCAACAGATCACTCGGATCATCTGCAAATTATCAACTCGCAGCTTGCTGATAATGCACTTCATCTCAACGACCTACAGCGTGTACAAAGACTAAGCGACGTCATCATTCGGGGTATCCCCATGAAACCTGATGAGTCCCCAATGAAAATCATCACCAACATCGCATCTATGGTGAATCACCACCTCTCCATCTATGTTGACGCCTTTCGGCTGCGATCACGTTCGGGCAAACAGAATGGACCAATAATTGCCAAATTTTCTGGACAGCGCGAAGCAAAGGCGTTCTTGCTCGCATTAAAGGTAAAGGAAAAATTAAAATTCCCACTGTGTGAGCTGGATGGCTTCACGGCAGACTCTCCAGTCTTCGTAAACGAAAGCCTTTCGCCTGCTAATAATTATCTGCTGCGGGAGGCTTTAAAACTTCGCAGGATTGGGTTGTTACATTCTGTTTCGACCAGGGATGGCCTTGTTAGGATCAGACGGAAGAAAGACGATAATTTTGTCATTGTGCGTGATACGAAGCAACTACAATGTCCATCGATAGGAGCAGCGCAGTGCTAGCGTCTGACGTTTTCGTGTCTTGCTTTTCGTTTTGTTCTTGTTTTCGTTTCTATTTTCTATTCCTTCTCTATTTATTTTTAATTTTTTTGGCTTTTAATTTTTTTAATATCGATTTAATTTTAATTTTTAATTTTTATTTTGAATTTTTATTTTTATTGCAGTCAATTTTCTAGTTACACTGTTCGTTATGTATTCATGCTTTTACACGGTTAAATTTTCATCCATCGTTTTCTGTTGCCGACCTTCGTTTCTTGTCAATGTTCATTGTTTCGCGTTGTTAGTGATTTTAAATGCCATCAAATTTTAGTTGCGAAGACAAGGTGAGAACGCTAGTCAGGATTTTTAGCTCGAAATATTCAGGTTTCAATGCCTGTCTTTTAAACTCGCGAAGTATTCGACCGAAAATTGGAGAGTTGAATGAAATATTTATAAATTCTGGACTGCATGCTATTTTAATATCTGAAAGTTGGCTTAACCCCTATATTCCCTCCTCTATCGTATCCATTGACGGTTACAAATTATTCCGAAATGATCGACAAGGGCGCGTTGGCGGAGGAGTGGCAATTTATTTGCGTGAAAACTTAGTGGCTAAAATTGTTGGATTTTCCAAGCAACCGGGAATCGAGTTTCTGTGTGTCGACATTTCTAATACTACTGATAATCTGCTTCTTGTGTGTGTATACTCTCCTCCAGGCCTGTTTAGCCCTGCTAACGCTAAAGAGCTTATCGAAAGTCTCGAGCACCTATCCAGTCTGTATAAAAACATACTGGTTGGGGGTGACTTTAACGTTAATTTATTGAAAGAATATACCGTACAAAGCTCATTCCGGTACACCATGCATACCCTTGGTCTAGAGGCGATTAATGTGCTGCCTACTTATTTTAATTGTAGGATACCCTCTTTGCTTGATGTGTTCCTTACAAACAATACCAGCTCTATTCTTTTCCATAACCAAATCTCTGCACCTAGTTACCTGGATCATGATATCATCTTCGTGTGCCATAGCTTCAATGTTGACCCTCCATCGGTGAAAACAGTTATTTATCGTGATTACTCTAATATTGACCAGGAACGTCTTCTCCAAAGATGTTTTTGTCTACCCTGGTACAACATCTTAGGATTGGCAGAGGTTGACGACAAAATAACAGAGTTTAATAGAATATTCCTTGATCTCTACGATGAGTTTGTGCCTCTGAGAAGAAAATATTTATCAGCTAAGTCGAAACCTTGGTTTACTACTGAGATTAAATCGCTTATTATTGAAAGAGAGTTTGTCTATCGTTGGTCCTTAAGAGTAAAAACTGCTTCAGCAAAGAGATCTTTTAAACGTCTTCGGAATTTAATTGTTACAAAAATTAAAGAAGCCAAGCGTAATTATTATGCTAGAAAGCTTGATCCATCCCTATCCTTAAAAACTGTTTGGAAAAATCTACGCAATCTGGGTGTCCACTCCAATAATGATGCCGTTGCTCACAACCTCAGTCCTGAAAACCTCAACCATTACTTTATATCCAACCAAGCGATAGTGGAGGCTACTACCTCTTATACACCTTCATCAGATGGCTTTTGTTTTCGTTGCGTTGATTCTCTTGTAGTTATCTCTGCTTTAAATTCTATCAAATCTACAGCCACTGGTAGCGATAATATTTCACCACGATTTCTAAAAATGTTACTACCTTGCTTGCTGCCTATTTTAACCCACATATTCAACGCGTGCTTCACTACTTCGAAGTTTCCCAGTTTGTGGAAGCATGCATTAATTACGCCCATACCTAAGTGCCCCTCTCCCGCTCTTCCGTCGGATTTTCGGCCCATCAGCATACTTCCCTTTCTAGCAAAGGTTTTTGAAAAACTGATAGCGACTCAAATCCTTGAGTTTTGTGAACAACTTCAATTTATAAGTGAATGGCAATCTGGTTTCCGCAAGCATCACAGCTGTGAAACAGCACTTCTCAAAGTCACAAATGATATTCGCAATTCTCTTGATGATCGTCACATTTGTTGTCTGTTGCTACTTGATTTCTCTAAAGCCTTTGATAGCGTCAATCACTCTTTGCTCTTGCAAAAACTCTCCACTCAAGTCTCTTTGTCTTCAACTGCTCTTAAGCTTTTGCATAGCTTTTTAAAGAACCGCTCGCAAAAAGTTAAACTCGGAGACTCTAGTTCCACCAGTTCGTTACTTACCTCGGGAGTTCCTCAAGGTTCTATTCTTGGGCCACTTTTGTTTAGCGTTTTTATTAACGATCTTCCTCTAGTAATAAAGCATTCTAAGGTTCATATGTATGCAGATGATGTGCAGCTTTATTTCTCTGCGCCAAAAGATCAAATCCATAATTGTGTGGAGCTGATTGCGGCAGACTTGCATAATATCTCAAGCTGGTCAACACTGAACTTACTGCAGCTAAATCCATCGAAGTCACATTGCATTTTTTTCACTCATTCTCCAATTTCTCAATCCGACCTCCCAGTAATTTCCTTAAATGGGGTTCCTCTGGCTTGCGTTTTTAAAGTGAGGAATCTTGGAGTGGTCCTAAATAGTAGTATGACCTGCTGCGACCACGTTAATTTAATTGTTGGCAAAACATACGGGCTCCTTTCAAAACTTAGATACCACTGCGGTTTGCTTAAAAGGGCTATCCGCTTGTATTTGGTGAAAGCCTTGCTCTTACCTCTTTTGATGCAGGGCCTCTCCATTTTCCCCTCCCTAGATTCTTTGTGCGCTCATAAGCTCGAAGTAGCCTTTAACGATTGTGTACGCTTTATTTATAACTTACGCCGGTTCGACCACATTTCGCCTTATTCAAACACCGTGTTGGGCTGCTCCTTTAGGGATTATCGTGAGTTTAGGCTTTTGCGCCTACTTCATGATATATTGCACCAACGCAAACCCGCGTACCTTAATCAGTTTGTTCAGTCGTCACAATCACTCAGAAACAACAATTTGATTATTCCGCGTTTCCGCATACTAGTCGGGCAGCGTTCTTTCTTTGTCTCCGCAGCTCTGTTATGGAACTCTCTCCCAGTGGGTTTACAACGTGTCGATTCAATGAACGTTTTCAAGAGGCGGCTTTTCGATTTAATTACTCACAGGACGAATTAAAGCATGAATATATAACTTTTTTTTTTTTTTTCTTTTTCTCTGCATTTTCTGTTATATTTTAATTTGTTTTAGCTAATTTTCTAATTAATTATCTTTAATAGCTACTTTCTTTTTTTATATATATATATTTTATATTTTTTTTTCTAATTTAATCTAATTTTATATTTTTTTCTAATTTTCTATTTAGTTTTGAATTTTTAATTAATTTTTTTTTCCTTAAATTGTGTCACCGTACTTTTATGTATCGTTTTTTTAATGAATGTACTGAAATAAGATCTGTATCTTTGTACATATTTTTGCAAATAAACAATAACAATAACAATAACATGTGAGAACGAAGGCGAGAGAGGAATTCTGATTCTTCAATTGGATTCTCATCCGTTGGGATAGAAATCGAATTGGGAAGTCTCAGATTCTGACCGTATACGAGCTCGGCTGGTGAGCATTGTAAGTCGGTCTTAATTGCCGTGCGTATGCCTAACATGACAAAGGGCAAGTCTTCACTCCAATGAGTAGTGTTGTCCCTTGCCATTAAGGCTGCTTTTAGTTGCCTGTGGAACCGTTCGACCATCCCGTTTGCTTGTGGATGGTAGGCGGTGGTCCGGATTCGATGAGTGCCGAGTAATTTGGCAACTTCATTGAACAGTTTCGATTCGAACTGCGTACCTTGATCGGTTGTGATCTCGAGAGGTACGCCGAATCGTGGGACAAATTCAGTGACGAATTTCTTTGCCACTGTTGAAGCTGAGATATCCCGAATTGGGTATGCTTCAGGCCATCGCGTGAATCTATCGACTATCGTTAAGATATAAGAGTATCCACGAGATGGTGGTAGTGGTCCCACTATATCCATATGAATATGGTCAAATCTATTATTTGGAAGTTTGAAAGCTTCCAATGGAGATTTGGTATGTCGTGAAACTTTGGACTTTTGGCAACCTAGGCATGATCGAGACCACTCATTGCAGTCTTTATTGATCGATGGCCAGAAGTATTTCTTGGTAACGGCTCGTCTTGTAGCGCGAATACCCGGATGAGAGAGACTATGTTCGGAGTTGAACGCTAGTCTACGTAAGGAAGCGGGTATATAAGGCCTTGGAATGCCTGTACTAGTTTCACACCACACCTGATGGGCGGTAAATGGTATTGGCGTGAGAACTAATTTTACCCGTGAGCCGTTGCTGGGGTGCTCTTGTAGAGCCTTCAACTCTGTGTCACCTTGTTGAGCCTGAGCCAGTGTAGGCAGGTCGAAGGTGACCGAGTCGACGTTGTCGGTTGCTAGTGAGCGTGACAAGTAGTCTGCGACAACGTTTTGTTTACCCGACACATGTCTGATGTCTGTGGTAAACTGAGAGATTAGACCCAAATGTCTGGTCTGTCTAGGGGATCGTTCGGTCTTTGTGTGAAGGGCGCGAACCAGTGGTTTGTGATCAGTATAGACCACGAAATTGCGTCCTTCAACGAAGTAACGGAAGTGTTTGATCGCTGCATAGATTGCGAGGAGTTCGCGATCGAATGCAGAGTACTTCCGTTCTGTTGGTGACAGCTTTTTGGAATAAAAAGCTAGAGGTTGCCACCGATGACCGTTGAATTGTTCCAAAACGCCTCCGATTGCGTAATCCGAGGCGTCAGTCGTAAGACTGTATTTTGCATCCTCGATTGGATGGTTCAGCAGAGTTGCTTCAGCCATCGAGGTTTTCACCTTGAGGAATGCCGCCTGACATTCTGCTGGCCAGTCAAAAACTTTATTGGCACGTGAGCGGTTGAGAAGGTCTCTCAAATGCTCGTTTATAGGCACCAACTGTTCAGCCAATTTTGGGATAAATCGGTGATAGAAATTCACCATTCCCAAAAACTTCTGGATCGATTTGACAGAAGTTGGAGGTGCGAGATCAACGATAGCCTGAACCCGATCGGAGGATGGAAGTATTCCATCCTTTGTGATGCGGTGGCTTAGAAACTTAATCTCTGTTGCACCAAAAACGCATTTCTCTAGCTTGATGGTTAAACCGAAGCTATCGAGGCGTTTAAAGAGCTCTTCGAGGTGAACGATATGCTCATCCTCGGTTTTACTGGCGATAAGTATATCGTCCAAGTATACATAAACGAAGTCGAGATCTCTCGTAACTTCATTTATGAACCTTTGAAAGGTTTGGGCTGCATTTCGTAAGCCGAATGGCATACGTGTAAACTCATATAGGCCGAATGGCGTAATGAGTGCAGTCTTATGCACGTCTTCTGGGGCGATTGGTATGTGATGGTATGCACGTACCAAGTCAACCTTCGAAAAAATTGTGCAGCCGTGAAGATTCACGGAGAAATTCTGTATATGCGGGATCGGATATCTATCCGGCACAGTGACAGCATTAAGGCGACGGTAGTCGCCGCATGGCCTCCAATCATGAGAGTCCCGTTTAGGAACCAGATGAAGCGGAGATGCTGCGGGGGACGACGAAGGTCGACAAATCCCCAATTGGACCATATGGTCGAATTCTAATTTTGCCACCTTCAGTTTCTCCGGATGGAGTCGCCGAGCGGTGACAAAAGGTAATTGCCCTTTGGTTACAATGTGGTGTTGCACATTGTGTTTAACCGGAAGGTTAAAATTGGGCGGTTTTGTTAACGAAGCGTACTTCGTTAATAGCTCTTTGTATATGCCAATAACTCGGCATGGAAATGTTTCGGGGTTGTAGTCGACGGTAGCGCACACGTTAATGCGAAACTTCGTGCGCTTGTCGACTAAATGCCGATATTCAAAATCGACTGACAATTTGAACTTCGTTAAGAAGTCCGCCCCGATAATGGCTTTAGTGGTGTCGGCTATAATGAAGTTGTAAACGTATCGTCGGCGTAAGCCGAGTTCGAGTTCAAGCAACTTTGTGCCGAAAGTTCGGATCAGTGATCCGTTGGCCGCGTACAGAAGGACGTTCGGGCTACCGTTATGGGCCGGGAACGCCTTGGCGGGAACAATTGAAACGTCAGAGCCCGAATCAATCAGAAAGTCCATCCGATTGTTGGTGTCTCTGACGAATAAACGATATGAGCGGCCGGTTATATGCTCGCTCATGTCGATCCCCAGCCCCTTTAGTTTTTTTTAGGGGTGGCGGTGGCCTTTTTTTTCGCCGGCTTGGCTTGGCCACCGTTGTAGTTGCAGGGGGCTTTGCAGCTGCGTGCTTCACTACCGTACCGGTAGTGGTAATAGCACAAGCTACCCCTGGCTTGGTTGGCCCCTTGTGGCCGATTGGCCGAGGGCTGTCGAGAGCCGCCCTGTCGATTGGCAGGTGTTCGGCTTCTCGGCTTCCGCGGGTTGCGGTCCAGCTTATCTAGCCGGGCCGTCAGCCTATTGATGGCGCTTTGCAGCGCCACCAATGTGGGCTCCGTTTTGGCAGGTGTTGCGTGGACGGCGGACGCGTATGAGGCGCCTCCATGAGGCAGCACCTCCCATACCTTGTCCGCCGTGGCAGCCAGCCCGGCTAGGGTTTGGTCGGCAGCGGTGGCCAACGTGATCTGGATGGCCTGTGGAAGCCTCCGCTCCCACAGGTTCCGGATCAGATCATCGTTGACCGCCGACGACCCGCCCGCTAGTGCCTTGAGAGCTTGGAGAAACTCAGAAGGTTTTCTGTCTCCAGGCTCTTGCACTGAAAGTAGCTGCTCGAGTCGGCGCTTCTCGGAAGTACCGTATTTCTCGAGCAGGTGCGCTTTAACTTCCTCGTATGAGGAGGTGGCATAATTCACGGTGCTAAGCCGCATTGCCGTTACCGCCTCTTCCGGCAATGCGGCCATCACATTATAAACCTTTTGTTTATCTGATCTACAGCCCGCCAGTTGGAACATAATTTCTGCCTGGTAAAACCAGGAGGCGGGCTGGTGGACCCAGAACTTCGGGATGTCGAGTTTCGACACAGAAGCGGCATTAACTTCCGAAGTTCCGGGCTTTGGTTCCTCCGAGTGTGGAACGTCTTGTTCCATGCACAATTCCCCGGTTCTTGACATTTTAGAAAAAATTTTTTTGTAAAAGGAAAGGAAATACCAAAATGTGTATAAATATATATATATATATATATATATATATATATATATATATATATATATATATATATATCTATATCTATAAAAATCTCGTGTCACAGTGTTTGTTACCGTACTCCTCCGAAACGGGTTGACCAATTTGCATGAAATTTTTTGTGTATATTTGGTAGGTCTGAGAATAGGTCGTAGGCTATTTTTTATACCTTTAACCAAAAAAACAGCTGCAAAATCCAAACAAAAATGGTAATTTTAGGAATTTTCACTTCATTTTAGTTTCAATAGCTTCATGGCCTACCTATTGTTTGACAAATGTAAAATTGTCATTAAATTGAATCATTACATTTAATGAAAATTTCAAATTTACGCAGCTGTCAAACAATAGGTAGGCCGTGACGCTATTGAAACTAAAATGATCCATGGCGGCCGTCTCAAGAGGGCGGGGTACCACTTTCTTCACAACCACCTCGACATGGGTATCAAATGAAAGGGTATGATAAGTAGAATACAATAAGCAATGTAGTATACAAAATATATCTTTAGATCCATGGCGGCCGTCTCAAGAGGCCGAATTACCTCTTTCTTCACAACCACCTCGACATGGGTATCAAATGAAAGGGTATGATAAGTAGAATACAATAAGCAATGTAGTATACAAAATATATCTTTAGATCCATGGCGGCCGTCTAAAGAGACCGGATTACCACTTTCTTCACAATCCCCTCAACATGGGTATCAAATGAAAGGGTATGATAAGTAGAATACAATAAGCAATGTAGTAGACTCAATATACCGATTCATGGCGGCCGACGCAAGACCCATGTTCTTTGAGGCATTTCATCTGTGTAAAATTCATATCTCGAAAAATATTAAGTCAATGGATGGTTTTTATTGTTTACTATTGACTTATGGGTGCAGCGTAGGCGCACCGGGTCCCAGCTAGGATAATATATATGTCTGTAACCAAAAATGTAACTAAAAAAAATTATATATAGATGTAAAAAAAAATGTATATAAAAAAAGAATATATATTATGTATGTAAATAAAAATGTATATATATATGTAAAAAAAATGTAAATAAAAAAAATATATATATGTAGATGTAAAAAAAATGTATATAAAAAATATGTAAATTAAAATGTGTATATATATATGTAAAAAAATGTACAATATAAAAATGTATATGTTATATTAAAAAATTCATATATTGTTATATTTAAATTATCTTTTGTTTTTTCTTATCCTGTCTTCTGGTTTCTTTGTTGTTATTATTTCTCTGCCCGGTAGAGCAATGTTATATTAAATCCAAATATTTCGTAATTAATCCTAGAGTTGAGAAGCAAAAATATTTCCTTTTGAATTCGATACCCTTTGTATTGTTTTGTAAAAAAAAAATTTTTTTTTTGTTTGGTTTCGGACGTAAATCCTCATGAAATTTTAAGGTTTTTTTTTTATTTTGACAAATTCGCCACCATACAAAATTATTTAATAATCACTCAGGTTTACAGCTTTTATTTTAATGCCCACCAAGCATGTAATGAATTTTGCTTTATCGAAAGCAATGATGTTATTTAATTTCAAGTATAATTTTAACTTGTAAAATTGTTGAGTTGAATTTATCCATGCACTCACTGAGAACAATAAAAATTTTCGAACAATTATATTTTGAATAACGGGCCAGATTTTGTATGTGCTTATTAGTAGCGTTACTTGCCAGAATCCTAGACTTTTGGTTATTAAGTTATCTAGCGCTAGAAACAAAACTTTAATCAAAGTAAAATGCACTTCAGTATGATAATTAATGCACCTTAAAACTTTTTTATAGCGTGCTGCGATGTCTTAAACCGCGTGTTGCGCGTCGGAGTCACCACTTATAGGGGGTTTTACGTAAATAAAACGCCACATTACGATAAAACAATTATTATTTAATTATTATTAGTTTTTATATTTTGTTTGCACAGTTTTTAATATAAGTTTTTTATAATTAATTTATTAGCACGCGTATCAGAACCGATGTGGAGGAACCGTATCAATCGAGTGTCTAGCGGGGATGCCGGAAATAGGCTGTCTGTCAACCAAAAAAGAAGAAACAGAAAAGAGAAAAGGTAAATTTCAAAAAGAAAACTGAAAGGCAAGATGGAAAAGGAAACAAATAAATATGTGAAAAACTTAACTGTCCAGCAGTTAAAGAAGGAACTACATCGGAGAAAAGTGGATATCTCTGGTTTGAGATATAAAGCTGAACTAGCCGAAGCATTAAAAGAGGCTATACAAGAAGAAAATATGGGTGGGAAAACGATAACGCCGACTGAATTAGAGGAAACAAACGGAGATGACCCGGCTGAGCTGAGTAATTCAATTTTAAGTTCTACATTAATAGCGAATTCAACAAACGGTGAAATAGATGTTAATTTAAAATCCGAGAATGATAAATTAAAACTAGAGAAGGAACTGTTAGTCTTGCAAAACAGACTTAAGTGCAGTGAATTAAAATTCTAAGGAAAGAGCTAGAGCTAACAAAAATAAGAAATGCAGAAATACCTCATGCGTCCCTCGAGTATAACAATAAATGTGACAAGTTTAAGATAAACATTGGGCATATTTCCGATTTAATACCAATTTTTGACCCTGAAATTGATTATTATAATGATTGTGTATTGCATGTATTTGAAATAATGAAGACATACCAGGTCGAACAGATGACAATGAAAACAATCATTATATCAAAATTAAAAGGACGTGCAAAACAATTTATACATTCTAAAGCGACATATATAGGGTTGAATTTAAGTGAACTGTTATTGGAATTAAAAAATATGTTTGACAACAGAGAATGTAAAAGAATAATTAAAAGAAAATTTGAAAATAGATTCTGGTCCGAAAAAGAAATTTTTAGTGACTATTATCATGATAAAGTTATTTTAGCGAATAAACTATCAATGTGTGAAAGTGACATTTTAGAGGAATTGATAGAAGGAATGAAAGATCCAATTTTAGAACCTCAGGCAAAAATTGCCCAATATAAGAGTTTAAAAGATTTGTTTCAAGCTTTTGGAAAATTACATAAAATTAAGTGTTCATCCTCACAGCGTCCCAAGTCACCCCCTCCCAAAAATGTTAAATTTATTCAGCAAAATTATAACACGAAGAAGAATTTCAATTATAAGAAACAAGAGCATCGTGAAGAAATTAAATGCTCTAACTGTCACATAAAAGGCCATACTAGTGAAAAGTGCAGAAAAGCTCATATCCCAAAAGGTGCATGTTACGTATGGGGACAATTTGGGCATTACGCTAATGATTGTGAAGAAGCCAAGAAAAACATCAACATCGTCACATCTGAGGTAATGCAAGATAAATATAGAAAGGTAGTCATTAAGTTTAATTTAAATAATAAACAATATTTGTATAATTTCACAGCATTTTAAGATACAGGTAGCCCGGTTAGCCTAATTAGGGAAGATGCGTTACCTAACTACTTAATTAATTCGCAAAAGATAAAGAAAAATGATCAGAGAGAATATTTTGGTATAAATAGGTGCAAACTTAGGATCATTTGCCAAATGCTTTTAGATATCGTACACAATAATATTGAAAGACGAATAAATGTTTATGTCGTACCAAACGAAACAATGTCATACAAATTTTTATTAGGTGAGAATTTTAGGGAAGCCTTTCATATTAGACTTACACAAATATTAGAATCTGACGATGACGAAAATAATTTTGAAAAGGAAATACTAAATATTGATATTACAGGAAATCGGGATATTGATTATTCGTTCGGTGATTCTATTGATGAAGGGATCAAAAGTAAATTTAGAAATTTAATAAGGGATAAGTATTTAGAATGTACTAAGCCAATAAAACCAGAAATAGACTATAAAATGAAAATAAGATTATTAAAAGAAAATCCATTTTATTGTTCGCCCCGTAGGCTATCATATATGGAAAAAGATGAACTTAAAAAGATTTTAGAGGAATTACAGGTCAAAGGTATAATTAGACCAAGCGAGTCTCAATACTGTTCGCCGATAGTATTGGTGAAAAAAAAGAATGGAGAATACAGATTATGTATAGCTTAATAAAAATACGGAAAAAGACAATTATCCTCTACCGTTAATAGAGGACCATATTTCAGAGTTATATAATAAACATTTTTTTTCTTTAATCGACCTTAAGAGTGGATTTCATCAAGTTAGGATGGATGATGAATCCATAAGATACACATCCTTTGTCACCCCTTTAGGGCAATTCGAATATACTAAAATGCCGTTTGGTCTACGGAACGCCCCGGCGGTGTTTCAGAGATTTATTAATAAAATTTTCAGTAAATTAATAAGTGAGAAAAAGGTCTTGATCTACATCGATGACATACTTATAGTATCGAGAACATTAGAAGAGCATTTAGAAATCTTAGAAGAGGTGTTTGAGACATTAACAAGGAATTTATTGGAGATTAGAATGGATAAATGCAAATTTTTGCGTACGGAAATAGAATATCTAGGGTATGTAGTTAGTAACCAAGGGATACAACCAAATCCATCCAATCTGGAAGCAATATCTGCTTTTCCCCTCCCTACTAATATGAAACAAGTGCATAGTTTTCTAGGCTTATGCTCCTATTTTAGAAAATTCATAAAAGATTTCGCGACAATCGCTTAGCCTCTTTACGACCTTTTAAAAAAGGGAGCCCAGTTTAAAGTTGGGCCAGAAGAATTGAAGTGTTTTGAAACACTTAAAGCAAAATTATTAGAAGCTCCTGTTCTCGCTATCTATAACCCAAATGATGAGACGGAGCTACATTGTGATGCTAGTGCCTTTGGATATGGCAGCATCTTAATGCAAAAAAAGTCAGATGGGAAATTCCATCCAATATTTTATTTTTCTAAACGTACCACTCCTATAGAAGCTAACTATCACAGCTATGAATTAGAAACTCTCTCCATTATATGTATATGCTTTGAAAAGATTCAGAGTTTACTTGCAAGGGATCAGGTTCAAAATAGTTACTGACTGTAACTCATTAGTGTTGACGCTTAATAAGAAGGAAATCAATCCGCGAATTGCAAGGTGGTCTTTAGAACTACAAAATTACGATTACATAACGGAGCATAGGGCAGGTAGTAAAATGAATCACGTAGATTCACTAAGTAGGAACACAAATGTACTGATCTTAGAAGACAATACGCTAGAACAAAATTTAGCCATATGCCAAAATAGGGATTCAAAAATTAATAAGATTAAGGCAATGTTAGAAAATACAGAAAATGATTTATATGAAATGAGAAACGGACTTGTCTATCGAAAATGGAAAGATAAGATTTTATTTGTTGTTCCAGAAGAAATGGAATTGGAAATAATAAGGTCATATCATGAGATGTTAGGTCATGCAGGTGTTGAGAAGTGTTTTCTAGAATTAACTAGGATGTATTGGATTCCGAAATGTCGATTAAAATTAAAAGATTTTATTACAAATTGCTTTAAATGTATACCGTATTCTTCGAAAGTAGGGCAACAAGAAGGGTATTTACAATGCATACCAAAAGGAGATTTACCATTTGAGGTAGTCCACATAGATCACTATGGACCATTAGGAAAATTAAAATCAAAGAAAGAAGTATATTTTGGTTGTGATAGACGGATTCACCAAGTTTGTGAAATTAGCTGTTAGAAGTACCAGTACTAAAGAAGTTATAGGCTGTCTTAAAAGTTATTTTATGAATTATAGTCGCCCTTCAAAGATAATATCAGACAGAGGTACATGTTTCACCTCCGCTGAGTTTAGAATATTCCTAGAAGAAAACAGAATTCAGCATATAAAAGTTGCGGTAGGTTCGCCTCAAGCTAATGGACAGGTAGAACGGGTAAATGGGAGTATAACCCCAATGTTAGCAAAATTAGCATCCATGCAAAAGGAGTGGGATAAAGTATTACCACTAGTAGAATATGCTTTAAATAACACAGTTAATCGTTCCACAGGTAAAACTCCAGCGCAGTTGTTGTTTGGGATAGGTCAGAAAGGAGAACTATCCGACCCACTTAAGGAAATTTTAGAAGAAAAGTCTGATAGGGAATTATCACGAATTAGAGAGGAAGCTGTAAATAATATTCAGAAGTCACAGGTAGCTGCTAAAAAGTATTTTGATAAATGCAGGAAACCTCCCCTAAAATATAAAGAAGGTGACTATGTAATGATTACAAATCATATTAGTACCCCCGGTGTCTGTAAAAAATTGATGCCAAAATTTAAAGGACCGTACGTCATAGCTAAGGTTTTACCACATGATAGGTATTTGGTAAGAGATCCTGAGGGTCACCAGGTAACACAAATCCCTACACCGGCATATTAGAACCCAAACACATGAAGCCATGGCGTAACAACAGACATTATTAGAATTATTATTTTAGTAGATAGAATTGATAGTATTTAGTAGAAAAAAAATCAACAAATAAAATAAATTATTTACAAGATTTCAAGTATTTAATATATTTTGAATTGATAGATAAAAAACTTTGAATTAAAATAAAAGATTTTTTTTTTGTGTAAAAGTACTTCATATTGTAAAATTTTAAAATTGAACCATGAATATTTAGCATAAGTTTCTGTTATAGAATTTCTGAAATTTTGTAATATTTGTTAAGTTTTAATTAGTGTTAATTGTATTGATATAAGTAAATCGAGGCGATTTGCAGTCAGGATGGCCGAACTGTTGAAAAAAAGTAGAAACACTCAACCAATATGCCTTGATGTACTTTAACTGTGGGAAAAAACCCCAACGAGGTAGGCGTTGAGATTCGTCAGGAAAATAATAGAAGATAGACGAAAAAAAGAAGTTTTGAGTTTTAAAAAAAAAAGTCAAGTAAAAGTAAGCTTTATTAGCCAGAGAATTATTTATTTAATTAATAAATAAGGTCATCCATTGACTAAGAAGTTTTATTTCCTGTTATTGAAACTTTTTGCCCTGGACCGGGAGACTGAATGTGCCTCCCAACAGTACCCTAAGCAGGTGGAAATTATTACAAAGATTACTTCAAGACTTTTGGAAGAGATGGGTCGATGAATATCTTCCAAGACTACAGGCCCGATCCAAGTGGGCAGAGCGTGCACCTGGCGTCAAAAAGGGTCATTTAGTGTTAATTAAGGACGAAAGGCTACCTCCTGCACGATGGCTCTTAGGGCGTGTCATCGAAGTACACTCCGGAGCAGATGGGCTAACTCGAGCAGTTACCATAAGATGTAAGGACAGCATCCTGCAACGTCCAATCACCAAAATCTGCTTATTGCCCATTATTGACAATCAAATGTCGTAGCACATTTACCAGTTAATTTTATATTTATGTAAACAACCCTACACACTTTTCGAATCATTATAAATCATCATTATAGCTAAACATACCTTTAGATCACCACCACTAACCACACAAGTAAATTCCAACATTAACTGTACCTCTAAACTACACCTTATAGATTACGAAATTGACCAGTACTCAACCTTGTTAGCAAAGAACATCAGCTGTGGAGTTTTGCAACTAGCCATCGTGACAAGTGTGGCCGCAATAATTGCGTATGATTGTGGTCACGAAAGAATCAATTTAACGTCAATTTCACTGCTCTCAGTTGTACCCTGCACCATTGAAAAACAAGAGCTCAAACAGACACAGCAAGATATTCAACTACTCCAGATAAGTGAAGCTGCATCCACACAAATATATCAATGCAAAATCAATATCATCCAATCAGTACACCATTGTTGAATGTTTAACCACCTTTCGCTAGTACCCGGTGGCTTGAGTAGCTTCATAGAAGAAAGTTCTCGAGAAGACTGCATGCAAATCCACCACCACCATACATTTAAGCTTCCGAACGGTCGTATCATAGCTAACTTAAAGTCAAATGCGTCAATAACCCACACTGAAATCATTGCAGGATCGGTCGATAATAGTGGAAAATGTCAAGGAGCTCAATATACTTCAGGAGCCAACTCTTGGAACAACGTTATTGTCACCCACGTCCTGGAATTCACGATAACAGACTACCAAAGCGTCGTTCGTTTGGAAGATAATATGGCGATCTTACGAAGCAACGTTTTATGCCCGTACCTAACAGGAAAAAGCACTGATCCTGATTACGGAGTCAGTTTCTGGGATTTAATTCCAGATAATTCCTGTGAAAATCTAAATTATGATGTATTGTGGCAAGGACTCGCCACAAAGATCGATACAATCACACCACACGGTGAGCAAGCCGTGTTTAGTACGGTCTACTCAGTTACGTCAGGTGGCTAAATTACTCAAATGGCACCAGTGTTCCTGGCAAAGACGCCGAGCTCTTTGCGAGCCTCAACAACTTGCACCAAATTGTCAAATGTCCGACGAGAGTCCCTGAAATTCCAGGTCAAGGAGCCCATCTCCTTGACCTGTTTCTTACTTCCCATCCGACGCGGTACTCCATCAAGGTTAGCTCACCCCTTGGCAACTCGGACCATAAACTAATTAGCGCTTATTTCCCATATCCATCCTCGACCACAACCACCACAGCTCCTAAAAGAACTGTGTGGCACTATGGGAAAGCCAACTGGTTGGGTCTTATTCGCTTCTTCCAGGCCACTGACTGGGATATGTGTTTCCGTAATGCCAATGCGAACTATGCGGCCCTCTGTGTCACCAAAATTATTCGAGCGGGTATGCGCTTGTTCATCCCTCACTCTACCAAATCTGTGGAGCCTAGGCCGAACAAATGGTTCAATGGGGAATGTATGAACGCAATCAAAGCTAAAGAAGCCGCCTATAGAGCATACAGACGTTCGCCTAATGAGCTACTTCGTCGTGAGTACGTCAAACTTAGAAACTCCTGTAACTCCATCATCAGGAAAGTCAAATCATCATTTGATGATAGATTGAGAAGTAAGATTCTTAACTCCACTACAGGCAGCAAAAACTTCTGGTCCTTGGTAACTGCCATCAAGAAGAATTTTACTTCCTCCTCAACACCTCCTTTTATTCACAACAAGGAAGTGATAACAGAAAGCAAACCCAAGGCCGACCTATTAGCTTCTCTGTTCGCCGCAAATTCTTCTTTACCCGATGCTGCTATATCACCCCCCACTCTCGAGAATACCACCCACTCAATGGACGGAGTTCACTTCAGGACTCGCGAGGTGTTTAGGTGTCTCAAAGAGCTCGACGCCAATAAATCCACTGGTCCCGACAAAATCCCCCCTATGGTACTTAAAAAATGTGCCTCACCTTTGGCTAAACCTCTGCGCAAACTTTTTGCCCTGTCTTACTTCTCCGGAGTGTATCCCGACTCTTGGAAACTAGCTCATGTTCAGCCAATCCCAAAAAAAGGTGAAGCCGGCGACCCCTTAAACTACCGCCCAATAGCAATTACTTCTGTTCTCTCCAAAATCATGGAGACAATAATCAATAAAAAGCTGATGAAATATCTAGAATCCAACCAAATTATACACGACAGGCAATACGGCTTCAGATCTAAACGGTCTACTGGCGATCTGCTTGTGTGTTTAACCGAGCGTATCAACCAAAGCATTCACAGCTTTGGTGAGTCTAGCCTGGTTGCTCTAGATATATCAAAGGCTTTTGACAGAGTATGGCACCCAGCTCTGTTGAATAAACTCCAAGCTATTGGTATACACTTAGTTCTAAGGAACTGGATTAAGAGCTTTCTTTCATGCCGTTCAATCAAGGTAGTATTGGATGGCGTCGAATCCAACCCCCACGCCATTTCGGCCGGAGTTCGCCAGGGGTCAATTCTCTCACCCGCACTTTTTCTAATCTTCATTAATGATCTGCTCTCAATCCCCTCCAACCCACTTCACTGCTTCGCTGATGACGGTACTCTGAATTTCTCTTACTCCTTCGACAATATAAGACAAGCACGTGCCAGACCTTGTCTTTACCACCGTCAACTGATGTCGGCTTCGATCAACCGGGATATCGAATCGATTCTTCATTGGGGCGAAATGAACCGAGTCGAATTCAATGCCACAAAAACGAAGCACTGTCTGATCTCCAACAAAAATTGTACCGACCTTCCTCCTGTCTCGGTGGATGGAGTGAATCTAACGGCTGACTCAACTCTCAACATCCTAGGGGTAACTTTAACGGAGCATCTGCGATGGAACGATCACATATTCCAAATCGCCAAACAAGCCTCCCAATGCCTTGGATTTCTCAAGAGATGCAAGTTCCTCCTCCAGCCAGCCGCATTGGCTACAATATACAAATCCTACATTCGGCCGCGCCTCGAATACAACTCACATATCTGGGCAGGCGCCCCAAAAACCACCTTGGCCTGTCTCGACAAGGTGCAAAATCGTGCCCTCAAACTCATTGGTGATGGCCCCTTTCGCGCCTCCATAGACACCTTGAGCCACCGTAGGAATGTAGCAGCCCTCTCCATACTTTATCGCTATTACCATGGCGACTGTTCCACCGAAATTCAGGACCTCCTGCCTGCACGGCAACACTTTTCCCGCAACACAAGACTAGCCCGCTCGGCTCACCCCCATACCCTACAGCCCCCTCGTTCACGCACAATACGGTTTAGAAGTTCGTTTATGAATAGAACAATTCGACTGTGGAATAATCTCCCGCAGTCAGTATTTCCGAACTCGTACAATACCTTAGAGTTCAAACGTGAGGTCCATCGTCATTTTCTTCTACACCCTCCAGACCCCCTCTAACCTTTCCTATTCTCCTCTATTCTTCAAACCAAGCTTACTACTAGACATTGCACCATGAACTGAACGACATGACGGACTGGTAGTACAAAGGGTTACACCTAAGCTTGGTTTTTTCATATAAAAAAAAAAAAAAAAAAAAAGGAGAAATCATATTTGCTTTGGAGGTTAAGAAAGCCATATCAGTATGCAGATTTGATGGATATCAAACAGAACACCCGCGACTTGTGATCGTACCTCGTGCATCTAAAGAATATTGGTTCACAAAAAGGGCTATTGATGTGCATAATCTAGATCTTTTTACGTATGTTAACTCGAAATTCGTATATACTGAACGTCACATAAAAACTCAAGTAGAAAACCTATATTATAATCTGTTACTGACAAAATGTGAAATCGAACGTGAAACGCTACATACACAATTAATTATAGCTCCACACCATCCTGCAGAATTCGCCTTAATGTATACCAAGGAACCAGGCCATGTTGCCGTCCCACGTGGAGAACTGTAACGGTCGCCTGTGAGAAAGATTCCCATAAAGCCAAAAATTAACGACCAACTATAAAAAAATCCCGATAAATTAAAAGCTGGCAACCCCATGCACACCAATACCACGCCATAAATCACGCATCGACTCCGACTGCACTGAAACAACGAGAAAGAACAAAAGGCTTCAGGAATGCGTAATAACGGCGCGCTTTTTTGCCCCGGTCGGGGAGTGCTGGCCTGATTGAGCGTCGGGGGAGTAAAGAGGAAGTTGTCGAGAGTTGCTCAAGGAAATCAGACCCTGAATCAGTTGGGTGTCTAGAAAAAGTTTTGGTGATTTTGGTTCTGGAGAAAATATAAATTTTTTTATTGGAAAACCTTTTTTCCTGGAAAAATTGGAGCGGAGTGAATTTTGACGGATCAGCCGGATGCACCTGGATAATGGAAAATGCAGTTGTCTGGCGGTTCGAGTTTTTGCAGATAAGTAACAGATGGAAGAATCTAGAATCCTTGCGGTAATTCCTTGCGGAATCTAGAATCCTTGCGGTAATTCTGAGGTAATATAGTATAAAAAAAAAAAAAAAAAAAAAAAAACTTTTTTCTTTCGTGGATTGAAAATATTAAAAATATTAAGTGAAGATTATAAGTGCACCGTGAGCGAATTGTCTTACAAAAAGGAAAATATTAAGAAAATTTTGGGAATACGGAGTTTTTTTTCTGTGGATAGTGTTCGAATTTTTCGGTACTTTCTCGCGTGAGATTCGCGATTATTTTTTTTAATTATTGTTTTTGAAATATGCCAATAGGGACATAGGTCGGTTGAAAACCCATAGAAAACACCACGAGTGAAAGTTACGGTGTTTCATTGTTAATTAATCCAATTGAGAAATTTCGTGAAAATGCTCTAGTTTAACGGTTATCGAGTATAAAATCTGAAACAAATTTTTTTTCTCCTTGATGCCGTTATCACCGGTATCAGAACAAAAGAGTGGACGTTCAGCAGGTAATTAGGTGCGCGGTTCGGTATGTGATTTTTTTGAGTTGTAGCAAAAATCGTTTAAACTTTTTCCGAGTTTTGTCTTTCCTTTTTTTTGGGTATCTGAATTATATTTCGAAAGAGTTCGGAATTTCAAAGTTTTTCTTTGTGGATGATGTTTGAACTTTCGGTACTTCCTCGCGTGAGATTCGCGATTTCTTTTAGTTCTTGTTTTTGAAATATGCCAATAGGGTCATAGGTCGTTAGAAAACAATAGAAAACACCACGAGTGAAAATAACGGTGTTTCCATTGTTAATTAATCTAATTTAGGTTCCGTTAGGTTTGGGCGTTAAGCAGATTGGGGTTTTTTTTTTTCTTTTTCTTGAATAAATTTAGGAATTTATGGTGAAATTCGTACCATCATTGTATGGCGCGGGCAAACGAATTGTTTGTCCTAGAATTAATAATATTTCCTTATCTAGGTATTGTTAAACGTATTTAAGTGCTTGTAGGAATGGATATCAACCAAACTCCAAGCAGAGATTTTGTTTACTTTAGATTTGATGGCCGGACACGCGGAAGATGGTGGGTAATAAATTACCTGTTATAAAGGTGTGTATAAACCAGAAGATTAGTAGTTAGAGTTGTGTGAAAGTAAAATAAATGAATTAATCATTGATAGTGATATAAATACATGGGTAATATATTAATCTGTAGATTATTAATGATCGTCATTATCAGCAGCAGCACCGGCGTAGTAATAAACCTAACAAATATGAATTACATTAGTAACAGAATATAACCTAATTAATAATATCAACAATATTAATATTACTACTAACAATCGTAATAATAGTAAAATTGCATTGCACTAGCCGGCTGCTTTGGTGTAAAGGTGGTTTCTGCAGTGACCTTTATTACATCGCTGAATTAATTCTCGGTAGCCATGATTTTTTACGATAATTAATAATAAAAAGAAAATATTGAGAGAAAACCAATTATAGCTATAAGATTTATAAGAAAAAAAAAAAAAAGAGATATATATAATTATAAATATACAAGAAAATTTTTTTTGTTATTGGATCCTTAATGCAAGGAGAATAGGAAAACGTTTTTTTGTGATTTTATTTCTTCTTCTCCATGCCTAGGAGGCAATTTTCGTTGAGTATATGAGCTCAATTATATGAGAGCGTGCGTCTCAAAAATAAAGTTTCGGGTGTGTGTACGGCCTGGGGAAATTTTGTGCGGATCGGGTATGAATAATAAATGTCCTTTTCCATCCAATAAGATTACATGATCGGTAATGAAGTAAGTTTATAAGGAGTGTTTCGTAACATAGCATGAGAATATATCGTTTCGGCCCTTAACCATTTTTGTTTATTACTGGCTGGAGGTACTGCGCAAGTAGGTGGTTTCTACCGGGCTAGAAATTTAAAACTAATACATCATTATAGATAGAAAGGACAACTAAAAGAAAAAAAAAAGAAAGCACACAATTCAGTTAACAAAACATTTTGATCGATTTCACCTGCAAGAGAATCAATGATAACCTAAACTAAAATTACTTCCATACACTCCGGAATTATACATGAATTAATACAAGAAATGTAACAAATTTTACTAACACATCAAGTAATACAAGACATATAACCAAGGTCAATTAATACTCGAAATATCATTGTTAATTAATACAGGAGATCTAACCAATTTTTAAGTATGTTTGAATTAATACTAGAACTATAACTAATTTTAATAATACCTCATTTAATACATGAACTATAACCAAAATTTAAAATATGAATTGTTATATGTTGGTACGTTTTTCCGTATGATGATCAGGTATAACCAAAAATATACGATGAGGTATATCCGTATACATTTCTGAGGAAAAACAAATAATCAAATAAGTTAATAAAATAAAATAAAATAAAGGAACTATAAACATTTCACACAAATAATCAAATAAGTTAATAAAATAAAATAAAGGAACTATAAACATTTAACACAAATAATCAAATAAGTTAATAAAATAAAATAAAATAAAGGAACTATAAACATTTAACACAAATAATCCAATAAATTAATAAAGCAAACCAAAATAAATGGAAGGGAGTAAATGGAATTTTGAAGGTCTAGATCATTGATAAAATGACCGAATAACAGCCCCCACGTGAGGCCCTCGGGAATAATGATGCCTCCGCGAAGGGCGAGTTCCTTCCACTGGATACCACCGGGCACCTAGCCTCCTACAGTATAACCGTTTCTCGCTGACCGAACCACCCCTTCCGACCCTTACGATCGGCCCCCTCTCGTTGACCTCAGTAGATTTTTCTCTCCGCCGCCGCCTCTCTTCTTAATTTCAATCTCAGGCACGAGTTAATTCCTAATATACTGTCATTCTTCGGCATCCCTGTACCGCGAACCCCACCCCATCCGGCGAGCTAGTTCGCGCATCGCACGTCGTGCCGACAAACGGTGCAGCGGATGCCTAAAACTTCGGCGATATTCCCCGGCGGTCAAGTCATCTCAGCCACCTTTTTTTTCTGACCCTTTTCTAGTTTTGTGACGATGGTCGTTGCCCTATCTCTTTTTCATTGAGATTATTTTTTTTTCTTTCTATTTCGTGCTATGGCACACCCACTCCCGACAGTTACAAATGGCGCCCAACGTTTGGCAAACCCAATTGCCATGTTATTTCCGGCGCCCATTTTACAAATGGCGCCCAACGTTGGGCTAAGGAGCTTAATATCCTTTGAGCTTCTTAGTCTAACGGTCTGATGACATGGACATGACTGATTGTCACCTGTTGACATTTTTAAATTTTCCCTTCGGCATTTCATATTCTTCTAGTTTGTCTTCCCTCCCATGTCATCGGTTTTAAATACTCTTATTGGAAATTTCTGCCGAGTTTTCCTTTGAAACTTTTCTTTGTGGCTCAGGCCAGCGAGAGGAGCCAGGAGTGGACTTCCTTCATACGTACAAGTTCCAATTTTCAGTCCAAGTCCCCCCGGCTATTGGGTATTGGGCGAAGGTACTTACCGCGGTACCCTAGCCCTCATAACTTCTTCCGCTTCCTCTTTCCTATCTTTCTTCTCCTTCAACCACTTCAACTTTTACTATCTTACTGCGGTAGCCTCTCTAGTTTTTTTTGTTCCTGCCACGTGGGCTCGGAGTCTGGTTAACAGGCGTATACCGCCTGACTCTGCGCGAGTCCACACCTGACAGGGAACACAGCATTTTGGATTTTTTTTTTCTCTTTCCTGCCCATAGTATGGACGGGTGCATTTCGTATTGTCGGACCTGCACCGCCTGGGCTACCAGGCGTCCTATCGCCTGGCCTTGCGACAGGGTCGATATTCCGGAATACACCCGCCCCCGTCCAATGGCCGTCTGTCAATCCGCCTTCCTGGAACTCAGCAGAGTTGCTGACCAGTCGTGGTAGATTGACAGAACGGTCCACCTAGCTCATCAGGGAGGCTTCTATCTCTTCTGCTTCTATCCCCTTCTACCACCTTCTATCACTTTCTATCTTGTGTTGTTGGGTCATCGGGATCCGGTCACCGTAGAGGTCGCTGATGTCCGATGGTAGGGACGTCGATGTTGGGAGTGTTGATAGGCAGTAGTCTAGCGGCAATCCTTACTTCGGTCCCACAAGTGGAGGCACTGTGGTTGCTGGCGACGGGAATTCCACTCAGCGCCGAAGGCAATCTGACTGACATTGCCGCCGCCAGTCGCCGCCGCCTTGTTGGGGGTGTCCTTTTTCCGGAGGGCCCCTTTATAAGCATTACTAACACTTTTGTTCATAGAAATTTTCGCGTATATTTTCTTCATGCTCATATTTTATATGACAATATTTTTTTGTACAAAACATTTTTTTTTCAGGATAACATATTTTTATACATTCGTATAAGCTTTGATATTTCATACATTCTTTGAGAATAACATACTCTTACACATTGAATTTTTTTTCGATATTTCATATATTCCTTTAGGATAACATACTTTTATACACTGAAATTTTTGATATTTCATATATTCTTTTAGGATAACATGCTATTACACACTGAATTTTTTTTTGATATTTCATATATTCTTTTAGGATAACATACTTCTACACATTGAATTCTTTTTGATAGTCCATATTTGTTCTAAGATAACATATTCGCTTTTCTCATAACAGTTTTGATATTTCATACATTTTTTGGGTCTTGATAACATATCCTTGCTTATGAGTTCTTTGATATTTATGTTTTCTATGATAACACTTTCCACATATTACTCTTTCCCTCACACCCATCTCGAAAGCAAAAGAAATTTCGGTCGTTAGTCTTATCCCCTAATTATTCACATTGGTTGTCGCAAAGTAGTCTCTCCAACTTGGTGCCTACCACGCGTAGTATATATCTGTGAGCGAATAGTGATCTAACGCGAACTGCCAATTTTTTTTTGTCCGAGGGCAGTCCCTACGCTCCATCATGACTGGCCGGACTAAGCCTAAGAGGAAAGGGGCAGCTGCTGCCCAAGGGGCCGATGATCCTACGGGCGCATCGGACCAACTGGAACCCTCTGACCACTCCGGTGTTGAAGATGAGACAGCCGGCCAAGACTTGCCGGGAGCCGCCGGAGAAGGTCCCTCCAAAATCTCTAAAGCAGACCTGAAAAGTGCCATCGACAAGGCTCTGCCCTATTGCTCCTCGGAGCCTGAACGTGTCCTCCCAGAGGCGCCCCCCAGACCTGCCAGCCTTCAGGTCCCACTGGCCTTAGATTTTCGCCAGAGGACTACTAGTGTTAGCGCCCCTCCCTCTCCCAGAGCGTACGCATCGTACACTACAGCGTGTCATCCGGGACCCAGTGACGTATGGGCAACCAGACCTACTATGGGGCCCCCATTACCCCCAGCTGAAGTCCGTTCCTCCGCAGCCCCGGCCAAGTACAAGTCCCCGGTAGTCCACTGGAAGATCCGATTCTCGGGTCGCGAAAATGCACTCCCCGCAGAAGAATTTTTGTTCCGTGTGCGGACGAGAGCGGAAGACGAGGGAGTCCAGCCACCCGAACTGCTACGTAACATTTCCGCGCTACTAACCGAAAGAGCTGAAGAGTGGTATTGGACACAGTTCCGGAGGGGGTATCCTACTCCTACCTGGCAAGATTTCCGCATGAGGTTCGTGGAGCAGTTTGGCGGTCAAACCTCCGAGTACCAGGTCATCAAAGAAATACTAGAGACCAAGCAGGGGAACTTGGCCTTTGATGACTATGCGGCCAAGATTTTCACCCTCCACAACCGGCTATCCAGGCCGATGCCTCCGACGGAGTTGGTTCGCATCCTGATGCAAAACTTGAACGTCTCCCTAGGGTCCGCCATCATGGGATCCTCGTATCAAGATGTGCGCCAACTTCGCGAGGCTTGTTTAAGGGTGGAAAGCTGGCAGCGGGAAAGGAAGGGCGAGCACCGACACACGCCCAGGATCCACGAGCTCGAGTCACCTCAACCCCAGCCTTATTCAAACCATTACCAGCCCTACGCCCCGGAGCCTGGCTGCCGCGCGGAATCTCACACTAATCAGCCGCCTGCCCTTGAAGAAGTCCGTAAGGCTCAGCCCAGCCGACCACCTCCCAAGTGCTGGAATTGCCGACAAGAGGGACACGGGTTCATGATGTGCACCTCCCCTACTCGCAGCATTTTCTGTTATCGATGTGGGCGACCAGACGCGTATGCACCAACTTGTCCCAGCTGCTCGGGAAACTAGAGTCTGGGTGCGAGACTCCCTGCGAGGCCGCACCCTGCTCAGGATTCCCTACCAATAATGTCTACCCGGCCATGTCACCTATTGCCATGGATAGTTCGGATCTGCCGACAATAGATCCCTTACCGGTCTTCCCATCTCCTCAGGTCAGAGCCTCCTTCATGCAACGATGGGCTAACTATCACACAATCCGTAAACGGATTTTCGAAGAACCCGATAAGACCTTACCAGCCTACAGAGTCCCACCCATTCGGCAACGTGCAATTGAAAAGCGGACTCACGTCAGAAAGATCATCGCCACCCTATTTCAGGATGATGGCGATGACCGACCCTTCGCCAACGTGCGGATTCATAACACCAGTATGTCAGGATTATTGGACTCAGGAGCCAGCATCAGCTGTTTGGGAAGAGGGGCAGAGTCGTTCCTCCTGCATAACCCTGAAATTAAGCTGCACCGGCTGCACACCTCCGTCCAGGTAGCTGACGGCAAGCCAAAGAATGTGCTGGGTTATATTGTCGTACCTATCACCTACGGGTCCCGCACCATCGTAATGACTCTGTATATAGTACCTGACTTGTCTCAAATTCTGTATCTTGGCGTTGATTTTTGGAGGGCTTTTAAATTGGCCCCACATATTATAGGGGAAATACACCACACCCCATCCTCGGACCCCAACAGTCATCACCTTGACGAGTCCCAACAGGAGCGATTGAACCAGGCTCGAGCGCGGTTCCCGTCATTCGACACCTGTGGACTTGGTAGAACGCACCTGGAACAGCACGTGATCGACACTGGCGAGGCGGTACCCATTAAGCAGAGGCACTACCCTGTCTCTCCCGCCATTCAGGCCCTCATGTATGAGGAGGTCGATCGCATGCTGAGTCTAGGTGTAATCGAAGAGTCCAACAGTCCCTGGAACTCGCCCGTAGTCTTGGTTCGCAAGCCCGGAAAGGTTCGCCTCTGTTTGGACTCGCGCAAGGTGAACACAGTAACAGTGAAGGATGCCTACCCGCTGCCTCACATAGACGGCCTTTTAGGACGGTTGCAGGATACCCGCTTTATCTCGGCGATTGACCTCAAGGATGCCTTCTGGCAAATCCCCTTAGAGGAAAAGTCTCGAGAGAAGACGGCCTTCACCGTCCCTGGAAGACCGCTCTATCAATTTAAAGTGATGCCGTTCGGACTCTGTAACGCCCCGCAACGCATGTGTCGCCTCATGGACAAGGTGATCCCAGGCTCTCTTCGAGAACGCGTTTTCGTCTATTTAGACGATCTATTGGTAGTGTCTCCAGACTTCGAGACACACGTCCAGATGCTGGAACAGGTCGCAGACTGTCTGCGAGGTTCTGGTTTAACAGTGAACCTGAACAAAAGCAGGTTCTGCGTCCGGGAGGTGAAATATCTGGGCTTTATCATCGGCGATGGATCACTCAAAACCGACCCCGACAAGGTTGCAGCCATCAGAGACTTCCCAGTCCCAAAGTCTGCCAAACAGGTGCGACGTTTTTTAGGCATGACGGGATGGTATAGGCGCTTCATAAGCAATTATGCCAGCATTGCCTCACCCATCACCGACTGTCTAAAGAGCGGCAAATTTGTTTGGACCGACGAAGCCCTCAGTGCATTTGAGGAACTGAAGAAGTCCATGATGTCTGCTCCTTTATTGGTAACCCCAGATTTCGCCAGCCCCTTCTTTATCCAATGCGACGCCAGTAAAACCGGAGTAGGGAGCGTCCTGTTCCAACGACGCGGCGATGAAGAACACCCCATCGCCTACTTTTCAAAAAAACTGAACAGTGCCCAGCGCAACTATTCGATCACCGAGTTAGAGTGCTACGCTGCAGTGCTGAGTGTTAAGAAGTTCCGGGCGTATGTGGAAGGGCATACCTTCACCATCATTACCGACCATGCCAGCTTGAGGTGGCTCATGAGCCAGACTGACCTAAACGGCCGCCTAGCACGGTGGAGCCTAAAGTTGCAGGGCTTCCAATTTTCAATTGAGCACCGCAAGGGTAGTCAGAACGTGGTGCCGGACGCACTGTCACGAGTCGACTGCATTGATGAAGTGCAGTTCTGCCGTGACGTGGACCTTACGTCCCCAGCCTTCAGGACAGAGGACTATCAACATCTCGCTGATAAAATCAGCAAAGATGCTGAACGGTTACCTGACCTCCAGGTTTCGGACGGATATGTGTTCCACCGCTCGGCCCCCCGTACTGGTGACCCTGAGACGGATGACCTAATATGGAAATTGTGGATCCCTGCAGAACTAACCACTTCTCTGGTCGAGTCCGCTCATGCACCCCCCCAAGCTTCACATGGCGGTATCCGTAAGACACTCGAAAGATTGCGCGAAAAATATTATTGGCCAGGCATGGCTAGCCAAGTTAGATCCTACATCGCAGCCTGTGACACATGTAAAACCACTAAGGCCCCCAACACTATCCTAAGGCCCCCTATGGGTGATGCCATGGAGGTTCAACGTCCTTTCCAGGTCTTATACGTAGATTATATGGGCCCATACCCCAGATCCAAAAAAGGCTATACCGCCATCTTCGTGGTCTTAGACGCGTTTTCCAAATTTACGTTTCTTCATCCCGTACCCGCCGAAACCTCTAGTGCCGCCACCAGCTTCCTCGAGCACCGTATATTCCATGCTTATGGTGTCCCGGAGAAAATTTTTTCCGACAATGGAAGACACTTTACCTCTAAGGAGTTCGAGAAGCTATTAACTGACTACGGCATACAACACCTACGCACGGCAGTCTATGCTCCGCACCCCAACGCGTCTGAGCGAGTAAATCGTTCAGTGCTGGCAGCCATCCGCGCTTATATTGGTACCGATCACCGTGACTGGGACAAACACCTGTCGGCTATAGAGTGCGCCTTCCGTAGCGCTCGTCATGAGTCCATCGGCACCTCTCCCTATCAGGCTCTTTTCGGATACCCCATGGTCCTTCACGGATCAGCGTATCCACTGCTGAAAACCCTGGGAGCTCTAAAAGAAGGAGAGATTGCCGTACTACCGGCTGTGGACCGCGGACAAGCCCTACGTGAGCAAGTAGAACTCCAGCTCGCCACCGCCCACGCTAGACACCAGAAAAATTACAACCTACGTTGTAAGGCCGTACGTTTCTCGCCAGGTCAGCCCGTGTATTATAGGACCTTCCCAGTCAGTAAGAAAGCTGAACGCTTCTGCGCCAAACTAGCTGACAAATTCACAAAGGCACGAGTGAAGAGACCGATAGGCACCAGCCGATACGAATTGGAGGACCTGACAGGGCGTAGCCTTGGTATCTACCACGCCAAAGACATCAGGACCTGATGAGCTAACTATTGGAAAGTAGCCCCCCGACCATGAGTTCAGGACGACGACAATATGGCATTGCCGGAGGATCGAATCCATGGGCGAAGGCACTTTCCGAAGGAATGACTTAGCGCTTCCGTAGGGATTTTTCGGGACAAAGTGGATTTGCCTCGATTCTCCCTTCGGGAACCCTAATTCACCCCTCTGGCGATTAGGTTACCAACAGTTTCACCCAGCCTGCTTCGAAGCAAGTCCAACCCCGAGTAGCCCTAATAAGGCATCTCGCCGGCTTCACCGGTTAATAATAGGGTACCCGGCAAGGTCCGCTTAGGTAGCTTCCCTAGCGGATGGTACACCGTGTGGTTACACTTGGCAGTCTGGGACCAAGTTTTAATGTCAACATTTATCCTAAGGCTGCCAGACCAGTCTTCATGTCATGCCGCTTCACCCTGGAACGAGGAGTTCTTAGACCCGAGTTTCGCGACGTCCACTTCCGATAGTAGCACTGCGACACGGCCAGCAGTGCGCTGTGTTTCAACGCACGCCACAGTTCCACTACGTCCCGACGCACTTAGAATTTCAATTACTTTGGTTCTCTTCTCGAAACTGGATACCTGATAAAAGTGTGGTTCTATCTCAGCAAACGACCCTGCAACTATACCAAAGGATAGGAATACGTAATCATTTAAGAATGGGCTCGACCATCTCCGTAGCTCTTCAAGGAATTGATGGATGATTCATAATCCTCTCGACCAACAACAGGAAGCCCATGACGAGCATATTAGATACGTAATCGATTGAGTTTAGATGCGAATTCAATGCAAATTATCTTACTTCACTAAATACCTGTATGCTAGGTTCGTGGGTTGGTGAAACTATCAACACGTGCGGCTTTCCAATCGACAAATCTTGGTTATCAACTAACGAATCATGAACATTCGATCAAATCTTGGTTATCAACTAACGATCATAAGTAGAAAAAAGTTATACGTTTTCTCGGAACCAGTCAGAACACAAGCCATCCAAACACGTTTAGCCATTATTATTGGAATAGCATTTTTGTCGATCGGTGTCGGTACGGTATATCCTGGCTTCCATACATTTTCCAAGAAGAAATTTTAATCCAGTTTCTTGAAAGGAATTGATAACAGGAGGTGTCCCATTAGCAACTTTGATAGGAATCTATTCGTATTTGTCAAAATTAATTCCGCTGTTGATTCCCGAATTGAAGATTTCTTCTTCATTGTCTGTTGAAAATCTCTCTTGATTTTTCTGTTGCCTCATTCCCCATCTCCACGCTCTGCGTCGTGTTTTCTTCTTCCTCTCCCACCTCCTTCTTGACCATCCCTTTTACCAAAGCAATATCACGAGTCTCAAAATCCATGTTCATAGTCCTCATCAAGTTGTTCTGAGCCTCCAATACTTCTATGAGCTTTTGCCTGAAGCCATCGCTTCTGTCACCATCATCGCGCCGACCGCCAAAACCTTCAACACCAACTTCCATGGAGACCTAACACCGCATGGATTATGTCCGTTTTGAGTATGGAGCCGACGAATCTAGACACCCTCCCGGCTCATGAGGCCCAATCGACCCTGTAAGACGTCTGCCGAAAAGAGCTCGAGCGACATGTAGAGTTAGGGTTATTCCTGACGGAACAAAACGTCACTCGTACAACACTTAGTAGGAGACGCATGGTGTAACGGTTTATAGGAAAACTAAGCCATGGCCATTGACGAGCGCCGTTGTCCTAAATGATTGCTCGTACTCGAGGAAATCCACTACGAGGCGGATATTATGGAAACATTTAAAAGGGCGTCACGCTAGTTTACCCTCCGAAGGCGCGGCGGAATGACCGATGCATGTTGCCTCCTACCACTATCCGTAGAACGACTCAGCAGAACCTGAGGAAATTTTAACCGTACCTCCTCTAAGAAGAAAACAAGCGGCAGAGCATGAGACTCTCTCAGGGAGTGGGTGAGCCACACGTTGGCCAAAATCACCATATCAGGCATCCGTTTATTTTTTTCGTGTCCCCTCTCCCCTGGCGACATCTAGGTGACGCGCGTTGTAACGGTCGCCTGTGAGAAAGATTCCCATAAAGCCAAAAATTAACGACCAACTATAAAAAAATCCCGATAAATTAAAAGCTGGCAACCCCATGCACACCAATACCACGCCATAAATCACGCATCGACTCCGACTGCACTGAAACAACGAGAAAGAACAAAAGGCTTCAGGAATGCGTAATAACGGCGCGCTTTTTTGCCCCGGTCGGGGAGTGCTGGCCTGATTGAGCGTCGGGGGAGTAAAGAGGAAGTTGTCGAGAGTTGCTCAAGGAAATCAGACCCTGAATCAGTTGGGTGTCTAGAAAAAGTTTTGGTGATTTTGGTTCTGGAGAAAATATAAATTTTTTTATTGGAAAACCTTTTTTCCTGGAAAAATTGGAGCGGAGTGAATTTTGACGGATCAGCCGGATGCACCTGGATAATGGAAAATGCAGTTGTCTGGCGGTTCGAGTTTTTGCAGATAAGTAACAGATGGAAGAATCTAGAATCCTTGCGGTAATTCCTTGCGGAATCTAGAATCCTTGCGGTAATTCTGAGGTAATATAGTATAAAAAAAAAAAAAAAAAAAAAAAAAACTTTTTTCTTTCGTGGATTGAAAATATTAAAAATATTAAGTGAAGATTATAAGTGCACCGTGAGCGAATTGTCTTACAAAAAGGAAAATATTAAGAAAATTTTGGGAATACGGAGTTTTTTTTCTGTGGATAGTGTTCGAATTTTTCGGTACTTTCTCGCGTGAGATTCGCGATTATTTTTTTTAATTATTGTTTTTGAAATATGCCAATAGGGACATAGGTCGGTTGAAAACCCATAGAAAACACCACGAGTGAAAGTTACGGTGTTTCATTGTTAATTAATCCAATTGAGAAATTTCGTGAAAATGCTCTAGTTTAACGGTTATCGAGTATAAAATCTGAAACAAATTTTTTTTCTCCTTGATGCCGTTATCACCGGTATCAGAACAAAAGAGTGGACGTTCAGCAGGTAATTAGGTGCGCGGTTCGGTATGTGATTTTTTTGAGTTGTAGCAAAAATCGTTTAAACTTTTTCCGAGTTTTGTCTTTCCTTTTTTTTGGGTATCTGAATTATATTTCGAAAGAGTTCGGAATTTCAAAGTTTTTCTTTGTGGATGATGTTTGAACTTTCGGTACTTCCTCGCGTGAGATTCGCGATTTCTTTTAGTTCTTGTTTTTGAAATATGCCAATAGGGTCATAGGTCGTTAGAAAACAATAGAAAACACCACGAGTGAAAATAACGGTGTTTCCATTGTTAATTAATCTAATTTAGGTTCCGTTAGGTTTGGGCGTTAAGCAGATTGGGGGTTTTTTTTTTCTTTTTCTTGAATAAATTTAGGAATTTATGGTGAAATTCGTACCATCATTGTATGGCGCGGGCAAACGAATTGTTTGTCCTAGAATTAATAATATTTCCTTATCTAGGTATTGTTAAACGTATTTAAGTGCTTGTAGGAATGGATATCAACCAAACTCCAAGCAGAGATTTTGTTTACTTTAGATTTGATGGCCGGACACGCGGAAGATGGTGGGTAATAAATTACCTGTTATAAAGGTGTGTATAAACCAGAAGATTAGTAGTTAGAGTTGTGTGAAAGTAAAATAAATGAATTAATCATTGATAGTGATATAAATACATGGGTAATATATTAATCTGTAGATTATTAATGATCGTCATTATCAGCAGCAGCACCGGCGTAGTAATAAACCTAACAAATATGAATTACATTAGTAACAGAATATAACCTAATTAATAATATCAACAATATTAATATTACTACTAACAATCGTAATAATAGTAAAATTGCATTGCACTAGCCGGCTGCTTTGGTGTAAAGGTGGTTTCTGCAGTGACCTTTATTACATCGCTGAATTAATTCTCGGTAGCCATGATTTTTTACGATAATTAATAATAAAAAGAAAATATTGAGAGAAAACCAATTATAGCTATAAGATTTATAAGAAAAAAAAAAAAAAGAGATATATATAATTATAAATATACAAGAAAATTTTTTTTGTTATTGGATCCTTAATGCAAGGAGAATAGGAAAACGTTTTTTTGTGATTTTATTTCTTCTTCTCCATGCCTAGGAGGCAATTTTCGTTGAGTATATGAGCTCAATTATATGAGAGCGTGCGTCTCAAAAATAAAGTTTCGGGTGTGTGTACGGCCTGGGGAAATTTTGTGCGGATCGGGTATGAATAATAAATGTCCTTTTCCATCCAATAAGATTACATGATCGGTAATGAAGTAAGTTTATAAGGAGTGTTTCGTAACATAGCATGAGAATATATCGTTTCGGCCCTTAACCATTTTTGTTTATTACTGGCTGGAGGTACTGCGCAAGTAGGTGGTTTCTACCGGGCTAGAAATTTAAAACTAATACATCATTATAGATAGAAAGGACAACTAAAAGAAAAAAAAAAAGAAAGCACACAATTCAGTTAACAAAACATTTTGATCGATTTCACCTGCAAGAGAATCAATGATAACCTAAACTAAAATTACTTCCATACACTCCGGAATTATACATGAATTAATACAAGAAATGTAACAAATTTTACTAACACATCAAGTAATACAAGACATATAACCAAGGTCAATTAATACTCGAAATATCATTGTTAATTAATACAGGAGATCTAACCAATTTTTAAGTATGTTTGAATTAATACTAGAACTATAACTAATTTTAATAATACCTCATTTAATACATGAACTATAACCAAAATTTAAAATATGAATTGTTATATGTTGGTACGTTTTTCCGTATGATGATCAGGTATAACCAAAAATATACGATGAGGTATATCCGTATACATTTCTGAGGAAAAACAAATAATCAAATAAGTTAATAAAATAAAATAAAATAAAGGAACTATAAACATTTCACACAAATAATCAAATAAGTTAATAAAATAAAATAAAGGAACTATAAACATTTAACACAAATAATCAAATAAGTTAATAAAATAAAATAAAATAAAGGAACTATAAACATTTAACACAAATAATCCAATAAATTAATAAAGCAAACCAAAATAAATGGAAGGGAGTAAATGGAATTTTGAAGGTCTAGATCATTGATAAAATGACCGAATAACAGCCCCCACGTGAGGCCCTCGGGAATAATGATGCCTCCGCGAAGGGCGAGTTCCTTCCACTGGATACCACCGGGCACCTAGCCTCCTACAGTATAACCGTTTCTCGCTGACCGAACCACCCCTTCCGACCCTTACGATCGGCCCCCTCTCGTTGACCTCAGTAGATTTTTCTCTCCGCCGCCGCCTCTCTTCTTAATTTCAATCTCAGGCACGAGTTAATTCCTAATATACTGTCATTCTTCGGCATCCCTGTACCGCGAACCCCACCCCATCCGGCGAGCTAGTTCGCGCATCGCACGTCGTGCCGACAAACGGTGCAGCGGATGCCTAAAACTTCGGCGATATTCCCCGGCGGTCAAGTCATCTCAGCCACCTTTTTTTTCTGACCCTTTTCTAGTTTTGTGACGATGGTCGTTGCCCTATCTCTTTTTCATTGAGATTATTTTTTTTTCTTTCTATTTCGTGCTATGGCACACCCACTCCCGACAGTTACAGAACTCATATACTTAGTCAAAGGCCAACCAGTCGAAGTGACTGTTAGAAAAACCGATAGATGTTATTTAGAACTTCCCACGACATAAAACAACAAAAGTTATTTCATAGCACCAATTACACGCCTCATGCTTAACCATGGTACAGAGATTCCCTGTTCTGACCTATTGAGCCCAGGATATTATATAAATAGTCAATGGTACGGATTTAATCCCAGATTACACCGAATGAAGAATCCACTTGAACTTATACCTTCCACGAAGACTGATTGGAAATATGAAGATCCAGGAGAAATCATACAAGCAGGCCTGTACTCAAGCTCGTCACTCGATAATTTACGCCATCAGATAATGTATCCTTCTGAACGCAGAGCCGTGGAAAATATAGTCACTCGGAGCATAATGGGTCATGATACAGATCATCAGAATTTGGAAACAACCAATTTATTTTGAGCCACTGGTTGGAACATGATTGAAGACCTTCTGCGTACTCGATTCAATTCAATTCAATTCAATTCAATTTATTTTATACATAAGGAAGTACACAAGACTTACATCTTTTAGAGTACAATATTATAATTTGAAATCTAACATGGCAAGAAAAATACCTAGTCTAAGCTTAATACCTAACAGAATAGAGAACAGCTAGAGTTAAGAGGAATATCAAGGTTGTTCAATAGTAGATAGAAAGAGGGGAACTTTGGCTATTAGAAAGTAGAAGAAAGAAGGGAAAGCTATAGAGAAGAGGTGGATAGGAGAAGAGAAACTTGTTTCCTGAAAGTGGTGACTGTGCTAATTCTTTGTAAAGAGGAGGGAAGATCATTCCAGAGTCTAATCGCGTGCACAAAAAAGGAACGACTACCAATTCGAGACCGATGGGCTGGTATAAGAAATTTAAGTGATCTCGAGGTTTGCAAGGGGGTAAGGAAGTCGGATAGGTAAGAAGGGCTTTTAGCGTAGAAGACTTTATGTAGAAGAGCTAGTGCCATAATATCGAAAAAGCAAAAGAGGTTACAGCCTATTAGTGAATTCCGAACCGATGATACATGATCTGATCTTCTCAAGTGGAAGATAAAGCGTAAGCAGTCATTGAATGCAACATTAAGTCGTTGACGACAGGATGAATCATACACAATGTAAACAAGTGAGCCATAGAGGAAGTGCGGGAGAATGAGAGATTTTACAAGCATTGAACGAATTGTGGGTGATAGGAGACTACCATAAAGCCAGAGCTTACGTAAGGTCCCATAGATTTTGGAGAGCATTAGTGAAACTTGATCACAGCAGGTTAGTTTGGCATTAATGGCAATACCAAGATTATGGACCCGATCAACAATAGGAAGAGGTATGTTATCCAGACAAATGAGTGGCATTCTGACGGGGAGCATAGAGCTACGACTTAACACAAGTACTTGTGATTTTTTAGGGTTTAATTTAAGGAAATTGAGAGCACTCCACTCATTTATTCGAGATAGAGTGCTATTCAAGTCAGAAATACAAGAATCAATCTGTGAAGGAGGGCAAGAAGTATACAATTGGAGATCATCAGCATATAGATGAAAGGAACAGTGGCCAATAGTAGAGGGGAGATCATTAATATATAATGAAAATAGTAAAGGACCAAGAATTGAACCTTGTGGAACACCAGAAGGCACCTGTAGGAGAGAGGATACAACATTATTATGACGAACACATTGAAAGCGATTAGATAGCAAAGAGGAGAAAAGCCGTGTAGCAGAAGAAGAGAAGCGATAGCGCTGACTTAGTTTGGAAAGCAGGATCGTGTGCACCACCGAGTCGAAGGCTTTCGAGAAATCAAGAAGCACTAATACTGCAACGTCACCTTTATCAAGCGCAGAGCGAATGTCAGTAGTTACCTTTAGTATAGCTGTTTCGCAACTATGATTTTTACGGAAACCAGATTGATATTCAGAAATAAGGCTATTAGATTCAAGGTAGCGCTGGACTTGAATGAATACAGTTTTCTCGAAGGCTTTAGCAAGGAAAGGAAGAATGCTAATGGGACGGAAATCTGAGATATCAGCAGGAGAAGATTTCTTCGGTAAGGGGATCACTATGGCTTTTTTCCACAACAAGGGAACTTGGGAAGTAGTCAGGCAGTAATTAAAAACATGCGTAATAATATTCAAAATTAAGGGGGCGAGCAGCTTGAAAAACCGTGGAGAGATTTCATCATAACCGATGCAGCTTGACGAAATGGAGAGCAGTATTTCAAAAACTTCCGAGGAGTCCACACAGCGGAAAGCAAAGCCATCAGTACTATGCGGAAGGACTGAGAAAGATCGGGAGATTGGGAAAGCAGGAGGGGATTGAATGAATGAGCGATTTAGAAGGTCAACATCGATATCAAAATGGGAGGGTGCAGTAGCATGTATGCCCAGCGAGCGAAGGTTGGACCAGAGTTGCTTGGTGTTTAAAGAGGGATCAAGCTTACGGGCATAAAAACTACGTTTTCGTGATTTGACTTTACTAGTGACGAGGTTGCGAAGCTGTTTATAGGCATTAAGATATCTAAGGATCCTAGTCTTGCGATAACGCCTGTACATGCACTCTCGCTGACTTATCAGGTCACGGATTTCACTAGAAAACCAAGGACAGGGTGAGGATGGCCTACGGCTTCTTGTGACCAGCGGCACACATTGATCAAAGAGAGATTGAGTAAATAGAGTCAGCAAACTTACTTTAGCGTCAACACAAGTAGTACGATAGATAACATCCCAAGGAATGACGGAGGCAGCTTCAGACATTTGATCAACATTGATGTTACTAAAATCACGAAAAGTATACGAACTAGACACGGAGAGCACACCAAGAGAGAACCGAACGGAAAGGAATAATAGGTCATGGTCCAGAAAGCTAGGGGGGGAAAGTTGATGATGCTTTAACACTGCATCAGTGCAGGTAGTAGCTAGGACATCAAGCAAGGATGGGTTTTGACAATTTAGAAATGTTGGTAGATTATTTAGAATATGCAAGTCCAATGTCTCAAATAAATATCTAAGAGCATTCGCACGAGGATTGATTTTGAGCAGATCAGCATTAAAGTCACCCGCAACAATTATGTTCTCATAGTGGTGAGAAAGAGAAGAAACAAGATCGGAGAACTCAGTAGCGATATCGGAATTGAAGGCATTGGGAGGACAGTAGGTATACGCTGATAACAACACATTTGTCACATGGAGATTTTATCTCAACAGCAATAAACTCGAATTGTAAGCCATTAGACTTACCGAGCACTCTTGAGGAGAGCGAAGAGGTCACATATACAGCGACACCACCACCAGTGCGGTCAAACCGATCACCACGATGTAACACAAAATTACGAAGGGAAACAAAAGAGGAGGGGATTTCTGGTTTTAACCAAGTCTCACTCACAAGCACAACCTGTATCTTTGTTTGATCAAACATCCATCTCAATTCATCCATTTTGTTGTTCAGACTTCTCGCATTTAGAACACATATATTAAGTCCTGAGGAGGTGGAGCAAAGGATGTTTAGCAGTCTTCCCTGTTTGTGCACTCTATCAGGAAACTGATACATAAATGCAAGAAATGAGCACAGCCACAACTTCAAAAGTCAGTAAGAAACAAGCTAAAAATGTTAAATAGAAGAAGAAATAAAAGACAGGATAAGAAGGGACAGATAAAGAGGAAGAAGAATAGCCAAGAAAAGAGGCAACATAATACATAAAAATTCTATAGAAACTTAATTTTAAAACCATAACTAAAAGTAAACAAATTAAGAACTTATAACAACTTAAATTTAAAACCAAAACTAGAGGAGAAAAATTAAAATTAAAACTAAGAGTAAAAAATAAAAATAATAAATAAAAAACAAAAACAAAAGAACGAAAGAAATATTTAAAAATCAGAAAAATAAAAACAAAAGAGTAAAAAACGAAAATAAAATAAAAATAAAAGTTTGACGATGCGCACTAAAGTTCCCGGTGATGAGTAGGATGCTCCAAAATCTTTGATGCTTCTCCCGAGCTAGGTTTGGCAGAAACAGCTTCATTAAGATCAAGGACGGACTTAAATAATTGAGGACGTTGATTTTTGTCCAGTTGAACAAAAATCCGGCCTTGGCGAGAGAACACTGCGGTGACGAGGTTTCTCAATTGCAGCTTTCTAGCCGATCGAAAAATATCTTCGTTCTTTGGCGACAGGCTTTCGCTCAAACGAACAACACTGTCAGATGTGAATCCCAGGTTCAGTTTATTTAATTTGAGAGTGCCATGCTGCCGGGCTTTTCTCAGGAACTCCTGCTGCTCGTTGGCCGACGGGAACTTCACAATCAGTAGCGAGCTTGGGGCCGCAGCACTACTAGTTGAGGACGTCGAGGAGTTCTGGCGTTTTCGTGGATGCGGCCGGAACACATTCACGAAAGGTGACGGTACATGCCCAATGGTGGAGGCGAGCGATTCCAAGATGTGCCTCGGGTTCTCGTTCTCGCATGTCGGGACGCCGCGGATGACCACGTCCTGGAGTCGTAGCTGCCGGCGCAGATCCTCCACTTCGTTAGAAACTACAGCAATATCATGCTGTACAGTTTCCATATCGTCCCTCAGCCCTGCGAGTTGGCCATTGAAGTTATTACATACCTCGTCAATGCGTGCTATTAGGCGCTCCTCCTCGATTGTGGGGTATTCTCAGCGGACTCGGACAGACATGTTCGATCATACTGGCCATGTATGTGATCATCAAATTAGTCAAGTTCGTGGTCGATCTAATTTATCAATGTACGAGCTCTAAGATCGCTTTATGGCTGGAGCTGGAGATTAACTGCTGCAACATGGAACTCCGCAACAAACCATATCCTCCGCAATCACCATACCACCGGAGAGGCCGTACTGCAAGAAGTCGTAACTAATACCCCAACGACAGCTAGACCTGCAGCCATATCGCATGAGCAGGACCCCACTACATCTAATAGAGCCCCTACTCCTACAAGTCGACTGGCCTCACTATATCGGAACCTCAATTAAATCAATTAAAGTCTCTCCCCGTTCACCCTCCCATATCTATCCTTACCATATTCCTTAATCACCTTCCTCTTTCCGTTTATTTAGTATCGTTACAGGATCACCTCAGGCGAGTCGAGGCGCCTCAAAACCTCTCGTTCCAGAGCTACCAATTCACCAGTTACGGAGTAAATGCCATTGGTGTTATTCGGTATCATTTTCAACGTCATCATCATGGTTGAACCTCTATTGGTTCAAGGAGGGCAGAATGTTGATCCATGGATCAACGGTCACCAGAACATTGCACCATCAATCGTCAGCAGCTTGTGGTTCAAGGAGGGCATAATGTTGATCCATCGATCACCGGTCACCCGAACATTGCACCAGCAACCGTCAGCAACTCGTGGCTCCGGTACATGCGACATCAAGGTATTTAACCTCAATGAACCATAGGCCGGAAACCACCTGCATGCCATCAATTGCCAAGGCCAGGAGTTCAACCCCCAACCCGCCACGGGCCCGAAATTATCTGCAAACATTGCACTAAGTGAGGTCCCTGGTAATGAGGTGATTATCGATCACCGGCTAGTCCATCATTTACCATCGCGGTGCTCGGTCGTCGTAATTATAATTAAATCCAGTAATTAATTAAATTCAGTTTGTGTTTGTTTATTATCAAAAATTAATCTTTGTTAAATAAAGTTATTGTAATAATCTGTGCGTTTATTATTAAAATAAACAAACGTAATGTACTTTTATATCTATATGTTTACTGCGTGAGTGAAATACCGGGTTTTTAACCAGCTGCTGGACACTAAGGTTATCACTACTCAATTTGGTTGGCTCGTCCAGGGTAAAACCCAAATCTTTCAGCGCACTTCGAAGGTATACTATTTCCTTAGATGCTGATGCAATTGCCATGTACTCAGCTTCCGTGGAGCTGAGCGCTACGGAATGTTGCTTCTTTGATTCCCAGCTTATTGCGCCGCCCGCCACCATAAACACGTAACCGGTTACTAACTTCCGGTCATCGGCATCGCCAGCCCAATCAGCAACTGCATATCCCACTAACGCTTGTCTTGTTTTAGTGAAATGTAGACTGATATTTATTGTACTTTTTAGATACCTCAATAAATGATTTGCTGCTTTCAAATTTTCCTTGTGTGGGTCTTTGTTGAACTGCACCAGCTTGTTTACTGAATGTGCTATATCTGGTCTCGGTGATATTGCAAGATAGGTTAGCGATCCTATAAACGACTGATATTCTTTTATATCAGGCTTATCACAATTTTCGCAATCTTTGCACTTTGTCATCTTGCTTCCAGGATCCAACGGTGTACTGCAATTTCGACAATCTGTCATACGATTCTGCATGAGCAAATTATTTATGATCTGTTTTTGTGATATATTCATTTTTCCTCTATCTCCATCTCTTAATACTTCCAATCCGAGATAATGTTCTATTTCACCTTTGTCCACTGTGTCGAAATGCAGACTGATTTCGTTTTTTATTATATTCAACGTTTTTTCATGTGAGCAGGCTAACAGGATGTCATCTACATAGATCACAGCTATGTTCCTTTCGTGATGCTTATTCATAACATAAACGCAGTTGTCAGATGAACATCGGGTAAAACCGATTTGCTTCAATGCTTCATTCAGTTTGCTGTACCATTCGCGGCCTGACTGTTTCAGTCCATATATCGCCTTCTGTAGCCTGCACACTTTATGCGGAGAACTTTGGTCCTCGAAAAATTTTGGCTGTTCCATGTACACTACTTCTTTTAAGTCACCGTTCAGATAGGCAGAGGTAACATCCAGCTGGTGGACAAGCAATTCATGCTCAACTGCCAAAGCTAAAATCATTCATATCGTTGAAAGTCTCGCGACTGGTGAAAAAGTTTCCTTAAAGTCGACGCCGTATTTTTGGCTGCAGCCCTTTGCCACAAGTCTGGCTTTGTATCGCGTTACTCTTCCCTCTTTGTCGCGTTTTATGTTAAACACCCACTTCGATTTTATAGCTCGACGTCCCTCTGGAAGATTCGTCAACTCCCAGGTGTTATTCTTCTTGAGCGATTGGAACTCAGTGTACATTGCTTTTTTCCACTGTTCAGCCTCATTAGAAGCTAATGCTTCTTCAAACGACTTAGGATTGTAGTACTTACCACTACTTGTCATGGTGTTGAGGGAATTCTTTCTTTCTATCCTCGGTCTTCCAGGTTTTCCGGTTCGGATAATGCGTGGTCTGCCACCACGATTAGCTCTTTCCAAGTTGTCATCTTGATTTACCTCGATAGTTTCGGAATCAGACTGCATTGACTCTTTGTCTGTATCGTTCTCGATAGTATCCGAGAGATCGCCTGGATCATCCTCTAATTCTAATTTGCTGTCTAGCTCAGTTAAGGCTTTTTCTGTCCCTGAACTACATTTTTCTTCACTATCTACAATAATGTAATCATTAGTATTGGCATAATTTGACTTGCCTGTGATTTCCATGAAAATGATGTCTCTGGTAATATGTAGTTTCTTTGAGGACTCTTGATATACTCGGTAGGCTTTGCTATTTTCTGAATAGCCCACCATGACGCATTCCACTCCTTTCGGCTGAAATTTTCCCCTTCCAGGCCGTTTGTCCAACATTACTGCCTTGCTTCCGAACACTTTTAAATGTAATACCGAGGGCTTTTTTCCAGTCCATGCTTCATAAGGGGTAATATTTCCTATTGACTTAGTCGGTGATCTGTCTCTTAAGTACGCTGCTGTGTGTATCGCTTCAGCCCAATACGAGTTCGGTAATGATGCACTGAGCAGCATGCAACGTGCCATTTCCACTAGCGTACGGTTGGCACGCTCCGCACCATTCTGCTGAGGTGTGTATGGCACTGTTAACTGATGTTTTATTCCATATTGCTTTAGATGGTTCGACAACTCACGGTTCACATATTCTCTGCTGTTATCACTTCGGAGGATCTTAATTTTACGGTCGGTCGTTCGTTCAACTTCTGCTTGGAAATATTTGTACACGTCGAGTGCTTCGCTTTTCTCCTTTAAGAAATACACGAAAATCATTTTTGTGTTATCATCTATGAATGTGATAAAATATCTTGAACCCCCATTCGATTTTGTTCTGACTGGACCAAATATGTCTGTATGTATTATTTCCAGTATTTCCGTTGTAATTGACGAACTTTTTGGAAATGGCTTTACACAAATTTTTCCCTTTGCACACACATCGCAGTTTGCATTTACGTTTTCCTGTCGTAAGAAAACGAGTCTGGGCTAGGCTGGCACGGTGTGTCGACGTGCGGGCGTGTGCTGCCGCCTCCCACTTAAAGTATTGCGTACAAAAACGAACACGAAAACACAGAATAACACCAAAGTTTGGATGAATCCAAGTTTTTTTTTATCGTGCCGGGACCAATTTTTAAAATCATTAAAACAAATTTAATTGATTGATTGATTGTGACGAAGTGCAGTAAAATTGAAGCAACTGAACTGCTGTGTTATTAGTGTATTGTGAAGGTGTCATCAACGCGACAGTGGATTAAACGCAGACAGACGGACAGTTAATGTAAATTTCTTTCCCCTTTCCCATACCCGTCCAAGGCACTGCCGGCGTCAGAGCCGGTGTCGGTCAGCTGACGGGATTCTCCTTGCTTTAGGAGGCATAACACTCCAGCAAGGCGCATCCCGTTAACCCCGACGATGATGACAATGGCACTGCCGGTTGCGACTGGGGCTTGCAACCTTGTGTATACAAAGTTGCAATACAATAATTTTTGTATCGATTTTACCAACATCCGTGGGTTAAAATCGAATTTCTATTCCGTGTTGTGCCATCTAAACACATATTCTCCCCCAATCTTCGCACTAAGTGAAACCCAGATTTTACCTAACGATTGTTTAGATTGTTATCAAGTTTCCGGGTACACTTTAGTGCACAATCTCTCCCCACACAGGGGAATTGCCATTTATATTAGGAAAGACGTTGCCTTCCAGAAGGTGTACAGCAGTACATCATCTGATTTTAACCATCTCGGTATTAAAATTTCACTTCGTAATCACGTCATATTCTTCTGTTTTCTATACAGGAGTCCTAATATTAGTAATGAAGCCTCCTTATTAGCATTCGACGCTATCTCCGAACGTATCTCCGAATTTTTATCCTTCCATCCGGAGTGCGAAATCATTGTTGCGGGTGATTTCAACGTTCACAACGTAAATTGGCTGAATTACTCGAATGGCACCAGTGTTTCTGGCAGAGATGCCGAGCTCTTTGCTGAGACCAATAACCTGCACCAAATAGTGAAACAGCGTACGCGTGTTCCTGACACTGCGGGACAAGGGGCACATCTCCTTGATCTTTTTCTTACCTCCCACCCAGCACGTTATTCCGTTGAGGTCGATTCGCCTTTTGGCAACTCTGATCACTGTCTAGTCAGCGCTCACTTCTCCTATTCATCTCCAACCCCAACAGCGCCAGCTCCTAGGAGAACGTTTCCGAGCTACTGATTGGGTTTTGTGTTTTCAGAACCGCGATGTTAATTTTGCGGCTCTCTGTATTACCAAAATTATACTGGCCGGAATGCGTTTATTCATTCCCCATTCTTCCAAATCCATTAAGCCTAGGCAATATGCATGGTTCAATCATGAGTGTATGAACGCAATCAAAACCAAAGAAGCCGCCTACAGACAGTACAAAAATTCTCCGACCGAAACATCTCGACGAGAGTACATCAGGTTGAGAAACTCTTGTAAATCCACCATCAAGAGAGTCAAAACATTATTCGATGACAGACTGAGAGGTAAGCTCATAAACTCCACTGCTGGCAGTAAAAACTTCTGGTCCTTGGTAACCTCCATCAGGAAGAATTTCACTTCACATTCAACGCCTCCATTCTTTTATAACAAACAGGTGATAACAGAAAGCAAACCCAAGGCCGATCTACTTGCACTTCTGTTCGCCGAGAATTCTTCCTTACCCGATGATGTCATGCAACCCCCCACCATCGAGTGTTCCGCTCACCGCTGAGTTTTCTTCAGGACGCGTGAAGTATATAAGTGTCTCAAAGAGCTGGACTCCAACAAAGCCACTGGCCCCGACAAAATTCCCCCTATAGTTCTTAAAAAATGTGCCTCACCTTTGGCTAAACCTCTGCGCAAACTGTTTGCACTTTCATACTTCTCCGGAGTTTATCCTGACTCCTGGAAACTGGCTCATGTTCAGCCCGTACCGAAAAAAGGTGAAGCTAGTGACCCTACTAACTACACCGCCCAATAGCAATTACTTCTATTCTCTCCAAAGTTATGGAGACAATAATAAAAAGGAAGCTTATGGAATATCTTGAATACAACCAAATATTGAACGACAAACAATACGGCTTTAGATCGAAAAGATCTACTGGCGACCTCCTCGTTTGCCTAACGGAGCACCTCAGCCGAAGTATACACCGATTTGGTGAATCTGGTCTGGTTGCTCTGGATATCTCCAAGGCTTTTGACAGAGTATGGCATCCCGCTCTATTGGCTAAACTCCAAGCTATTGGTATTGACTCTGTTCTGAAGAACTGGATTGAGAGCTTCCTTTCAGGCCGTTCAATCAAGGTAGTATTGGATGGCGTCGAATCCGACCCCCACCACATCTCCGCAGGTGTTCCCCAGGGCTCAATTCTATCACCAGCTCTCTTCCTAGTTTTTATAAATGACCTGCTCTCAGTCCCCTCCAACTCACTCCACAGCTTTGCTGATGACGATACTCTACGTTACTCCTATGGTTTTGATAATGTAACACAAGCGCGTGCCAGACCTTGTCTACATCAACGCCAACTGTTGTCCAATTCAATCAACAGGGACATCGAACGAATTCTTGATTGGGGCCACAAGAACCGTGTCGAATTTAATGCATCAAAAACCAAGTACTGTCTCATTTCCAATAAAACTTGCACCGAACCGCTTTCTATTTCAGTGGACAACAAGACAGTAACGGCAGAACCCTCTCTAAACATCCTAGGCGTAACATTAGCTGAAGATCTGCGCTGGAATAACCACATATTCCAAAGTGCTAAACAAGCATCCCAGTGTCTAGGATTCCTCAAAAGGTGCAAATTTCTCCTTCAGCCGTCTGCCAGGGCTATAATTTACAAGTCCTACATTCGTCCCCGTCTTGAATACAACTCGTATATCTGGGCCGGGGCCCCAAGAACCATCTTAGCTTGGCTGGACAAGGTGCAAAACCGCGCTCTCAAACTTACTGGTGACAGCGCCATTTGCTCTTCAATTGACTCATTAAGCCACCGTAGGAATGTAGCAGCTCTTGCAAAATTTTATCGCTTTTTTCATAATGATTGCTCCACTGAAATAAGTAACCTCATGCCTCCACGGCAACATTTTTCCCGCAACACAAGACTTGCCCGCTCGGCTCACCCCCACAGTTTACAGCCCTTATCTTCGCGCACAGTCCGATCTAGAAATTCGTTTATAACAAGAACCACTCGTCTGTGGAACAACCTTCCAAAGACAGTATTCCCGAACTCATACAACATCCAAGAGTACAAACGCAAGGTTCATCGCCACTTTCTGCAACACCCCCTTGACTCCCCCTAACCTATTATGTCCTTCTCTCTATCTTTCGAGCTAAGCTTACTACTGGACATTGCACCATGGCCTAAACGACATGACGTACTAGTAGTACAAAGGGTGACACCTGAGCTTATACTATAACATAAAAAAAAAATCAATTCCATGAACTAATTTTTTATTTTCTAGTTCTTGAAGCGATTTTTTGTTCAGGTGTCCGTACCGTAAATGCCATTTCTGACATTCGTCTCTTTCCTTATTTGCGTAAAAAACTGTGTTGGCCCCCCCAACTCTGACCCGAACACAAAAAGCCCGTCTATTATCTTGGCTTCTATTATTGGACCACCCGTTTGAGCTCTTATGGTAACGCCACTCGTTGCGAAATTTGCAACATAACCACTTTTTACAACTTTACTCATCGACAGGAAGTTTGTTTTTATGTTCGGAACAAAAAGTACGTCCTTTAATGTGACATTCACTCCTTCTTTCGTTTTAAACAATACTTCATCAACCCCACGTGATTCTATTGAATGTTCAGCAGCTAGTTGGTTTTTTTCAGAATGTGCCTTTTTTTTGTAAACAGCTCTCTGTTACAGCAAATATGACATGTGGAGCCACTGTCCACCACCCATTTCATTTTGCCAATAATGGCGTTGTTGGCGAAAAACGCTGCATTTCTAGTTTTACCCTTGTTTGGATAACATTTAGGACTCATCACGATTTTCTTATGGCCTTCTTGACAATTGTCTGCAAAGTGTCCATATTTCCCACATGCAAAACATCCTTGGCGTTTTTTCTTCATTTCATTCCTTTTATTTGTTCTAACTGATCTGGAATAAAAAACTTGCTCACCTTCGTTTAGCCCGTTTTCCTCTGATTGCATTTCTGCTTCCTTTCGGTGTCCTTCCTCCAGCAATTTGATTTTTAGACTAGTAATACTAGGCAGGACATCTCTCGACTCGATCGCAATAACGAAACTCTCGTAGGACTTTGGTAAACTGCACAGAAGTAAAATTGATAGTAAACCCCCTTCGGTATCTCTAACTTGATACCGATTTCATTCAATTTCTCGACAATGCTCGAGAAATTATCAAGATGAGATGCAATACCTTGTTTCTCGTTCATTTTTAGCTGTAACAGCTGACGAAATAAACTAACCTTTCTAGCAGGACCACATGGTTGATGCAGTGCCGTCTTTAGGCATAAGCCGACGAAGCCCAGGCTTGTGGCCTCCGCCTTGAGGGTGGCCTCTTCATCCAATCATACTTAAAATAAAATATTTTATTAAAGTAAAAAATTTACAATAATTTACAATTTGTTTCTTGATTTTTTAATGCAAAATCAGAGATAATGGTTTCAAAGTCGATGTTGTTACAAAGATCTGATTCAGTAAACATTAGTGCCAAACTATTCAGTCTTGTATCTAGCATTGTATTTCTGTGCTCATCTTTTAAGAAATTTTAGAGCTGAAAAAGCTCTCTCTCCAGTGAAGTTTGTTGCCATCATACATAAAAATATTCGGAAACATATTTCAATATTTAGTCCATTCAAAACGCGCGTTATGGTGTTCCAAAATAACACCGTTAAGAAAATCGAACCCTAAACGTTTTTGGGGTCGCTGATCACGAAAATCGAGGTCCCGCGGTCCTAAAATTAGGGCGTCACCCCTAAAAATGCAAAAAACACCCCTTTTTAGGGGGTTTTCGCGATTATTTCAGTAATAATGAAAACTGATGCGATGAAATGCACTTTTTTAATATTTATTTGCGAAGGGGGTTGATTTATACTAAATTAAGGCGAACTTAATGGTAAGAGGTACCCACTAAAGGGTTGAAACTACCCCTAAATTGGCGAAAAATGGCAAAAATTGTAAAAAAATTTTTTTTCCAAGTTTATGCTTCAAATTCGACTGTGGGCGTACTGTGAGGCAAAAATAAATTATTTTCAACCCTTAAGGGGTTAAAACTACCCCTACAATATAGTTCATTGAAAACTAGGGGGGGGTGTTCCAAAATAACACCGTTAAGAAAATCGAACCTTAAAGGTTTTTGGGGTCGCTGATCACGAAAATCGTGGTCCCGCTTTCCTAAAACTAGGGCGTCACCCCTAAAAATGCAAAAAACACCCCTTTTTAGGGGTTTTCGCGATTATTTCAGTAATAATGAAAATTAATGCGATGAAATGCACTTTTTTTAATATTTATTTGCGAAGGTGGTTGATTTATACTAAATTAAGGTGAACTTTATGGTAGGGGTAGTTGAAACTACCCCTAAATCGGCCAAAAATGGCAAAAATTGTAAAAAAAAATTTTTCAAGTTTACGCTTCGAATTCCATTGTGGGCGTACTGTCAGGCAAAAATAAGTTATTTTCAACCCTTAATTGGTTAAAACTACCCCTACTGTAATAAAAACAACTTAATATGTATAAAAAAAATTGCAAAATTTTTTTTTTTGCTTTTTGTTTGAAATTTGGTTCAAAAGGTATTATCAGCAAACAAATTAATTTTTTAACTCTTAAGGGGGTACAACTACCCCCACATTAAAATTGTAATTGAAACAAATTAAAATTTATTGTTTTACATTTAAATATAATTTTCCATTTGTAATCGTTACAACATTTGGAACATTTCACTACAAACCCCTTTGTACAGAGGTTAAACCACCCCTAAAGAGAAAAAAAAATAAAAAATATATTGAGAAATATTTCATTTCGTGGAATCTGTAAATAAACTCTGCAATATAAATCAAACACCTTCGCAAATATGTAAATATTAAAAAAGTGCATTTCATCGCATTAGTTATCATTATTACTGAAATAATCGTGAAAACCCCCTAAAAAGGGGTGTTTTTTGCATTTTTAGGGGTGACGCCCTAGTTTTAGGACCGCGGGACCTCGATTTTCGTGATCAGCGACCCCAAAGACCTTTAGGGTTCGATTTTCTTAACGGTGTTATTTTTTAACACCCCCCTAGTTTTCAATGAACTATATTGTAGAGGTAATTTTAACCCCTTAAGGGTTGAAAATAGTTTATTTTTGCCTTACCGTACGCCCACAATCGAATTTGAAGCATAAACTTGAAAAAAAAAAATTCCAATTTTTCGGCAATTTAGGGGTAGTTTCAACCCTTTAGGGTACCCCTTACCATTAAGTTCACCTTAATTTAGTATAAATCAACCACCTTCGCAAATAAATATTAAAAAAAGTGCATTTCATCGCATTAATTTTCATTCTTACTGAAATAATCGCGAAAACTCCCTAAAAAGGGGTGTTTTTTGCATTTTTAGGGGTGACGCCCTAATTTTAGGACCGCGGGACCTCGATTTTCGTGATCAGCGACCCCAAAAACCTTTAGGGTTCGATTTTCTTAACGGTGTTATTTTGGAACACCCCCCCCCCGCGTTTTGAATGGACTAATTTGGGAAAGTAGAAACTAAGAATTCTGTTAATAACAACTTTGTTAGTATCAACTTAGTTAATAATTGCGCTAGCCTACTGATATCAAAAAGATATCAATTATAGCATAAAAATTTATATAGTTTTTTTTTTGCCATGATTTGCAGTTTGTATCGGTTCGTTTTTGTTAATTATAAAATAAAATTATTATTCGAAATCTTGTAATCGATTTAATTGGAATTGGTTTTTGATCCTAAAAACTATTAGGAAACAAATTCTTTTTTTATTCTGGCGGACAAATGAATTATCGATGAATTACTCATTTTTCCTGATGTTTCCAAATAAAATTTGAAATGAACATATTCAGAAATCAAAAGATTCTGTATCTATATCAATATCATATTTTTCAGCTAGTGTTTCACACTTGTCTTTTATTGCTTCGTCAGTCATCTCTTGCAAATAGGAAAAAAACTGAAATTCTCATTGATTTTACTATACGCTAATTTTCGTTTTTTCAGGTTAACAGAAAGAGAATCTATAATGGGATAAAAAGTTTCGATTTTTAATGAATCTTCTTTGTTGAAAAGAGTTTCATCACTTTGTCCCTCGAATCTTGTTAATTTAACACTTCTACTCTTTAATCTAGTTTTTTTTTTTCATTAATTGTTATTTTATTACTCTCAATGAATTCTTTGGTTTTTCTTATATAATCATCAAATGTATCTCTTAAATTATAAAGGTATTTCTCGAGCGAATCAAGTATGTAAGTTAACAACCACAGCTAAGTCCAATGTCTCTTTTTGCAAAGTTTTGTTAGTTGAATTGATTTTAAATAAAACAGCATCCCAAAAATGGTGAGAAAAATATTATCAAATTGAGTTAGTTTTTCGAATAAACTTGAAGACACGAATCTAGTCTCACTTGATTGTGTTGTATCACTGGAAAGTAGCAAAAGAGATTTTAAAATATTGCCATAACTTCCACGGAGAGCAGTGAGAGCATCACTTCTGGCTGACCATCTGGTATCGGATAACGGTTTTAGCAGCTTTTCTTTGTCACGTAGGACTGATACTAACTTTTGCCACCTGCATGTGGGGTCCGAAAAAAAGTGTACAATTTCTGCACTAAATAGAAAACTTGCTTGACCACAGTACTACAGTCTACGCTTTTAACGCTAATCAAATTCAAAGGTTGGCCAGCGCAAGGTACATACTCAGCGTAGTCTAGCTTGGAGGCCTGAATATTGTCCTGACATATTTGACGCATTGTCATATGACTGGCCACGACAGTTATTGATACTGATACCATTATCATTTAAAAATGTTAAGACGACTTTAGACAAATACTCAGCTCCATGACCTTCAATAGGAATAAATGCCAAAAATCTTTCACGTGGACCATCATTGGTGACATAGCGAATAGTAAAAGTCAATTGGTCCTGATGTGAAATGTCAGGAGTTGAATCTACACTTATAGAATAATACTTTGCAGCTTTGACTTCATTTATTATTATAATCAAAAATTTGTTTTGCCATCAGTTCTAAAACTTATTCACAAATATTGGGGAATACCTAATATGAACGCTTGCTCACATTCACAGAATTTATAAAACATATTCTTTCAATTTTTTAATTACATGGTTTACAATAAAGTTTCAGCAAATTAGCATTTAACTAGTTTGGGTAACCTACTTTTCTATGATTTAAGTGGGTTTTAGTATTTGTCAATTGACTTTTAAGCCTAATGCTTTATGAATATTTTAGGGGGGCTCCATCTGTAGTGGCTTAGGGCCTCGCAATCTATAAAGACGGCACTGGGTTGATGTAGGTCTCCAAGCTTTTTCCATGCTTCTGCTGATGTTACACACTTTTTTACGTGGAGCAATTGTGACGATTTTACACTTAGCACAATTGTTGCCAGGGCCTTCTCGTCCTTGGCCTTCCAAACCACCAGATCTGCATTCTTGTCTGCCTTCGGTCTAGGGCTAGATCCATCCACATAGCCCCACAGCTCGCTGTGTATCAAAACGCTCTTTATTTGGATTTTCCATCCGTCGAAATTTCCTTCATCCAACTTTTCATTTTGATACAGTGATGATCCCATTTTCAATTATTAATTATTCTTCGTCTGACTTGACTTTTTTTTATATATATTTTTTTATTTTTTTTGTTTTTTCAAGCATGGCACACTGGGCCCATAACCTGATGAATTATAAATCTTTATTGAACTCAATCGACAGTATAAAATTATGACATACTTCGTTATACAATATACATTGAACATGACAATAATGGTACAGTGGTATTTTAACTCTAATATTGTCATTGGTATTCCAACAGATAGCATAGAATATTTTTTACGCGGTACTCAACAACGTTATATCGCGATAATTAGTGTACGTTGTGATCTCTACTTTGTTGATATCTCTTTTTTTTCGTGAGCGCTACAGACTAGGAACACGTTTGTAAATGGAACAACTCAGCTGGGGAACAATCTTTCACTTCTAGTGTAAAGGCTGATGCTTGAGCTGAGATTTCCCACTTTAAAACAAATATTTATCAAAATATTAGTTTGAATAGACGTATTAGTTTTTGGAATACGTTGTTAGGCTTTGTGATGATATTCATATTAAATACTTCTGCTTTGAATTTGTTCTATTTATTATTGCAATTGAATGTATAATATCAAAATGTTTGAGAAATTAAAACTGAGGAAAAAATAATAATATAGCTTAGAAATAATACCAATACTACTGTATGGATCCGAGACTTGGAATATTAAGAAGTAACGAAAAACACCTCCGATAGTGCTTCGAAAGAAAAATCCTGCGCACTATATATGGCGGAATCAACGAGAACGGTGTTTGGAGAAGAAGATACAATGATGAACTGTATTAGTTGTATAAAGTTCCAAATATCATTTACTCTATAAAAATTATTAGAATTCGATGGGCAGGACATGTTGAGCATAGCAGTGCTGACAACATAACAAAAATTGTTATGATCAAGAGACTAGACGCCCACAGAGACACGGTACGTCCTAAAAAGAGATATACATAGAAGTAGAGGTACATCTACGAACCCTAGGTACAAGAAATTGGGGACTTTAAGCTAGGGTTCGACAGCCCTGGAGGATGATGATGCACGAAGCCAATGCTAATAACAGGCTGTGGAGTTATTTTATGATGATAAGGTTAGAAATTATTTGTAGAATGCAGTAAATATTTTGTAGGGCTCGGACTTGTAAGGACATCGTCCTACTACTTCCGGTCTTACTTAGCTAAGTAGATATGTTTCGAAAAACATAATCGACCGAGGCTAGGTAATGAAAAAAAATAAAATAAAAATTTGTTTGAATACTAAGTATATATAAATATATTGTTATAATAAAAGTGTATAAACATTGTAATTAATAAAAAAGTGATTAGAAAAAAACCAAGTAATTTTAAGTCTCAAAACCCCTGGACGATTTTTGTTGTTGGTGTTGGAGAAGAGGAACCAGCAGACTTGCTATCTATGGAAGTCCGAAAAATAAAAATATCTTGTCAGTAGTATTTGATCTATGACGGTTCTGAACCACTTGTGGGGCTATCTTGGCTAAAGCCTTTTAAAGTTCGGGTGGCGGTCTCGGGTGTAAGTCTTATTCTGGACAATAACCTTGGTGGTGAGGCTTAGGATTTTTTCTCGTTGTATGGTGGCTTTCGAAACTTTGGGATTTGTTCTGCTTCTAAGCTTAGAAACTCAGTGTTGCTTTGGAATTTTCTGAGCTTAGCTTTGCTATTGTGGACATACCGGGACAAGATTTGGGCTAACTTTTACCCTAGTGGCCTTGATTAGGGTGCATGCTGTGTATATAGGTTTTACATTAAATCAGTAATTGTGGTACAGTTAGCCAATCTAACTTTCATGGACAATGAGCAGAGATAAAAATGATCACAAAAATGCGGTTAGTCTGTCCTCAGTCGTGCTAGAGTTAAGTAAATTATTATAAAATGTAGTCGTGCTTTTTAATTTCCATATAACATAGATCCAGTAATAGTAAGAACAAACTTGGTGCGAGCTCTTGAACCTGGATGGTGGGTTTGTGCCTAGAGTAAGCTCTCGCACTGGTGGTTGTGGATCGGCTCAGGACTTGGCGTTGGCACGGTCTTGGTTTTAGAGACCCTAGTTTGATAATTAAATATGTAATAATAAGAGCTAGATTTAATTTTACCACCGTTTTTAGTGGATATGACTCCGTCAGCTTTTACGATCGTCAGAAAAAACCCGATTTTCCGAAATTTTTGTTGCTAGACCAACAAAATTAGCACAAGCCCTACAAGGTCTGTAGCACCATTTAAAAAGATCAACGAAAAGAGATTGGTGGGAGTTTCAGGAAATAACTAGATGGATGAAATCCGGAGAGAACTAGCGAGAGAGGCAACTTAGAGAAGAAAGTTTAACAGTTTCTAACCGTAGAAGGACTGTAATGCCATCTGAAATAAAGACAAAAACCTCACTATATCGTTCATATGTCGAAAACCTAAGCTTTAATTGTATACCTTCTTGTGTACTAAATTCAACATTGATAATTTAGCATTTAAAATGTCTTCCCCGTTTTTCAACTGCGATTCGTATTAATCATGGCCTAAATTCACGGCCTATAAATACGTCTATGTTTCGGGTGAAAATTTATCTGCATTATTTTTAATACAAAAGTTCCCAAATATTTGGAGCAATTTTCAACTTTTAATAATGAAAAGTACTTTACCGTTTGGCCCTTTGACTGCCGACATTAGTGGAACGCCCCTTCCACCAGTCGTAAAATTATTCATGCCCTATAAATCTCTTGTTCTGTTACAAAGCCACCAGCCATGTGAATCGACGGAAAATCATAAAAGTTTGCCATAAAAGCGGTTTTCTAAGGGTAGTTAAATTTTCCCCGTTGAACTTTTCGCCTCCCTCACTAGAGCTTAATTAAGTCTTTGAAACGATTTTTAGCTAAAGTCATGCTTTTGAGCTGCGAACACTTTTTCAACACTTTATTCACAGATATTTTCTCAACTGTAAAAATTTAAGGAGGCTGAGGATGAATAATTTTCGATTTAAATTCAAAGGACCTGCATTCGTCGTGTGCAAATGTGCCTACAAAGCTCCTCTACATTAATATAAAGGTAGCCCTTAGTCGACAGGGAAGTAATTCACAAATATCAAGCAATAACATCTGTCCTTTTTTCCCCAATTTAAATGCTTTAACGATTTTGTTTTTGCAAGTTGATCTGCCTCCAAGCACACATGAGAAAGCATTTTCCTTCTGAATTGTTTCCTTGGTCCATGCTAAGGCTCAGGAATGGTACCCAGTGGCCCATTTAAGACAACGAAAGAAAACGTCTAAACCTTTGGTAGCGAAATACAATTTTTGCCCTTTAGAGATAGATATTTCCCATCTGGAATGGGAATATGAAACTGCTCGTCCTCCAACTAAGCGGAGTCTACATTTTCTGGCTCTTTGACTCTCCTCAAAGGAATTAAATATCATATTTTCGAGCTACTGTTGCTGCTGTTGTCTTTTTTAATAAACAAAAAAGCAGCTTCCTTCGAAATATGGCTGCAAAGAATTCGTTCAACTTTTAATATGATTATTTTTTAAACTACCGAACTTCGCTGGTTGAAAAAATTACGGAACAGAATGAATTCTTGGACATGTCAGTTCGGCAATGCTCGTAAAAAGTTTAATTACTTTCTCGTAATTGCAGTAGTTCCATAGCAAACATTTTTAATGTGAGCACCATTGCCTCGTAAAAGCGGAAGTTTCAGTTTTGAGAGTAGTGAACTAAAAACTTCATGGTATTACGGTTAAATAATTATTTAGTTGCAGAATTTGAGAGTAATGCTGAAGTTGATTTTCAATGCATAAATAATCACCAACTTCAAACTATCACAAACGAAATTGATTAAAAATATTGAACCTCATATCGCAAAGTATTTTTGCTTTTGTACGGCAGAACACTTAATTAAAGTTTCATGTTAGTGATAAACTCTTTAGTCAAACAATTAACTTCTTTCAAAAATTGAAGAGAAAAAGAGGATTAATAAAAAAAGCGGTGACCGATGAATTGTCAAGCAAGAGACTAAAATATTGATGTTATTGTCTTGATCACTGTGATCTTCATTCTGATATGTTTTAGGATTACATTGCTGGCATGATCGTCGTTCTAGATTTAAAAAAAGCTTATACAGAGGCTCTGTCCGTCTGTGACCTTCTTTCAACTCTGAAAGTACTGTCTACAGATTTAGGCCATATCTCAAATTGTAGCTCTTGATCAAAAGACCTAAAACTGAGAAAATGGTCTGGAAATTCCAACCGGAAGTATATTTAATAACAAAAAAGAGATTTCTAATAAAGTACATATATGGGTAGCCTAGAGCTAAGGCTCTGGAATCCTATGCCGGGGAACCAAGTTCAATCCTCGCAATGGTGAAATATATATATTTTTTTTAATTCGGTGGAACATGTTTTGAATCTATCTCTAAATTATATTATTTAATAATGACACTCAGGAGAACATAAACATTTACTTAATTAAAAGTGAAAAAATATCATTTTCTTGATTTTTTATGGTCATCCAGTCTGAAGTGCTATTCAACAGAAAGAATACCATGAAAAAGCGTAATTAGTGGCTAGTCTCCAGGCACAACATCCCACTAGTTTATTTTCGACATCTGCCGGACGGGCCGAGGAAGTCCTTTCGTTGAGTAGCTGCAGCGGTTACAACTGTTAAATTGCCCTTGTTAGACGGGTGCCATTATTAAGGCGAATCTGTCATGACCCGAATTTTCATTTCGTCTTGGAAACATTTTATCCACGATTCTAATTTCAAGGCAGCACTTCCTTCGCTGAGTGTAGTTGGATTAGCACATCCTTTCGAATGATGGACTCGAAAGTCGTAACCAGTGGCGTGCTGTCTTTGGAAGCAAGGGATGTATTGCTTCCCTTACAATTTCTTAAAAATGAAAAATCTAAAATTGATCAAGAATTGTTTTTTTGTTATATTAGTATTCTCAGATTAATATTAGTCCAGTGCAATTAGTAAATGAAATTGCATTTTCTGATGAACCATTTTTTTTTTTTTTGAATTTGTTGGGGTACATCTGAGAATGAAAATAATTATTTTGATAAAAAAAAACTTTTTAATATAGCACGTTTTTATAAAATAATTTCTCCCAGCCCCATACAGATGTAGAACCTCAAACATATTCCTAACACCATACAGATACATAGTCCTGAAAATTTGTGATTGTGAATTTGTAATAGGTATGAAAACATTTGTAAGATATTAAATGAAAAAACGTGGGGCATGATTGATGCGAATGATATCTCAACCCAGCTACTCTCCATTTCCACTCCTACTACTGTATATAGCATGCGACCCACGTTTTTTCGTTTAAAATCTTACTAATATTTTCATAGCTATTACAAATTCACAATCACAAATTTTCAGAACTATCTGTATGGTGTTAGGAATATGTTTGAGGTTCTAAATCTGTATGGGGCTGGGAGAAATTATTTTATAAAAACGTGCTATATTAAAAAGTTTTTTTTTTATCAAAATATTTATTTTCTGCTTTTTAGTCTTCTGTGTGACATTTTGCAATCAATTTTTAACATCTTGATGATATTATGACGGATATATGCGGAAAATTGTTACCTAAATTTACTAATAATATACCAATCGGTTTAATTTTGAAATTCCTTAAAATTAAAATGAAGAAGTAAGCTAAATTTATTTTATATGATTTTTATTTCAATTATAGCTGCGTCTCTTTTTTGACTATTTTTCTATTTCCACTCATGAGTTACTCTACACACTACTCTTTTACTGAAAAGCGTTTAGATGGCTTTTGATTGTATTTAACTGCTATCTTCATATAAAAACATCTATAAATTAAATTTCAATCGTATGCTTCTATGCTTTTATGATCACAGATAAGTTAGTTTAAGCTATTTATTAAGTTCCCAATTTTTATATATTTATGTTTTCTTTTCTGTTACTCTAAAAGATGAAAGTCTTGTGTACTCACTCCTGTATTAAATTAATAAATAAATAATAAATAATAAATAATAATAGTTTATTGTATTAGACTTATGATGCCCTTTCATTTGATACCCATGTCGAGGGGGATTGTGAAGAATATGGTAATCCGCCCAATTGAGATGGCCGCCATGGACCAATCGATATATTGAGTATACTATATTTTTTATGGTGTTCTACTTATCATACTGTTTCATTTGATACCCATGTCTCGGGTGTTGAGAAGAAAATGGGAGTCCGCCTTCTTGAGATGGCCGCCATGGACCAAACGTGATATTGAGTATACTATCTTGCTTATATTGTTCTACTTATCATACTCTTTCATTTGAAACCCATGTCGAAGGGGTTGTAAAGTAAATGGTAGTCCGCCCTCTTGAGGTGGCCTCCTTGGATCTAGCGATATATTGAGTATATTATATTGCTTATGGTCTTCCACTTATAATAATATAATGTCGAAAGGGTTCTGAAGAGAATGGTAACCCGCCCCCTTGAGGAGGCCGCCATGGATCTAACGACATAGCTTATTGCATTCGACTTATGATGCCCTCTCATTTGATACCCATGTCGAGGGGATGCCCTCTCATTTGATATCCATGTGAAGAAAATGGTAATCCGCCCTCCTGAGATTGCCGCCATTGACCAAATGATAAATTGAGTATACTATATTGCTTATGGTGTTCTACTTATCATAGCCTTTCATTTGATACCCATGTCGAAGGGGTTGTGAAGAATATTTCAATCCGCCCTCCTGAGACGGCCGCCATGAATATAAAGGTATATTGAGTATACCATGTTGCATTGTCACAAAGCTCCTCTACATTTATATAATGGTAGCCCTTAGCCGACAGGGAAGTAATTCACAAATATCAAGCAATAACAACTGTCCTTTTTTCCCCAATTTAAATGCTTTAACGATTTTGTTTTTGCAAGTTGATCTGCCTCCAAGCGCACATGAGAAAGCATTTTCCTTCTGAATACGGTGTTCTACTTATATCATACTTTCGCGTTTTACAGAAGTTCATGCATCATCCATGTGCCTGTCAGCTCCGACGCGTGTCTGGAGTTTCTTCTTCTTCTTTAACGGCTCTACAACCGGGGCCCGGTCCTGGCCCTTCGCAACTTTTCTCTCCACCGGTCCCGATTCTGAGCCGATGTCATCCAGTTTGATAAAACGCACATGGGTTGCCTAGCTAAAAAATCTCGTACCGAAGGTGTTAAATAAAAGATATTGTAATTAACTTTTTAAGACCAACTACCCTCATTTGTTAATCATAAAATCGACCATTAACTGATAGAATATGACACAAAGAGGAAAAATAGGGGTTGTCTGTTTTCTACCGGGCCCAATTGTGGGGTTGTCAGGTATAAACAGGCAAGCAAGCGTAGATAATATACCCTCATCTGTTATTTAATCAATTTTTTTATCAAATGAAAGGTTATTTCATTCCCTATCCAACAGTATTAGGTTGCCTCAGCAAAAGTGTGTCACAACGAAGGTTGCCTAGATTTCGAGTTCTTCTAAAAGAACTCTTTTTCCGATTGTGTGAGCGCAGCTGCATTGATCAAATGCTAGATTCAAATTAGATTAAATATTATTAATGATTTTTTTTATTCACACATTAATTTAACAGCAACAACAACAAAACTATGGGATGCAAACAAAAGTTCAAGCTCTGGCTGCTGTCTGGTCCTTCGTCTTTCCACTTCCATATTTTTATAAGTTTTCTTGCCCTCCCTTCTTACCTTGTCATTCCTCGTCTTTTAAATAAGAGATTAAGCCATATGCAGTTCAATTACAAAAAGCACCGTACTGTCGTGATAGTATTGGATGAAAGTGAGAAGAAGAGTCAACCGTATGTTTCCATTGACGGTTCTTTCATTCTTCTTTGCACTACATTTTCGAATAGAACTTGCTGTTTGTTTGATATGGCTATAGATGGAATAGTCAATTGTACATAGGTTGCTTATCTCTGAGCTCTGCGGTTCTCTATAAAAGAAATCGATACTGAATCGCATACTTCATTCCCTTGCTAGTAAAATAATACACGAGCTCTTGTGGCAGTACATTAAAATTACTGTGGAATCACCCTTTGTGTCACTAGTCCGTCAGGTATCGCATGTTTCAAAAAAAAAAAAAAAACATATGGAACGAACAAAAACAAAGAACAAAAAAATCTTCTTTCAGAAGAACTCTAAAATCTAGGCAAACTGATATTTTCTATCATATAATAGTTGTCATCATCAAATAACAGATGAGGGTATATATATTTATTAATATTGGTTTTTTTAAAATATAGAGTATTACATAAATTTTATTTTCTACTTTTTAGCATATTATATGACTTCCGCCATTTTATGTTGGCCGCCATTGCAACCAACGCTGCACCGTTAATTGTATTCTACCTGCCATGCCCTTTCATTTTTTAGGTGATAAATTACAAGCTTAGGGAAAGGCCCTTTGTACTGTCGACAATCAATTTTTTCGTATAGAACGCAATGTCGAACAGCAGCTCTTGTCGGAAGATAGAAAGAAAAGAGAGAAGCTGAAGGAAGGAACTGTCACGACCTAGCCGCGATATTTGATTCCACCCACTCCAACCAATACTATCGCGATTCTACCATCGGGGAATCGAGAAAAACTCGCTGGAGTATTATGCCTCCTGTGCAGTATACAGCAGTATACGTGTTAGTGCTAGTGCTAACAGTAGCGAGACTAAAGGTCCGCTAGTCCCCTAGAGTCAGTCTAGAATCAAGTCTCGTACAATAAAGATCAACTATCAACATATCTCTTATCGTGTTCGATTTCTAAATTGCGTGTTGGTCTAAGCTATTTCGTAACTGCAGTGCCTTTTTGTCTACGCTTGATGATTCCAGTTTTGATATCTTTATGTCTGTGAATTTCAGTGGCGAAAACAGGGTAAGAACTCTTGTCAAAATTTTCAGTTCCAGGAGTAGAGGATTTAAAGTGGTTTCTATCAATGCCCGTAGCATAAGAAATAAAGTTGATGAATTTGGTGAAATGTTCCTTAATACCGGCGTTCATGCGATTTTCGTTAGCGAAACATGGTTAAATGATTCCATACCTTCTTCGCTAGTTTCTCTCAGTGGTTATAAGTTAGTCCGCAATGATAGACGAATCCGCACTGGTGGTGGTGTAGCTATCTATCTGAGTGACAATATTAAATCAAAGATTGTAGGTTTTTCTTCTTCTCCCGGGATGGAATTCTTATGTGTTGAAGTTCTGTGTAACCTCGTTAAAACCCTGCTTATCTGTGTTTACTGCCCCCCTGGGAATTTTAATAATGAAAATTTTTTCGAATTTGAGGTAGTCTTGGCTAATTTATCCCGCACATATGCCAATATTCTGGTCGGTGGTGACTTCAATGTCAACTTATTGAGGTCGAGCAATCAACAACAGTTATTCCTCTACTCTATGCATAAATTCGGGTTAAATGTAATGAATGATCTCCCCACTTATTATAATACGATGCATCCTTCACTTCTTGATGTTTTCCTCGTTAGTGACCCGAACCTGATCAGCTTTCAGAACCAAATATCTGCTCCAAGTTTCTTGGACCATGATTTATTGTTTTGTTGCTGTAATATCCCAGTAGACCCGAAGCCCCCTAAAACCATACTTTTCCGTGATTATGCTAATATTGATCATAACAACCTTAAACTTAGATGTGTATCTCTACCCTGGGCGAATATTTTTACTCTCACTGATGTGAATGATAAAACCGCACACCTTGAGGAACTGATCTCCCAACTGCACGAGGAGTTTGTTCCTATCTGCTGCAAAACTTTTACTGATAAGTCCAAACCTTGGTTTAGTTCGGAGTTGAAATCCTTAATCGCCGAGAGGGAATATCTTTACCAAAGATACTTCTCTACAAAAAGCCCAAGTGCTAGAAACTCGTACAAACGTATTCGCAATTTAGTCACAACCAAAATCAGAGAAGCCAAGCGCAACTTTTACTCGCGTAAGCTTGATCCATCTCTACCATCTAATACTTTGTGGAGAAATTTACGAAAGTTAAGTGTCCACTGCAAAAATGAGACAACTGCTCCTGACTTTGACGGAGAAAGCTTAAACACTTACTTCTCTGGCAACCATTACCCAAATCAGCCAGCTATACTCCCTCCTGCTCTAAGGGATGATTTTAGTTTCCGATGTGTGGATTCGACTGAAGTTATTAGTGCAGTATACTCAATTAAATCGAACGCTACTGGTAGTGATAATATCCCGCCTAGATTCCTTAAAGTGCTTATGCCTTATATCCTGCCTGCTCTAGTTCATCTATTTAATTCCTGCCTTACCCTATCCAAGTTTCCCAATTCCTGGAAACATGCGTTTGTCTTGCCGATTGCTAAATGTGCAACCCCGACATGTCCCGCGGACTTTCGACCTATCAGCATCCTCCCATTTCTCGCCAAGGTGCTTGAAAAGCTAATTGCACTTCAAATCCTCGAATTTTGTGAACGAAATCAGGCGATTCATGCTTTCCAATCTGGCTTTCGTAAATCTCATAGCTGTGATACGGCACTTCTTAAAATTACCACTGATATAAGGCACTCTCTAAATGATCGCGACGTATGTTTGCTCGCTTTATTAGATTTTTCAAAAGCTTTTGATAAAGTTAACCACTCCTTACTTCTAGTGAAGCTCGCTCGCTTTGGCTTTTCGTCATCCGCTCTTAAGCTTTTGCATAGTTTCTTAACCAATCGCTCGCAACAGGTTAAACTACTAAACTCTATTTCTTCTCCTGCTAAGTTATTAGATGGTGTTCCCCAAGGGTCGATACTTGGCCCGCTTCTATTTAGTTTATTCATTAATGATCTTCCAGCGGTTGTCACGAACTCTAATATTCATATGTACGCTGACGACGTACAGCTCTATCTCACAATGCCTAAAGATAAGCTTGAGTTTGGATTAAGTAAATTAAACGCAGACCTGCAAAACATCTATGACTGGTCTTCTTCTAATCTCTTGATTCTCAACCCTGCTAAGTCCCAGTTTATAGTTTTTTCCAACTCCCATATCTCTGACCTTGACCTCCCACATGTTTCCCTGGGCCACACTCACATTGGACGTGTGCACAAAGTAAAAAACCTTGGGGTTATTCTAAATGACAGAATGACCTGTTGCGACCATATACAAGGAATACTGGGCAAAGTTTATGGAGTCTTAAGGAAGCTGCGTGTGCACGGTAACTTGTTAAATTGTGTCCTCCGATTGAGATTAGTTAAATCTCTAGTCTTGCCTCTTCTAATGCACGGCCACGTTGTATTTTCATCTCTGGACGCTTCTTGTGGTAGGAAACTTACTGTGGCTTTCAACGATTGCGTTCGCTTTATATATAATCTTCGTAGGCATGATCACATTTCACCTTATTCATCTAACGTCCTAGGTTGTCCTTTTCATGTCTACATGCACTTTAGGCTATTAAAATTCTTTCATGATATTCTACGTGGACGTAAACCATCTTACCTTTCTGAATTTATTCAGTTGTCTCAATCACCTAGAAACCTCAATGTACTTATTCCGCGTTTTGGACTCTTGTCAGGACAACGTTCTTACTTTGTTTGCGTCGCTCAACTATGGAATTCTCTTCCTGCTAGCATACAAATGACGGAATCGAGCAGCGTTTTCAAAAGGTGTCTCATCGAATACTTGGTTGGCCGAATAGCAAATTAGAATTCGAACACAATTTCACTTCATTTTAATTTTAATTTTATTTTGTTTTAATATTTCTTATTTTGTTAAGTAATTTCAAAAATTTGTATCTTTGTTTTGGTTTTTATAGCTGTAACTCTGTTTTTAACTTTGTTTTTTTTTTTTTTTTTGCTAATTTATGTATCTTTTTTATAAGTACAATCATAAGACTAATGTCTTGTGTACTATATGCTAATAAATAAATAATAAATAATAAATAATAAATAATAAATAATAATAAAACTAAAATCTAAAGAGCGGTCTTTTAATTACTACATGGCGCAGTCGGATGAAAAAGGGCCAAGAACGCGGTACTAAAGTGAATCAAATTTTAGTTATATAAAACAGGAATTATACAAATGTGGTATAAGAAAAGCAGTGAAGTTTAAAGTGAATGGGAATAGCACGGAAAAAGCCAAGTGAGGAGAAGTTGCCGAAACCACGTGGAAGGCCAACCAAAGGGATACGATAAATCACAAAGGTAGTCCCGATGGATTATATTAGGAGAGTGGAAACGCTAAATTTAGGAGGATCAAATCTAGCCGAAAATTTGAGAGTTTTTTGGCAAAATTTTTGCATTTTTTGCACTGCCACGAAGGTAGGTAGACAAAGAGCCTGACCCGGTAAAAGTAGCTGTTTTTTTAAATGCTATCGGACCTGAGGCAGTAGAGGTTTTTAATACGTTCAGCCTGTCGGAAGAAGAGAGAAAAGAATATGAGTCACCAAAGCTTTTGAAAATTTCTGCAGTCCAAAAAAAAATTAAATTTATCAGAGTTTTTTATTTATGAACTGAATACAAGAGCATGGCGAACCCTTTGATAGTTTCTTGGTGGACATAAAAAAATTAGCTAGAACCTGTGGATACGGAACTTTGGAGGATCGCATGCTGAGAGATAAAATTGTTACGGTTACGAGTGATAAAAGCCTACAAAAAAAGTTTCTGGAAGCAACGGATTTAGATGTCACTAAGGCGATTCAATGGTCACGTGCAGCGGAATCTACAAATGATCAAGCGGCTCAATTACAAAGAAAGCAAGGAGTTACGGTACACGTAGTCAGCAAGCCACAGAGGAATAATGGAAGTAACAATTATAATAGACCTAGTGTTAGAAATAATTCTTTAAATTTTAGGGAAAACGAAAATTTAGGTAAATCAAATCAAAGTCAGGAAGTAATCATTGATTGTAAATTTTGCTTAAGAAACCATGAACGAAGGAAATGTCCAGCATTCGGTGCCCAACGTAACATTTGTAAAGGAAGAAACCACTTTGCAGTGGCATGCAGGTTTAGGCCGATAAACAAATTTTGTCGCGTAAGTGAGATTAAAACTGACGATGATGATGGTGATTTTTATATTGATGTTGTGAGAAGTAGTACAAGTAAAACAAAATCGTGGATGGAGCGCATAAGAATAGAAAATTTGTTAGTCGAGGTAAAATTAGATACGGGCGCGGATGTAAATGTGTTGCCATACGATATATTTGAAAAGTTGGAAGGGCCAAGGTTAACAGAGCCAGAAACGAAAATTCTAGCTTATGATGGGAGTGAGATTGACAATTTAGCTTCAGTTGAAGTAGAATGTTGCGTTAGGAATAAGATAAAACAAATAAAATTTTTCGTGACAAAGAGTGAAAGAACGCCCCTTTTGGGACTAAAATCGTGCACTGATTTTAACCTTGTCAAACGCGTTGAGATGCTAGGAATTACATTGACTAAAGAATTTTTCATTAAAGAAAATCCAGATTTGTTTGATGGACTAGGAAGATTTGCACAAAACGTAAAAATTGAAATTTTTGAAAATGTGGTACCGGTATGTAAACCCGCCCGACGAATACCTTTGACGATAAAAAAGGCGGTGAAGGAGGAATTGGATAGGTTAGAGCAGTTAAACGTCATTCAGAAAGTAAACTGTGGAGTGGAATGGATGTCTAACATAGTTATAGTTGAAAAATCTAACAAAAAAATTAGATTGTGTCTTGATCCAAGGGATCTAAATAAAGTGATAAAGCCTTTGAATTACCCTATCCCTTCATTTCGTGAACTTAGCGAGAAGCTCGGGGGTAAATCTATATTTTCAGTACTCGATCTTAAAGATGGTTACTGGCAGATAGAACTTGACGAAATGTCAAGCAAATTGTGTACTTTCAGCTTCAGCACACCTTTTGGGTGCTACTGCTTCAAGAGGTTACCTTTTGGAATTAAGACAGCTCCGGAAATGTTCCAGATGCTAAATGAAGCAAATTTTAGAGATATGCCAAATATAGTCATTTATCTCGATGATATTCTTATTGCTACAGAATCGGAAGAAGAACACGATGCTGTTCTATTAAAGGTCATACAGAGTTCTAAAGAGTTAGGCATTAGGTTTAATAAAAACAAAGTACAATTCAAACAGTCTAAAGTAAAATTTTTAGGGCATGAAATAACAGAAAGTGGTATTGTATGTGATCCTGGTAGGGTTGAGGCAATAGGTAAAATAAATACCCCGAAAGACAAGAAAGATTTGCAAAGAATTTTGGGGCTAATTAATTATGTGCGCGATTTTGTACCTAATCTGTCTCATGTATCGCAACCTTTAAGAGAGTTGTTACACAAGAATTAAATATTTAGATGGGAGGATGAGCATGAGAAATGTTTGTCCCAAATTAAAAATTTAATTAAAGATGCCCCACAATTAAAAAGTTTTGACGGGAATAAACCTGTTACAATCCAATGCGACGCATCGCAGTATGGACTAGGGGCTTGTTTGTTGCAGGAGGGCAAACCAGTATGGTTCGCATCTAGAAGTTTATCTGATACAGAATCCAGATATTCACAAATAGAAAAGGAACTTCTGGCTATTGTGTTTTCATGCTCAAAGTTCCACTATTTCATTTATGGGAAACCAATCGAATTATTTACAGATCATAAACTATAGTGGGACTATTTAATAAAGACATAACCAAAGTAGCTAACCCACGGCTACAGAGAATGTTACTTCGTTTATTTAAATATGAAATTACAATAAAGCATTTGGCTGGTACTGAGATGCTAATAGCAGACCTCTTATCGAGGCATTTTGATAGGAATCATTGCAATGCTGAAATCCCAGACCTTGATTTAGTTGTGCATTCTTTAAATGTTAGTGATAAAAGAAAAGAGCATTTTAAAAATGAAACTTCGCTCGATCCTGAGCTAAGAACTGTTGTACACTATCTAAAAGTGGGTTGGCCCAAAAGAATAAGTGAGGTCCCTGAAAATGTGAAATTTTATTGGAAGGTAAGAAACGATCTGACATTAGAGGAAGATTTAGAGTAGTAGTCCCACGAAATATGCGGCGAGAAGTTCTCCTGCAACTGCACCAGTCTCACCAAGGGATAGAGAGGACTAAAGCGCGTGCTCGCAGTCTAATCTATTGGCCAGGTTTAAATGAGGCTATTGAAAACTTGATAACGAGGTGCGAGATATGCCAAAAATATAGAAACTCAAATACAAAAGAACCCTATGTTCCGCACGAAGTTCCCAACATCCCGTTTGATAAAATTGGCATTGACATATTTGAGTTACAAAAAAAAAAAAAAATTATTTAGTAGTGAACGACTATCTCTCAAAATTTTTAGATATTGCTCCCCTAAGAAATAAAACTACTAAGGAAGTGGTCATTAAAGAAAATCTTTTCATACCATGGTATACCAAAAACGATTGTAGCAGATAACAAGAAGTTTGTGATTTCAAGAAGTTTTGTATGAATCACGACATTGAGGTTGTTAATACAAGCCCGAGATATCCGCAAGCAAATGGTCTAGCGGAGAAGTCCGTAAGGTTCCCATAAGTCACCCGCAGAAATTTTAATGGGTCGTAAGCAAAGAAGCTTACCTACTACCTGCGTCTCGAACACTTTTTAAAGGTGCGTTTCCACTGCGGTCTGCAGACAGTGCGCGCACATAAAAATCCACAAAAATAGAGCAAAAAACGAAAAATATCGAACTGTGCGGAGACAAAGTTTTCACTGCGTATCCACTAAAATGTTGCAGGAAGCATATGAAAAGTCTCAAAGTATGTTCTAAAAGACTGTGCGCGCACTCTGTAGAGACAAGACTTTAGGTGGATACGACCTGGAATGATAAAATTCTTGTGTGCGCATAATGTTTTATGTTTTCCGATTTAAGTCTAGATATATTACCACGCTTCAGTTGCTATTTGTTCGGCGATATAAAAAAATGAGCTTGAAGGACGAAAATTTATTAATACTATTTACGCAGATACTATGTACAAATCGAAATAGTTTGCTATGCCGCATTTAAAATTTTTCGCTGGAAGGCACATTCCGAAATTACAAATTTCATCCGAAAGACCACTGGCAGAACAGGTAAGAGCGAAGGCGTCGCAAGGCAAGGCGAAGGCGTCGTCAGCTACAAATATGTAGGGGTCCATGGTTCCTCTTTCCATAGGCTGTCTGGCTCCGGAAAATTTAATGTCTTTTTGTCCATCATTGTGGATAAGGAGGATTTGTTAAAGACGCCCAATCATTTATTTTTATATTCTTTGGATTCGACATCCCACAATCAGGGCCGGCGCTTGGGGATTTGCGCCCGGTGCACTATGCCATATTGCGCCCCATTTTTAAACGCAATGAAGGACAAAGGAAAAGACAAGCACTCGCGGAATAAGAGAAAGAATATTCATTATTTCACATTAAGCTCCCATGACATAAAAGGTACCCCATCGAAGACCTCAAAACCATAAAGTGAGATTGGCTGAAAAACATGTAAAGAACATGTAACGCCTGCCAGACTAGTAAAAATTTGTTAATTGCTATTTTTATGAATTTTTGAATTTTGTTAAAAAAAAACATGATTTTTTCCAAAACACCTGTTTAGTCCGGGGACAAAATTCCAAAATGGCTGAAAATTGGTACACAGCTTCCTTATGACTTTTTAAGAAAACAATTTCGGAATCCAGCTTGCGTATAGCTTTCTAGCGTATAGTTTGTTGGAAAAATTGGCTGTTGTGAAAACCCATGCTATTCTTCATCAAATTTCAAAAGGAAATTACCGAATACATCCCATTTTTGTTGGTTGGCCCATGTGAAACTCGCCAATATTAATTTATTAGACAGTAATACCCCGGCTTCACCCCACGCGGCTGTTAAAAAATGGATGCACTCATATAACACCCAGTAGAGCAAACCCGAGGCATCCTTATGCATCCACCATAATACCCTTTTCCTTATGCATCCACCATAATACCCTTTTCCTTATGCATCCACCATAATACCCTTAACCTTTCCTATTCTTTTTATATTTTCAGGTCAAGCTTACTAGTAGACATTGCACTACGAGTTGAACGACATGACGGTCTAGTGGTACAAAGGATAATTCCTGAGCTTGACTATGCCACATAAAAAAAACCGCGTTCGAAAACTATTTCTACTATTTATTATTAATCCCCTTGTCTGTCCTAAGATATTTCGTGTTTTCCATATTCACTGGAAAACAAAAGATAGGCCTCAAGAAGCTACTTCAAGACTTTTCGAAGTCTTTTTTCAAGTATCCACTGAATTTACATATCCGCGCACAGTCCCCGCAGAAGTTCTCCGCAACGATCCAGAAGATTTTCCAATGGATACGTTTTGTATCCACTGGAATATCGGTGTGAGTGTGTAGTCTCCGCACTTTTTATCTCCGCACATTTTTTATCTCCGAATATTGATTTTGGTGGAGACACTTTGGCGGATAATGTATGAAGATAGTGCGGAGACAAAACTCTTGGTGGATACGCACCTTAAGACACACAATGATCAGCCGAAAGTAGTAGAAAAAAATAATTCGCGGAACCGAATCTATTACAATCGGAGGGCGAAATATAAGAGGAATTTAAAAGAAAATGAAGCAATATGGTTACAGAGTGTTAAAATTTGGGAAAAGGGAGAGGTGCTGGCAACACACGAATCTCCGAGATCGTGTCTAATTCAAAGAGAAGACGGATCAGTCCTTCGGAGAAACTCGTCAGTTTTAAGACCACGAAAAGTTCATGAGGTGAAGTGTTAATGCTGTACGTTTCTTTTGTGATTTGAATTGAATTGAATGAAATTTGTTGAATTAAATAGAACTTTGAAGAATTGAATTGAATTTTGCTAATTGTAGAGTACCTATATATTTCGTATGGATTTAGGATTGTTGTACACCTAGAATTATAATCATGTAGAACAATTATTACATTAGTACTAAGTTACCCACTAGTTATTTGAATTTTAAAAATGTAGTGTGTTGCGAAGTAATTATAGTCTTATAAGAAATGTAAGTAAATTAAATGGTAGATACATTTAAAGTAAAAGGGGGAGATGCAGTATACAGCAGTATACATGTTAGTGCTAGTGCTAACAGTAGCGAGTAGTGATGAGTAAACGCAAGAACAAGACAGGACTAATCTAGTCTTGTTCTTGTCTTGTTCTTGTTCAGTCTGTCTTGTTCTTGTTCTTGCAAGCATAGCTAAGTCTTGTTCTTGTTCTTGCAAACATACCTAAGTCTTGTTCTTGTTCTTGCAAATATACCTAAGGCTTGTTCTTGTTCTTACTAAATGTGCAAGACCAAGACAAGGCAAGACAAAACTGCAAGGCCAAGGTATTTGCTCGCATGTAGTAGGTATTGTATGTTGATTTTATAAAATGGTTATTGAAAAAAACCTAGACTTTAATAAAAAAATTATATCCAAACAACAAAATGCAAAAAATTGATTTTAAAACTATTATAATTTTAGCGTCAGTCAGTCAGCGTCAAAAGTTTGTATACACCGAAAATTTACTACCTTTGAGGTGAGAATTCCATATGGCTTTTTTATTAAACAAATCAGTTTCACGACTGCTCTTGGTGACGTTATTATGTTTGCGCCCCTGAAAATTACATAAAATTCATATGGGAACAAGTTAGGCGTAGACATTTTTCTGTCAAGTGTGTAAGCAACAAATTACAACGGAAATATTTTGAAGCAAAACTAAACCAGTACCGATTACTTATTATAAAAAATTAGGTTGTTCAAGTATGATTCATTAAAAAAGAAATGTCGTGTATGGGCACAAAAAATTATTAAATCCCTTGCAGCAATACAAAAACTGGCCCACGCTCCTGTCGTTCTTACGATGCGATGTAACCAATGTGGAGGCCTTGAAAATATTACATACATTGAGAAAAGTCCGAGTTTCCTTGCCATCCAAAAAGCAAAAGAGGTTACTCAAAAAAGATTTTTTTTAGAGCATTTTTCTTTTATAATAAACTACTTGAACTACTGAATACTATAGATTCTTCTTTCTAAATCCTTTCTGATTCGATTAATGCTGTTAAGAATTACCAACATTTATTTCTTCCTTTTTTGTGTATCATGGGATTGGTTTTTTCCTGCAGTCGGTTTTTTAAACTTTATTTTTATCTTAATATAATATGAGGAATCTTCATTTTTGTATGGATTTAACAGAAGAAGGACAAGTTTCCTAAACACCAGAAATTGAATTAAAGTAACAGACCACCCAATTGGATAAAAAAAAGAGTAGGCAGTGTGGAACATCTACCTAAATCTTTTCGGAAAATTTTGCTTCGAAATGCAAAAATATTGATTCTGAATCTCGTTGACATGCAAAGTCATTATGTACTTATGTACAAATGTTTTACAATTATCATACTAAATATATACACATATACATGTATCTACAATAATTACTTGAGCATAATAATCAATTTTATGTTTTTTGTTTTTAATAGAATGAATTTAGGTGGAATTTTTGCAAGAATCTTGCAAGAAATCTTGCTCTGGGTCTTGTTCTTGCACAGTTAGTCTTGTTCTTTCTCTTGCAAGCATAACTAAGTCTTGTTCTTGTTCTTGCAAAATGTGCAAGAACAAGACAAGACTGCAAGAACAAGACCACTTTTGCTCATCACTAGTAGCGAGACTAAAGGTCCGCTAGTCCCCTAGAGTCAGTCTAGAATCAAGTCTCGTACAATAAAGATCAACTAAAATCTAAAGAGCGGTCTTTTAATTAGTACATACCCATGTCGGGGGTCAGGAAATACAAATGCAAAAACAGCCACCATTTTAATTTTTACAAAATGGTCAGACTGCGTTTTCACTTGTGTGCAAAATTTGAAGTTGATCGGTTGTATGGAAGTGAGTCAACGATTTCCCCCCACCACCCATACAATTTTTTGTTCGTCTACCCAAGATTTATCCGTATCCAGGCGTTTCGACATACTCGTTAATACACCCTGTATATGAAACGATTCTTAAGGAGTAACCTCCAAAAATAAATAATCTTCCTCGCTTACAAATGCAAAACGAATCAACTCTACCTGCTTGTGAAAATATTTTGGAAATTTACACACGTCAATTGATTTGTAAATATTGATTCACACAAATCTTGATACTAATCCTACACAAATCGCGATACATTTATCTAAGTGTAAGCATAGCATTCTAATTTAGAGACCGAAGACAAAGAGTGTGTATAAATTTAGATTGAAAAGTATTTCTGTGTTAAAATAAAATTAAATAATAGCAAACAACGAAAACACGTACATTTTTCTGAACAAAATACGTCAGGCGAGGTAATAAAAATTGCCTTTTTAATATCTATTTTAACCAATATACAATCACATACATATGTGCTCATTTAGTATCATATGGACACGTACAGGAAGGTTATGGATACGACTGGATACTTTTTCTGTATTGTAATGGATACTTCCAAGCGCTCAGCGAGTGACAGTTCTGGTTTTGTCTAGTTTTCATAATTTATGTATGGGCTGAGTGTCTGCGGTACACTTAACATAAAATTTTAAGAATTTAACTTAATTTCTTTTTTCGTTTGGTTCACGCACACTACCTTATGTTGTCTTGCCAAACTAATGGCGAAAGTTCGTTTTTTGTTAAGTTTAACCAAATTGATTCAATCTTGCCAAAAATCGTTGGAACTGCTCTTAACATCACCATTTCTTTGGCTACATAAAGGACGCTTCAGAAACTCTTCAGTCTTGCAGAAGTCTTGTGGCAGCATAATGAGCTGTGCATCCATTTACTTGCTAACCAGCACTCGAAAGCACCCTTGTTTCCATAGCCGGGGCTTTTTATCTGCCTGGGGAATATGTAAATGAAGTGGAAATACCCAACTTTAAGGAGGTTCCCAGCAGATACTGGCGGCCTTTTGCAAGCTCCATACTCTATGATGAAATGTACTGCGGAAGGTGTCTTTGTTCTTTTCCTGCTGAAACGGAATTAGTCAAGCCAGAAGCTAAAGAGGGATTTGTTATCTATCATTTATCATATTATTGAAGCAGATTATGTGTAATAATAGCATGGTAATTGTAGCTTGCGCACGCATTTGTCATTCCTCCAGAGCATAAAGGATAAAAACACCTCGAAATTGTCTAAAACAGAAAATCAGAACATCTAATGCCGCTATAAGAAAGGCGCCAATAGTTTTCCCTCAATAGCTAGGCATGATGATGAAGCAAAACAACAGGAAACCCCACAAATTGTTTCCGAAAATACACAAGCCTTGACAATCACAAAAAGGACAGATCCATATCTGCTGAATGATGATGACAGCGGAATGTACTAAAGGCTGCCGTCCTGTCGTTATCTCAAACTACAAGACGTCTTTTATGAAGTCATTTCAAAGTCACATACTGCCAGGATGGGGTAGATAAATAGAGGAAGCGCTCCCTTCGTGTCCTGGGACCAAAAAACCCCCCACAGTCAACAAACAGCCAAGAAAAGAAAGTTTTCCTTGTGTGAATTTTAGTTCAGGTGTACGGAAGGATCCTGTGAAGAGAACGCAATGAAAAGCTCTCGCTCATACGTCGAACGATGCCGTACCCGCGGGAATGCTTCCTGCTCCTCGTGCTTTGATTGCTTTTTAAGTTAAAATCAATTTTGGATAACTTCGAAGGTGGTTTGCTTTGTGATGTAAGGGATTTTTTCTTAGGCGTAATACAATTTTTTGCATCATTTAACAGGACTTGAAGCCTAAACATTAGCAGGAGAATTACGTTCGGTTTTCTAAACACTTGTAACAATGTTCCCAGGATATTAAGGTTTTATGTTCACAGGTACAAGCTGCTAAACTGCCGTAAAAACTGAAAAAAAAACTTCAAAATATACTTGTTGCTATTTCATGATATTGTAATCACACAACAATAAGGTGGCAACCAGGACGAAGAATAAATATCTTCCTTTATTCTGCTAATAGGGTCATCGTAAGCTTCTACGAAGGATGACAACATAATGGGGCCACTTATAAACTCACAAATCCATGTCTAGCGGTCTTTAAGATAAATTTGTTACGTTCGGAAAGTCGCCACGTAACGGTAATAGCACCAATTCGTAAGGATTTTGGATATTTCGAAATTCATTGTGAGAAATTTTTATCTTTGATAAGTTGATAATTTATTGTTATGTGAGAACATCGTCGACTTCTTATGTGCAATCTTGGATTTAGAGGCTTTAGCTGTGGCATAAATCTTAGAAAAGTATTGGTTGCAATCATTACAGCTGCATTGTCTAGTATTGGATTCTTCGTCGAATGGAGCTGCAACTTAACAAAGTACAGATATTCAACTTTATCTCATTTCGAGACTATTATAGTATGACACTCACTGCAAAGTATACTTCCAGCCAATTCATTTATGATTTTTTTTTAAAAATTCGTTTCAAAACTATAAATTTACCAATATTTATAACATGGCACAATAAAAATTGTATTAAAAGGGGTGAACATGAGTTTCAGACATGCACGTGTCCTTTTACCTGAAAGTGCTAAGTTCATGGCCAGCGCCGGCCCTAGCACTAGTTGAGGGTGGAGCGAGATTGTCTTTTGGCGCCCTTTGCTCGACGCTTTCACTTCACATAATTTGCATTTCCAGTTATCCTAGATAAAACTTTTTTTGAGTACTGCATGCCTGCCATTTCCTCACGGGATTATATCTCCCCTTTTGCAAGCCTTTACCGGCAGGGGGGGCCTATAACGTTCCGCCTGCAGCGCTAATAGAGGAAGTGTGTTTTCTCAGAGTTGCTTCCCCGACGTTCCGCCAACAACACCACCTTCTTTGGAGGCTATTTGGTTGTTTGTATTGCATGGTTAGGCATTAGGGCTTGCCCCGACTAGTAAAGTTGAGATGGTGGAGAGAGACACCTTCTCGTTAAAAGAGGCTTCTCCTGCCATCAGCCCAAAATTGCAGTGTTCACCATCCTGACAACTCATCTCTGTGAATTTTATGCGGTGCACCTTGTGGAGTATTCTCCAGTCCTACACCCTTAGGGTCTTCTTTAGGACCCCTATCGTTTCAACATAATGTTGCTGCCGGAAAATACCCAATTACCCGCGGCAGCTTGTCCCCGTCTACAGCAACAAGGCTTGCTTCTTCCAAGGCTTAAGGCGGCCCATCATAGAGGGCACACCGACCCCTACTGACCTGGGCTGTTCTGAGCCCTGAGCCAATTCGACTACCGCCTCCAGAAGACTTCCTTGCGCGGTAACTAGTTGTTTCGTGATCAGAAGAGTCTCCGGATCGTTAGTCCCAAGTACGTCAATTCTGACACTTTCCGGTATTTGACAGAAGGTCTGCTTTCCGACTTTTCTGAAGGCTTTTCAAACCGTATAGTCAAAGCCTTCGCCCTTTTCGCCGGGTTATTATGCCCTAGAGAACATCCAGATGATCTAACCCTCTTATTATTAAGGAAATCGGTATCCATTTTTTCTTCGGGGGCCACGCAGACCCTACCAGCTTCTACACGAGACTAGCCAGCTTTCAGATATCGCATAAAACGTTTTTGGGCTGCGCCACCCCGTATTCTGAAAGCCGTCATTTTTTCGAGTCTCCTCCCCGATTAGGTGCCCTTACTTCCGCAGGAGATCTAAGGAGATTTCCCAATGAAGGAGTGATCTCAACGTGCTCCATCACTAGGTTTACGGGCTCAGACTGGCCTCCCTGAATAAGAATCCCTTCCTTCACTGGGACCACATTCGACACCTTGAAGCAAGGATCCAAAAATATCTAACTGGCCTTGAAGATCGTTCTTTTGGGAGATGTGGGAGCCCCAGAAATGTCTGTAATTTTATATTGATACCACGAGCTTGGCGAAAAAGGACTGTCGCCCATGGCAGAGCTCCGTATCACCAATGGAGGGCTAATTCAAACCGAAGTCCGCAGAACATTCACACAGTACCATTCATAACTTCAGCAGGATTGTTTACACATTAGGATTGCGGTTTTTATCGAGTTTAGATCCCCCGTATTCAGTCTACGCCATGGATCTCGAGCAGGATGTGGCCTAAGGCCATGTACGATCGGTCTTGGAGTCAGTCCTTCCTGCTTGTGCCGTATGTTCGAGTCGCATTGATGAGTACACAGACTTGGCTATCTACAAACAACACCCTCAAAAAGTGCCTTCAAAATTTTATTTTTTGCTCGAAATTGTTTTTCGCATTCATTTTGGCGCCCCTTACCAACTGGCGCCTAGAGCGACCGCTCCACTCGCTCTACTCTAAGGCCGGCGCTGTTCATGGCACACGCTTATAGGTATTATGTAGCTTATTGCTATTGTGGAAAGTGTACTAAAAACCTAAATTCGAAGAATAGATTTGGTTTTGTCGAGTTTAGTAGGTGTCTAGAAGACATAGCGAGAAACTTTGTGCATTGTTGAAAATTGTAAGGAAGAGTTTAGAAATGCAGACCTTGGTAGTGAAGTCATTGTTAAAGTAGGGAAGATGGAGGTACGTTGTGAGGGTTGTTGGTGGTTGTTGGGCTAGTTGAATTTTTTTGCCAAAAATACTGTCAAGAACGAAAATTTCAAAATGAAAATTATTCAATTGAACCCTCCTCGGAGAACTTGGACGTTAATCAGGATGAACCAGATACTAGAAAGTTGTTTATAAAAATCAAAAATAAAATATAATTTTGCTTTATTTTTGAAGCAACACTTCTTTAGGCGGCCTTAACTTAAAAAATTAGATGTGAGTGAATGGGATTAATTCACATAACGCTCAGATTTTGTGTATGACGCTTGGAAATGGAGAGGACCGGGCACAAGACAGGAAGAAACTCGCGGGCCTATCCGCTCTAGTATTGTCCTTCTGCAGTATGCCAATCGGATTGGAACAACCGCGATTTCCTGTATTCTTGCAGTGCCGGAAGCATTTATACTCCGATTAAGTACTTGAATATGTTTCGCTAAACTTTCGCTAAATTGTTAAAATATACGTGTGAACGTACAAAATTTATATGACCAAATTGCAAAAAAAAAAAAAAAATGGTGAATTACTTTTATCAGAAACGGATGAAAAATGAAGAATATTATGAGTACTCCGCTAATGTTGAAACATTTCATACAGACATACCAAAATCGCTTTCGCTTAGCCACGATAAATCATCATGAAATGTGTATAGGCGGATATATAGCAAATAATGGACAAATGAATTTGATGGTTATGCCTGTCGCCGAATAAAACCTTACCCGAAATAATGGAATTCATACATGACAATCTCCAAATCTGAGGGTTCAATTTTACTAGAATGTTAATTTTCCATCAGAAATCGCACGGCCGAACTTTGTGGATGAAGGGGAAAGTGGGGGATGATGAGAAGTACCACCCCACTACACCCTTCATTTACAAAGTTCGTGAGAAACATTCATACTAGTTAAGCGTCTAAACAGACAAAAGTACAAGTACTCACTTGGTGCAGTTTATACGCGATTGTTAGACCAGTTTCAATCAAAAATATTTCAGTTGTCATAAATCGTTGCTTCGTTGTAAATAGGAATTCATAAATATCGATATTTTCAAATTGTACTTGTACCTCCTACATGTCATGGGGCTGTCGTTTCTCAAAGCGAACTATATATCCGACAGACCTTCCACTATATCTATCGCATATTACTAGCTGCGGGCAAAAAGTTTTACTTCTAAAGCGTGGTCTTAAGCACACTTATATTTTTTATGTGAAAAACGAACTCAGAGGTACATACATATGTAAGCTCCCTTGGCTTCTCGGCAGTTTTATAATCGAAGAGGTCTATTAGTGATCAGAGTAGAGAAAAGAATGAAATAACGGCCTAAGAAATATTTCGAATTATATTTTGTAACGAAGTTATAGTCTGTTATGTATAATACGCTATCTTCTTCTTATTCTCCTTCAATCCCTTATGACATAGGGCGGAAACAGTTGCCTTCCAGCGGACTTTGTTTTGTGCAGCTCTCAGCTTCCACCAGGATCTTCTAGTTGTTGCGGCCTCTACTAATAGGGTTCTCCTTCACGTTGTTCTAGGTCTTCCGGATTCCAATCCTTCCTTCCTGTTTGGTCAGATTTTCATTTTCGTGTCGCAAGGTGCGGCCAACCCAATTCCGCGTGATTTGGTCGTCTATCCTTTCTTGGCCGCATAGTTTTACATTTGGAATTCTATTTGTGATGAATTGGGTGACTTTCCATATTTCGTAACCGCACAAAAGAAGTGCCTTAACGTAAGAGTTAAACAACCGCAATTTGGCGTTAGTTCAGATCTCAGTTGATCTCCTTAAGGTCGATTCACACATTACCGGGACGTGGCAGGGACGTGCCACGGCCGGCACAGTGAAATCCGGGGCCCGTCGAAAGAAAGCATTCACACATCTCAGGGAACTCTAATCCGTGCTTTCTTTCAGTATATAGTTTCATTCCACGTTAACGATACGCTAACAATATTTAAAGTTTTTATCAAGTTCAATGGCAGCATTTAATACCGAAGAACTGGCAATTATTGCGATAGCCTTAGATGAAGAGGAACAAAGTGCTACAAAAAAACGTAAATGGGTTCATGAGGCGTGGAAAAAAAGACAAACAGAGGGAGAATTCCATACTTTATATAAGGAACTTATAAGTGATGAAAGAAAATTCTATGAATATTTCAGAATGTCGGAAAACTGTTTCAATACACTTTTACATAAGTTAGAAAATTATTTAAAAAAGGAAGATAGTCACTGGAGAAAAGCCATATCACCAAGGGAACGTTTATCAATTTGCTTGAGGTATGTACGTTTTAAAAAGAAACTACATTTTTAGTCCATCAGTAATAAATATTTATTAGAAAAGCTTAAGTTTCCGGAAAATTTGAAATTATTGTTATATTTGACGATGAATCTTGACTGTTGTTTGACGTAGCAACGGAATTAGCCGAATATTCATTTTGTACTATAAAAGTAGCAGGATTCCCATCCTTGAACATCTCCATCTCATATTTTTGAGCAACAGCAAATATTTCGGACTTAGCTAAATTTTGATAAATTGGTGCTAGGTTTTTTAAAGTCGCGCCAATACCAGATAAAAATGCGTCAATAGGATGTTGTTGTGATTCTTCGTTCTTTTTTAAAATATACTCCATCAAAGATGAAGCTGCAGTTTTTGGTGCCCTATTTCTTCTGCATGTAGGTGGTGTTGGCTTCGCCGGAAGCGGAGTGAGTGTCACTGGAGTAGCAGGTGTTCCTGGCGATGGAGATGGCGTACAATCTGAATATGGAAATGGCTCAGGACCTGGGGATGAAGCTGCAACGGCTAATGGAGAGTCATCTGATGTCGGATTACTAAGCCCTATTTCGTCATCCTCTAACATGGTTTCGCCTTCTTGGTTATTGAGGTTTCCACTCGTCTTTCGCTCTTGAAAATATCGTTTCAAAAACGATAGTTGTTCATGATATTTGTACGGCTTTATTTTCTTCGCACTTTGACCACTTTTAGAAACCGATTTTTTAAGGGTTTTGCGATATTGGTCTCTTATATTGTTCCACCTTGATCTGCATGTTAAACCTGCAAATTATAAGAGCATTTTATATTTTTTTACAGATATCTATCAACAGGGGATTCCTTGAAAACAATTTCTTTCAGTTACCGTATAGGCCATAGTACAGCGCATAAAATTGTGACGGAAACGTGTAAAATGATAACCGAGAATTTGATGAGTGAGATGTTACCAAGGCCGACCGAAGAAAAGTGGAAATCTATTGCCAGTGACTTTAACACACTTTGGAACTTCCCCAATTGTTTAGGAGCACTAGACGGCAAGCACATCACAATTCAAGCTCCTCCGAATAGCGGATCGTTGTATCATAACTATAAAAAAACTTTTTCCATTGTTTTACTAGCACTTGTTGACGCGAATTATAATTTTATTGTTGTCGATGTTGGTTCCTATGGAAAGACTAGTGATGGTGGAATCTTTGCAAATTCGGGCCTAAGGAAAGAACTTGAACGAGGAACCTTATCTGTACCAAAAGACTCAGCACTACCAGGCACATCGACTGAAGTTCCTTATGTTATTGTTGGAGACGAAGCATTTCCTCTAAAAACATATTTAATGCGACCATACCCAGGGCAAAATTTAGATACCTCTAAACATACTTTTAATTATCGTTTATCAAGAGCGAGAAGAATTGTGGAAAACACATTTGGAATTTTGTCGCAAAAATTTAGAATATACAATAGGCGTATTCAAGCCCTACCAAAAAACGTGGATAATATAGTACTGGCAACTTGTATCCTACATAATTTCATAAAAAAATATGATTCATGCACCTTTACATGCACAAATGAAATAATGGAAACAAACGAGGATATAAGCCAAACCCTTAATGATCTACCTGCTCAGGGTGGAAATGCCACAAGCGAAGCTTTTCGTATTAGGGAAATTTTCAAAACATATTTTAGTTCCGAAGTGGGCTCCGTTCCATGGCAATAATTCAAAAAAAATATACATTTGATAATATAAAATTTAAATTACAATTCAATAAAAATTCAAAAATGGCAACTGAAATTAATGAAATAAATTAAGAACTTACTATTGCTATTTAATTTTTCCCCGATTTCCTTCCAAATGCCATCCTTTAATCGAGCATCCACATATTTCGGATGGGACAAATCATATAAAATTGTATTTCCCCGTACTAGCTCAATTAGCATTTCGTCGTTTATTGACAAACGCTCCATCGCAGTGTCCGAGATTTTCTAAAAAATATCGTCGACAACGATTTTCTAAAACACGGTCTGGTCCCGCCCCGGACACTAATTCCCGGTATTACCACTGGCACGGAGAAGTGTGGACGCGCCCATTGAAAAGTCTTGCGATGAAATTTTTTCCCGTCCCTGACGGGTTACGTCCCTGCCACGTCCCGGTAATGTGTGAATCGACCTTTATGCGGATCTCAGTTGATCTCCTTCTTCTGCCTCGCCATTTTCGGAAATAATACTACCGAGATAGCAGAATTTATCTACCGGTTCTACGTCGCGGTTTTTCAGCACTGTCCGTTCAAGGGTGTTTGCATTTATCCGCAATTTCTTTGGTTTTATTCGATTTCAGCCTTAAGCCTGCTGGACTACTTCCTATTGCCAAATAGTTTAACACGTTTCGAAGTCCTGAGGTCTGTGCGTAATCAAGATACTTAAGGCAGTTTAGCAAACCACATTGTATGCCACCTGTTCTACTATCTAGAGCGCCTATATAGGTACAGGCCCATAATCACTCTAAAACAATATATTCACCAATCATTTGGAGTCAAAATAATTTATTATTTTAAAACTTGTAACGTGACGACCAGATCAATGGTTGCTATCACTCAGACTGAATGGACCGCTCCTCTTCCTTGGGGCTTGCCGGAATTTGTGTTTTTGAGAACCATGTTGATCTTCGACTTCTGATCTCATTTTTGCCGTTTCCTGTGGAGTCGCCAGAGTCAACAAGAATATCGTTTCTTACTATTAAAAATAGTCATGGCGAAAGTAAGCATCCTTGTCGTTCAGGAACTCACCTCAAATCTCTTGGATAATTTTCCATTATGCAGAACTCTGCATTTGGAATTTTTGTATAGGGCTTTTATTAATCCTATTATTTTTTCTAGCCTACATATTTTTTGAACGGAGTCACTCAGGCTGCTATGTTTTACACCAAATTAAAGAATACACATTTACCTAAAAGATGAGCCTAATTAGGCTACTTTATGATAATTACTTTAGGAGTTATTCAAATTTCAGTAAATTTAAAAAAAACAAAATTTTTTTCCTTATCACCCTGTATCTTAGCGGATAGTGGAGATAGCCGCCCTCTGTAGAACAATTTTTTTCTCCAAATATATCCAGGAATCACCCCTGAAAATATTAGCCGCGTACTCCAACAAAGGATTTATTAAACTTCTGATGACCTTTACAAGTCGGGAATGATAGAATATGAGTATTTTAACTTATTAAAACGACAATATCTCAGAAATGGCAATTCCTACGAGAAAATGTATAATATATTTTTTTGTAGATAATCGTCTAATCTACAAACTTGTAAACACAATATTCTGATAAGACGTACGGTTTAGCATATATTTGCAAAAAACTGATATTTTGACCCTTTGACCTTGAATAAAAAAGTTTGCAGCCGCCCAATCGCGTGGCAGTCTCTACAGCTTACGTATAATAATGTTTTTAACGGCTGTTCCAATTTTCAGCAACTTCGGAATTATCTTCCAATTATGGCGTTTTTTCGTCTATTTTGACTGGACTAGATATGTTTAGTGATTTGGTACACCACCGTACTGCCGCGTTATCCGCTTTTTCTACGAGCTTGTTTATCAGCTGCCTGATATCACGCCGGACGCTTCGATTTACCTTCTGGTGTAATTAAGAGTGTTCCCGTTTAAGTTGTCGTTTGTTTGTATCGGTTGTAGAGTTCACGTTATTTTTTAGGGCCCTCTTGCTTTCTATTTTTGCCAGGTTGTGTCCGAGATCCAGTGTTGCTGGTTTCTTTGGACGGACATATCCATTTTTTACTGCCTGTCTGTGGTATTCATGTATAGTCCCTCTGCCAAACTCTCTTAATGGAATTAAGCTGACTCCAAAGAAGCCCGTAAAAGTAGTTGATTTACCAATATCAACATGACTCTACCTAAAAAATGACAAAACACATTTTAATTTTTACACTATACGAATAATAATATCTTAATAATAGCAACAATAAAAATATGCAAACAAAAATATTGTATACAAATATATAAAACAAGATGTAAGTTCACGACCTAAAATTTTCTATACAAAATGTTGGGGCAAGGAATAACCCATCGTAAAAAATAGATTTTGATGGACTAAAGTATTTTCGCCTTGAAATTTTTTACCAACCAACTTAAAACTTTTAAGTAACAAGCGATTTATCTAAGAGATTTAAAAGCCGTTTATACACCTTCCACAGTTGCTAAAGTGAGGAATTATGTTTAAAACATTTTTTAGGTACCCTTTTCATTCAACAATTTTTTAAATGAACCCTGAAGTGAGGGATAAAAGTAATCAAAGTCAATTTTGTGGCGGTAGACTCGTATAATAAAAAGTAAACGAAAAAAGCATGTACCAAATTTATTTCTCGTGGGATTTAATTTTGTGTGTCTTTTATTTTCTCAATTTATTTGAAGGAATGATGGCGTTGATACCGATATGCGTTAATTTATATGATAAATATAAGTTGAATAACAATTGTATTGGTTTTTTCAGTTTAGTAATGAATAGTCTCATGGCAGTAAGGTAGTTCTTCTTCTTTGAGGGCTCTACAACCGGGATCCGGTTCTAGGCTCCCGCAACAAATGTGTTATTCATTGTAAAGGCGGTGGAGCTACACACTTCAAAACACTAGAGGCTGACCAGCTTTGGACTCACATCCCGTCACATTCCCCGCTACAAAACCAACGCAACTCCAGAAGTGCACTACAATTGCACTTTTAGTGCACTTCTGGAACCGCTCCACCCCACAGCGAAAGATATGACAAAATGCGACTCCAGAGCAAATCCACTTCCAATAATCTAAAATACGGAACCACACCACTTTTTTATTAAAGGACAAAAATGTTGCTCCTCACACCAAAGCAGTAGACCAAGAGATAGAGACAAGTTTTGCAAACGATCTGTAACCCTTCCAATTTTGTTTTTAATATGTAAACGGGATGTGGGGGGCCATTTTCGACAATGGCAAATAACTTCCTTGGTGAAAGTGCTGGGGTGCGAGGGTGAAAGTGAAAATCTGTGGATGATATGTAACCTTTCCATCTTTTCTAGCATATAATCTAGATCACCTAGGTAATTAAAATCCAAGTGGGCGGATAACTACGGCTTTTTTATGTGGAAGATCTATTTTCCAGGGATCGTAACTGTTATAACTTATATCGAAAAAATCAGAAAATAATCATTATTTTGAAACTTATATGATATAAAACAACAGTAACAGTTAAATTTTACCAAAAATATTTAAAGTTATTTTTAACTATTATCTTTGACTAGTATTGTTTTAAATCTTTTAAAATTGTTATTAAAGATTTTTTTCTTTTTTTGTTCGAAATAATAATTAAAATTGACTTTTATTTTTAAAATCAAAAATAACTGTTAAAAAAGACTTTTATTTTTTTCGGTCTTGCATAAAAGTCTTTCTAAGATTTTTATTTTTCCAGTTTTTTCTATAAAAGTCTTTGAAGACTTTTATTTTTAAAATATAAAAATAAAAGTCTTTTGCTGAAAACAGATAAATAGTCCATTCAAACCGTTAAGAAAATCGAACCCTAAAGGTTTTTGGGGTCGCTGATCACAAAAATCGGGGTCCTGCGGTCCTAAAACTTGGGCGTCACCCTTAAAAATTCAAAAAACACCCCTTTTTAGGGGTTTTTCGCGATTATTTCGATAATAATGAAAACTAATGCAATGAAATACACTTTTTTTAATATTTATTTGCGAAGGTGGTTGATTTGTACTAAATCAACGCGAACTTTATGATAAGAAGTGATCCTAAAGGGTTGAAACCACCCCTAAATCGGCTACAAATAGAAAAAATTGTAAAAAAATTTTTCTTCAAGTATATGCTTCAAATACGATTGTGGGCGTACTGTCAGGCAAAACTAAATTATTTTCAACCCTTAAGAGGTTAAAACTACCCCCACAATTATAAAAATCAACTTTATATAAAAAAAAAAAAATTAGAAATTTTTTTTGTTTTTTGCTTTTTGCTTGAAATTTGGTTCAAAAGTATTATCAGCCATAAATTTGTTATTTTAAACCCTTAAGGGGGTGAAACTACCCCTGCATTAAAATTGTAATTGCAAAAAATTGACATTTATTGTTTTGCATTAAAATTTTATTTTCCATTTTTATTCATTGAAACATTTGGAAAATTTCACTTTAAACCCTTTTTTAAAGGGGTTAAACCACCCCTAAACCGAAGCAAAATAAAAAATACATGGAGAAATATTTCTTTTCGTGGAATTTTTAAATAAAGTCAAAATGCAGGATAAAAACGACAATCACACAATAATTGGAAATATGTACCCTAATGTATTTGAGTTACTTCTGAATAATGGGGTGTTCCGTTTTTTTACAATGACATTTAGGCAGGTCAGTCTTTTGCTGAAAACAAATAAAATAGCTATCGTAGTTCGAAAATTGCAAAATTGCAAGTTTATGTGAAAGAACAGGTTTTTTCCTATAGAAATCATGTGTCAAACATGTTTGAGTTTGAGTTTTTAATGTTGTGCAAAATGAATAAAAAGAGTCATCCAAAAAAACAAAATTTTGATTTAAAAAGTCAGTATGTTAAAATAGTTTCAATAACCCACGCTGAAAATTTGTACGATGATAGTTCGCAAACTCAAGAACTTTGTGTTAAAATTTCAGCCAAATCTGAGATGGTGTATTTGAGAAATTAATGTTTGAAAATTTCCCGATTTTTTTGTTGTTTTTGCTGTCATTGAGCAAAGTTCAAGGTCAAACATTATAGTATGACAATTTTCTGAAAGGGTAAATATCAGGCTACAAAACCGCTATTTTACACATTTTTTCTATGATAAATACCCACTGTTTTGTTCAATTGTTTATAAATAGTGCCTATTTTCTCGAAAAACTTAATTATTCAATTAATTAAACAATAGATGTTGCAAAAAAAAAGTAAACACGTTTTTCATGTTTTTTTATCGCGAGAAACATGAAAAAAATGTTTTTACTAATTTTCTGGGCGGTCGTGCATTTTCCGGCCGATTATGGCTGGAATGACCCTTGGATAAACCCCATTTGAGCCCCTTAGGGGATGAATTTCGAAAAATCGCTTCTAAGTGGATGTCCACGTCATTATAGGGATGCACTGTCCAAATTTCAGCCTTATAGCTCCAGCGGTTTTGAGTTGACCCTATTTCATCCCCTTGAGTTGATCGTGTGGACCGAAAGGGTCGAACCCACATCCCAACTAGTTTCTATTTGTAGCCGATTTAGGGGTGGTTTCAACCCTTTGGGATCACCCCTTATCATAAAGTTCGCGTTGATTTAGTACAAATCAACCACCTTCGCAAATAAATATATTAAAAAAAGTGTATTTCATTGCATTAGTTTTCATTACTATCGAAATAATCGCGAAAAACCCCTAAAAAGGGGTGTTTTTTGCATTTTTAAGGGTGACGCCCATGTTTTAGGACCGCAGGACCCCGATTTTCGTGATCAGCGACCCCAAAAACCTTTAGGGTTCGATTTTCTTAACTGTTTGAATGGACTATTTATCTGTTTTCAGCAAAAGACTTTTATTTTTATATTTTAAAAATAAAAGTCTTCAAAGACTTTTATAGAAAAAACTGGAAAAATAAAAATCTTAGAAAGACTTTTATGCAAGACAGTCTTTTTTAACAGTTATTTTTGATTTTAAAAATAAAAGTCTTGCCATAAGAGTTTTGGAAGACCTTAAAAATAAAAAACAAAAATAAGAGTTTTTAATGACCTAAAACTTTTTTAGTTAAATATAACTGTTATTGTTTATTTAAAAAGTTTAAATTAATTTTAACTATTAAACTTGACTTTTATAATAAAAGTCTACAATTTAAAGGTAACCCCACCACCGCGTAGAACTCGCTACTCTGAGTATCCAGTATAAATTTTATGCAGATCAGACAACATTTACTATTTGATTTTTTAAGTCAAAAATACAAATATAACAGTTATTTACGATCCCTGCTATTTTCTTTGTATAGAGTGTAATGTCGAACAGCAGCTCTAGTCGGCAGAGCTCAGCAAGAAAGGAACTGCCACAACCTAGCCGCGACATTTTTATGCTACCTATTCCCAACCATTACTATCGCGACTCTGACATTGGGGCATCGAGAAACAACTCGCTGGAGTGTTATGCCTCCTGAAACGAGTTGAATCTCACGAACCAACCGATGACATCGCATAAAAAACACCATTGCTACGAATCGGCAAACAATGCCTCGGAACCGGATGGACAACACGACGAAGACCATTACTTTTCGAACAAGGATACGAATCGGATCATGAAATGTGAGAACACTGCTTGCTGAAGGACGGCTGGATGAAATCTTCAACGAGATGAATCAATATAAAATCAAGATCATGGGACTTAGCGAGACCAGATGGCCCGAAGCGGGGGAACATATCTGTCCAAACGGTGAGTCCTTTTTATATTCGTGGAGAAACGAAACTGAAAGCTATAGGAACGGCGTTGGCGTAATACTCATCTAAGAAGCCAAGTCCAGCCTCATTAGTTGTTCACCAGTTTCTGAGAGGATTATTACTGTGCGCCTGCGTACCAGACTAAGAAGTACTACGGTAGTCCAATGCCATGCTCCAACTGAAGACGCAGAAGATGACATCAAAGACGAGTTCTATATGCGACTGAATGAGGTTTTTCGCTCTATTCCAAGGGGAGACATCATTGTTTTAATGGGTGACTTAAACGCACAGATCGGCCATGACAACACCGGCCTTGAACAAACAATTGGAAATCAAGGCCTAAGCCAAGTTACCAATAACAATGGTAAGCTTTTCGTTGACTTTTGTAGTTCCCACCAAGGTAGGTGGTACTTACTTTTGTCACAAAAAGATATGCAAAGAGACTTGAGTATCCCCCGATGGTAGAAGGAGAAATCAGATAGATCATGTGGCCGCCAGCCGCAGATGGAGAACTATTCTGGAGGATGTCAGGACTTTCGGGGCAGCAGACACTTGAAGCGACCACCATTTGGTAGTAGCAACTATTCGCCTTAAAATCGCCGCAATCAGAAACGTACAACGCGATGCTATAAACCGTAGACGGTTCAACGTAGATCTTCTGCCGGAGAGCGTTAAAAGGCAATTATTTGCTGGAAACCTGCAAGAATTATCAAACCAGCAAACCGTTTCTGACGACACAAATATTGAAGAGCTGTGGAGTGCGACAAAGGGCGCAATATTGACGGCTGCGGAAACGAGCATCGGTTATGTCAAAACAAAAACCTGCAGCACTGGATCTCGGACAAAACCTGGCAAAAACTAGAACGCAGGAGATCCCTAAAAACAACGTAAACTCTACAAGCGACCCCGAAAGACGTTACCAACTTGAACGGAAATACTACCAATTACACCGGGAGGTTAAGAGAAGTGTCCGGCAGCAGATAAATGAGCTCGCAGAAAATGCGGAAACGCGGCAAACATAGGCAACGGTAAGGTGCTGTACCAAATTACTAAACAGCTCTCGGGAAAGCACTCTACTAAAAAGCATGCCGTTAAGAGTGCGGATGGAAGGCTGCTGTGCAACGACGAGGAGCAACTCCAAAGATGGAGAGATTACTTCTTCGCCCCCTTGAATGGCTCACTTGTACAGGAAAATCAGGAAACCAGCAAAATTGCACAGCCAATAAGAATCACCACCCGGGTCCCATCCAAGATGGAAATTTTTATCAATACAACGAAACACTTGTAGTTCATGAACTAAGTGAGAGTCGTCATAGTCATAGTAGCCTGTAATATTTTGATTAGATATGCTGATATTGTATTATTTTGAGAAGTCAGCAATAAACTTGATTTTGAACAGACATAACAGAAATTGTAACCGCAATTCATGCGATGGCCAATGGTAAAGCAGCTGGAAAAGATGCCATCCCGCCAGAATTGTTGAAAGCCGATTCAAGCCTCATAGCAGATGCTGTTGAATCATCACCATCATCACCTAAAATAGTTAAAGTAAAAAATTAGTTTAAGGTATTTAACATTTGAATTATTAAACATGTAAACAACCCGGTCACAACAAAGTAAACAAATATCACAAAGGGAAGACAAATATCATAACAAAGAAAACATAAATAACACATATTAAACATAAATAAATACATAACAAATAATAAACACCAAAGAAAATAATAAATAGCTTAAAAACTTACCTTTAAATTAATATTTACATACTTACCCAAGTCTGCCAATGAAGAAATGTCAAACTTCTTGACATTTCTATTTCTTACTACGTTTGTGTATGTAAATTCGAAAATCGGGTCAGTTCGGAATAAAGTTATGATATTTATCCCCACCCAAACCAAAGGCATTGCCAAACTTAGTTCCCTGCAGAAATATCTCGAAACCTATTATATTATATGGGTTGGAAAATTACCGCCTTTGCACAGGAGAAAAAAATCCGTTAATAACATTTAAAAAGTAAAGAAAATTGAGAGAACCAGACCAGAAAATTCTGAGTTGTGACCGCCTTGGCAAGTTTGTCGTAGAATCGATGTGAAATTAAAATTATATTGCTGAAAACTTAAATACTATTATCCATAGAAGTTAAAATTCAAAGTAACATAGTGTAAATTTAGAATTCAAAGGTGAAATTTAAAGTTAATCTTCTTGAAATAGTAACATAGTGTAAATTTAGAATGATAAAATCTGTGATGCAAATAAATGCAATTAAATAGAAGAATTTAGATTTGGCTAATAAAATTTGTGATATAAAATAATTGAAGTACATGTGAAAGGATAAATTTAGATTTGCATAATAAAAATTTGTGATATAAAATAATTTGAATTATATGTGAAAGGTTGAATTTAAATAGAATAATTTTATATATTGTGGATTTATTATTGCATATGAAAAATTGAATTTAAATATAATAGTTTTGTGTTACAATAAAAGTGCGGATTTATTTATTATTTTGAAGATACTAAACAGATGCGCTTCAGCCAATCCTAGATATAGCATGGAACACCTGTACCTTTCCGAAGGGATTGGACGGAAGTTTTCATAGTCAAAATATCAAAAAAGAGGGACATAACAATATGCGACAGCTGCAGAGGCATCTGTTTACTATCTACAGTGGGAAAAATTTTGTCCATATATTACTATCTAGGATAAGTGCGGCAGCAGACCGAACGCTTAGGAGGCAGCAGGCCGGATTCAGGAAGGGCCGCTCCTGTATTGATCATATTAACACCTTGAGAATAATAGTGGAGCAGTCTACTGAATCCTGATCCACCCTTTACCTTGCTTTCGTAGACTATGAGAAAGTGCTCGACTCGGTTAATAGGAGTTTCATTTGGCAGGCACTACGGCGACGTGGACTGCCTGATAAAATAATAGAATTGATAAAAGCCCTATATAACAATTTTAAATGCAGAGTTCTCCATAATGGAAAATTATCCGACAGCTTTGAGTTGAGTTCAGGAGTACGACAAAGATGCCTTTCGCCATTACTATTTGTTATAGTAATAAACGACGTCCTTGTCGGCGCTTTAGATAGTAGAGCAGGCGACATACAATGGGGTTTGGTAGACCGCCTTAAGGATCTCGACTACGCAGATGATTTCTGTTTGCTGGCCCACAGACATCAGGACCTGAAAACATGTTAAGCAATTTGGCAACAGAAAGTAGTCCAGCAGGCTTAAGGCTAAATCCGACTAAAACTAAAGAAATGCGGGTAAATGCAAACACCATTAACGGACTGCGCTGAATAACCGTGACGTGCAGCTGGTAGATAAATTCTGCTACCTCGATAGCATCATTACCGAAAATGGTGGGCAGCAGAAGACGTCAGTTCCAGAATAAATAAAGCACGAGGCGCATATGCATGCCTGTCCGGCATATGGAGATCAACGGAGATCTCAACTAACACCAAATTGCGGCTGTTCAACTCCTACGTTAAGGCAGTACTTTTGTACGGTTGCGAAACATGGAAAGTCACCCAATTCATCACAGGGCGTCTACAAGTCTTCATCAACAGATGTCTACGTCGTATCCTAAAAACCCGCTGGCAGGATAGAATTTCAAACGAAGAACTATGGCGCCGTGACGGCCAAATCACGCGAAGGGAATGGAATTGGGTTAGCCACACCTCGCGACACGAACACGAAAATCTAGCCGAACAGGCCCTTGACTGCAATCCGCAAGGATCCCGTCGAGTCGGAAGACCTAGCACAAGGTGGAGGAGATTCCTACTAGCAGAAGCCGCAACAATTGGGAGATCCTGGTCGGAGCTGAGAGCTGTCGCGCAAAACAGAGTCCGCTGGAGGGCAACTGTTTCCGCCATATGTCCCATCAGGGATTAAAGGAGCGCAATGATGATGAATGATGAACCGATGACATACGCTTTGGTGGAGCGGGGAAGGACTAAGGAAGACTATGTCAGGAGGGATCAGGTATGTAAAAAGGGAAGAAAAAAAGGAATGCTATGTAGGTGGGAAAGTGGAAAAGGCGAAGGACAGTGGCGCTGCCGCCTTACTCCCTAGGCTACCGAGGCTTGCCAAAGGGCTGGAAAACAAAGTGATATATAGATAATAATCGATATTTGCTTTATTTTTTTAACCTCGTTCTCTAATTTCGATCGTTAATCTTGTGATTGATTTTTCGGCCACCTCCCGAGAGTCAGTATTTAAAGAGTTAGCTGGTTTTCATGCTCTTACAATCCAAATTAAAAAAAAAAAAAAAAAAAGAAGAGAGAAGCATTTATTGCTCTTGGAGATTCAGATGTTAAGTTTGATTATGTTTATCAAGTTTTGTAAAGATACACATTTGATGTATGGTGCTGGTTTCACAAAAACAATCCTTTATCGAAAATTAAATGACGTACGGTTTACATTATTCAATAAACAATTAAAATAAATGATGTAATGAATGAACGTCCTCAAATGCCTCATTTAGTTCGAGATGTTGTTTTAGAGAGTAAGACGAGGCCACCATGTACTTTGTTTTGCTGTGCTTGTTTTCGTTGATGTGAAGTCCCAGATTTGCTGCCATCTGCTCAATGCTATTTTTAATGGATGCTACTTCACCTAAAGCTGTAAATTGTAAATAACGCTGTAAATTGTAAACACGGGCATATAACGGGGCACATGTATTGGCAAATATATTGTTGAATGTGCCTTATGGGAGCTTAAATAATTTCGTAATGTACGATGGTCCTTTCGATTTATCTTACTTTAAGATTATTGCAGCGATGAAAGTGGAGAGCAAAGCGGCGAAATGAAACAAGTGAACTCCTGTTAACACGCGCATAGCGGAACATACTGCAGCGAGGTTACATCACTGTTATAGATGAGCAAAACGACGCGTTCGTACTAAAATAGTTGTTTAAAATGGATATTGAGGCACTTATAAATAGTGTTTTTGTTAAAAATACATTCTTCATGATTCTCAACATCACACTTCATATTAGACAAATTTTGGGATCCCGTGGCTTTAGTGCATAGTAAACTTGTTATATTTTTACTGACAAAATATATAAATAGCAAAGGAGTTTTAAGTAAAACAAAACCGCTTTAAATTGTTAAATTTAAATTCCATAGTTTCAAAGTTAAGGGAACATTTCATTCAGGCAATTAGGAAAATTCCGCTTATCGTAAATTTTTTTGGTAATTTGCTTAAACATATTTTCTGTGGGAACTTCCAAATGAACTGGTTGTAATATTTTTCAAATAGCTTCTACTATTTCTTGTACAATTACTGTCGCACCCATTCGAAAAATGAAGCTGTTACTTTTAAAGGACGATCCTGTGGATCCTTTTAAAAATCCATTATAACTTTTTGCTCGATTTTAAGTGCGTCACTATGTGTTAGACATTATCTTATAAGCGCGACATCCTTTCCAGTGTTGCCAGATCAAGGGAATCTCCTCTAAATTTATGGGAGTTTTAGCTTGCCAGACGAATTTCAGGGTCAAGTTTTACGAATATCTTCTCTTGATTAATCGAGTCAACTTAGAAAATTATAGTTGTCCCACAATAGTTGAAAATAATCAATAGAAACTCGTTCAGTGAATTCTCATTTTGTAACTTCATGATATCAATTAATTTAGTAAAATTTGCGATCCCAATATTTTGTTTTCCTCAAAGAATCATGCAGAGATTTTTTGATCAAACTAAAGGAAAAAATGGCATAAAAGGTTACCTACCTTGCTTTTGTTTTGAAAAAAATTAACATTTTCACTTCCACAGCTTCGACAAAGATAAAATCGGACAAATTCCTGGGAATTCACAAACGTTTATTTAATCATCAAGGAATGTAATCGTCTTCATTGTTTTGAAATAAAAATGTACGATCTGCAGACATGTTCTGGGTAAAATTTCTTAAAGACGTAAGTAGATGCTGAGGATCACTCTAGTTATACATAAACGTATTTGCATACTTGCAACCGCTTCGTTGTAGTGGCCATTTTCACATACCTGAAATGAGGGGTCATTTTCCATTACAAAAGTTATTAAAAATAAGCGACGTAATAGAATGTTAACAATGAGTGGATGCAATCATGCCAATAAGATTTGTTCTAATGCGAAAACGTCTATCTTTGAGCCATCGACAATGATGATGAATCTGTTTTTTCCGCAAATGTATGCAAAGGTAATTTTTTTTGACGTGACGTCTTATAAATCGATGAGTATAGGAAGTCATTAGCGGAAGTCCCGTCGCTAAGTAGTGGTTGGGATAGTCGCGCGTGGCGCGACTATTTGCGGTAATGACTTCCTATACTCATCGATTTATAAGGCGTTGTCACGTCAAAAAATTAATATTGTAGTAATAGTAACAGCGTTTTTTTAAATCCTCGACGATATTTATGATACTGGTCCCTAGATTTGACTTTTGAATGGAATGAATTACACTAGTTTACACCAAAAATGTACCTTGTAGAAAAAGGGGTTTTTAGCCTAATTTGAGGTTGCTGAGAACGAAAATGACACTCATTTCTTTTTACAAAGAACCGTTTTCGAGATATTAGCAAAAACAAGTTTTTGGGCTTTCTTCCCAGTTATGGCCAAAAATCCCTAGAGAAATACATCTAACCAATCTAAATTTTTACTAATCGAAAGGTTCCTCTTTTCCCATTAACGAGCTATATTAAAAATTTTGTTTTATCTAAATAATTATATTCTGCTTTTTAGTCTTGTGTGTGATATTTTGCAATCAATTTTTAACATCTTGATGATATTATGACGGATACATGCAGATAATTGTTACCTAAATCTACTAATAATATACCAATCTGCTTAATTTTGAAATTCCTGAAAATTAAAATGAAGAAGTATGCTAAATTTATTTTATATGATTCTTATTTCAATAATAGCTGCGTCTCTTTTCTGATCATTTTTACTATTTCCATTTGTGAGTATTCGAAACTACTTTTTTACTGAAAAGAGTTTTGATGGCCTTTGATTGTATTTATCTGCTTTCTTCATATAAAATCATCTATAAATTAAATTTCAGTCGTAACTATCTAAAACTGTTATCTTTCATTTTACTTTAAAAAATTTACCGTATTAATTTCCATTATGTAGCTAGTATCCATATTAAATTTTGATTTACGTCACATAGCTTATTTTATTATACATGGCATGTCCTAACGACATAGCCTATTGTATTCTACTTATCATACCCATTAATTTGATACCCATGACGAAGCGTTCTGGAGAAAATGGTAACGCGCCCTCTTGAGGTGTCGAGAATAGATCTAACGACATAGCCTATTATATTCGACTTTTGATGCCCTTTCATTTAATACCCATGACAAGGGGGGTTGGGAAGAAAATGGTAATCCGCCCTCTTGAGATGGCCGCCTTGGACCAAACGATGTATTGAGTATACTATATTGCTTATGGTGTTCTACTTATCATACCCTTTCATTTGATACCCATGTCGAAGGGGTTCTGAAGATTATTTCAATCCACCCTCCTGAGACGGCCGCCATGGATATAAAGGTATACCATATTGCATTTTCATCGGAGCTAAAGCTGTATGATACCCATCTCGAAGAGGTTGTGAAGAAAATGGTTATCCGCCCTCTTGAGATGGCCGCCTTGGACCAAACGATGTATTGAGTATACTATATTGCTTATGGTGTTCTACTTATCATACCCTTTCATTTGATACCCATGTCGAAGGGGTTCTGAAGATTATTTCAATCCACCCTCCTGAGACGGCCGCCATGGATATAAAGGTATACCATATTGCATTTTCATCGGAGCTAAAGCTGTATGCAAATTTAAGGATGATAGAATATCCGGAAGTATTTGAAAAATCGATTGCAAAATTTGTTCCGTAAAGAAAACAGTAATCCGTCCTCTTGAGACGGCCCCAAGGATCTAACGGTATAATGAGTATACCATATTGCATTGTCATCGAAGCTGAAGCTAGGTTCAAAATTTCAGGGTGATCAACCAGAAGTATTCAAAAAATCGATTGCAAGATTTGTACAGACAGACAAGAAAGCGAGCTAATAAAAACGTTTTAAAATCACGTGTAGTAGATGCTTACTGTGTATTATATACTTGCTTAATGGGTATACTACATTTTTTTGATACTCTACATACCTTCCAAAGAAAATTCCACTTTAAACGACGACGATTACTTGGTTTACTTTTTTTTAAATAGTTTTGAAAACGTTAACATTTTTCACAATATTAACGTTTAAAAATAAGCAAAAAAAGTAAAGTGGCACTTAAAATTTATCAGTCCGTAGAAAAAAATCTAACCTTCCGTGACTGATTGCTCACTATTGGAAGTGTCCTCGAACCAACCCCCCCCCCCCCCCCAAAAAACGGCAATCTAGTAACTTTTTTTTTAGACGTTTGGCCAGCTTTTTTTGGATTTGGTCCCACTGTGTAACGTCTGAAATTTATTACGAACTCATATTATAATATGGATCATGTCATGACCCAACCACAACTGATATGGTTTAGTAAGTATACGTTTCAAAAATTTAGGGAAGAAGTAACGCGATTTAGGGGAATATAGAAGTATCTCTAGGGCATTCAGGGGGCAAAAAGGCAGTAATGATCTGGCAACACTGATCCTTTCGCTGCATTGCTCTTTCATCGCTGCTTTGCTCTCTGCTTCACTATGTTCTTAGCATAAGAGAAACGAGCTCGCCAGTCGTCGGTTGATTTTACGTAAAGTGTATTGTGCGCATTGGTTTATATTGTCGTGGAAAATTTTGTTAAAATTTAAAGTCCAAGAAAAAAAAATACATTTAGTCTTTTGTTAATAAAAATTTTGTATTTTTCGAATTCGATGATATGAGCACCTTATTTTTCAATAAATCCACACACTTTCTCCAAAAATTATATATATTTTTTTTTTGAGTAGTACAATTGCGCCAATTTGAGGTACAGTTTTGCCGGCATTGAATGTAAAGAAAATAGGATATTACCAATGTCCGTTTATGTATGCGTCTGATTTATTATAGATGAACCCAATTATTGCATATATTGCAATTTTTTTAATCGCATTATATAAAGACGAATGGGGAATAGTATTATTTTGTATAAATGATTTTTTTTAACTTTACAATAATTCTAGCGCTTTTTTTATTCTGGCAAAAAGTAGTAAATAAGGAAACATTTTTTCGTTTCTTCAAAAAAAAAAAAAAAAAAAAAAAACATAACCCTTCGGACTATGTGTGTATGCGGTGCACGGCCGTGCATCCCCGCAAACAACTTTCTTATGCTTGGCACATGGTCGAGGACTATTTTTCAATCACTGTCGGTTTTCGCCGGTTTTAAGGCTATTTTGTACTTGTTCAAGACCAAGGCGGCACTGAAATCAACAGTTGGAAAAGCGATCCCTTTCCAATTTCTTTGAGAAGTACGACTCCCATGAATTGCGGTGATAGAGCTATTGCTTATCAACCGTTCCTCGATCCCCAGAAGAAATTATTAAAAGTTCTTTGCAAACCGACGCCGACGAGAGCAGATCACCAGTTTCGGAGAAGGTTCCCAATCCAGCATGTCTAAATTGCTCATCACTTTTTAAGTTTAAAGTAATGTAATTAAAATAGCCATTGGGAGAAAAAAATTTCTTGGCGTACATATGTTTTATAACGTAACAAAGCCCAAGACCAATTCCCCGTTCCACCCCCTTCTAACTACTCATCCTATCAACCCCCAAACATGGTTCTTCGAGCAGGATTCGGCCTTCCCAAGGTGAGTAATAGGATAATTCCACTATTAACTGAGAAAAGATCACAACTTTGAAAATAAGAAGACGGCTTACATTGTTTATTATGTTAAAACTGAAAGTATTTCGAAAGTTAGAGCGGCAAAATACAAGACCCTGTTCAAATACGGTAAACTTTACAAAGTTATTTTCGTGAATTATCGCTTCCCGTTAATAGTGAAATCGAAGGAGTGAAATGTTCCCCAAATTCTACAAAAAAAAAAAAAAAAAAAAAAAAATATGAGTGTTCTTTCAATAAGTTTCTGAAATAATACAATTTTTGCCGATTAAGTTAGCTCATTACGTAATTTGCTATTGTTTCAATGTACACATGTATGATCGGTTCCGTTATTCAGTTGAGTGCATTGAAAAGGTTTTTTGATTTAAATTCTGTTGTTTTTAAAAGAAACTATAGCTGCATTAAAAGAGAGTTAGAATTTAAAGTTTTGTTGGTTGTTAAATAATTGCGATTTCAAGGTACACACGCGTAATCGGTTCGTTATTCAGTTTAAAGTACATTGAAACGGCATTGTTTTGGATTTAAATTCTAATGGTTTTAAAAGGGAATTCTGGTGCATTAAAATAGAACACCAACTTTTCACAGGCGTTTGAAGGAAAAAGGCTCGGCCATTAAAAATATGTCTTCGCTGTAGACGGTCGTTCGGTTAATTTTTTTATTTTTAAAGTAGTAAAAAAATATTAATTTTTGTTAAATAGTAGTTTAGTGTCGAAAAATAATGAAATAAAAATTTCAGCAAAAAACCCTAACCTGAAAATGTTGTCTTTTTTGCGATGCCATTTTTAGTATACAAATTTTACATAACTGTGGATGATAGTGCTCTTAACGAAGAAATATGGCTTCGAAAGAATGCTCTACGATATCGGGGAGCTGTACACGAACGATTTTACGAAAACGCATTTTTTTACAAAAATCGGAATTTCGCGAATATTTTTAAAAATTTTGCGCCCAAAAAAATTTCGAAGCTTCAGATAGCCAAAACTAATAATTTTAAAAAGGCTTCTAGTTTCTTTAATAAAAAGTAAAAAATAAATGAAACTAGTTGGGATGTGGGTTTGACTCCCTCGGTCTACACGATTCCCAGTGCACAGTGGTCCAGCGCCCAAGCAATGGCGGTCATAATTACTTAATCCTTATTTAACCACCAATTTATGACCAAAAATTACTTAAAATTATAAATTATGACACAATTTATTTAATTTTTTATAATTTATTATATAGTTGTACATATATATATTTCAGTTTTGAACTTAACAGTTACTTAAAAAAACTCAAATGTGCTGTCTCATATCAAAACATTTATTTGCGATTCTTTAATTGTGTGCTAAATATAAGCGATGTATCCAATAAATAAAAAACCTATTATATTGGCTTTTAATGTCCACAAACCCATAGTAACACACGTGTTAATTAAGATTCAAATTTATGTACGTACTTTGAACAGCTTAAAACTAAAGACGAAACAAAATTAAGTGAAATATAAGCTAAACTAGCAAAAACCCACGTGCGTTGCAACGCCTTTCAATAAAATAAGATTATGGGGACACAGTCTGCGATAGGAAAAAGCTATAGTGAAAAAAGAACAAATCTGGGAAAATTGATTTTGGATACTTAAATAAATTTAGAGTACATAGCAAACCCGGCGAACTCCGTTTCGCCAACAGATGGCTTCGTTTTCTGTAACATTTCCTTTGGGGATTAAAAGATGAAGAAAAATTATATTTTTTGTTTTATATTTGAAAAGGAAAATTTTTTCACATTTCACAACAGTAATGAATTCATTTCGATTACAAAAATGAAATATAATTTAGTTGAACTTCTCTAAGTAAAACATGAAAGTGAATCCAAAGTAAATACTGAATCGAATCGTTATACGTGTCCGCAAATTATCCGTTTCATTGAAGTGCTCTTTGATAAATTCGAAGAATAAATACTGTTTGAAAACATAACGATTACCATATCATAGTAGGACGCCATAACCATTATTCTATTACAGCTTTATAATAGCAAAAACGTCACTCAACAAGGAGGAATAGTAGCAGCATCAACAAATTCTACATCAAGAAGGAGGAACAGTAACCACACAAAGAACATAATTAACCATCATCCATTGCATGGCATATTACATGAAGCTCATCAATTAAATTAATATCAGCATTTTTCTCATTGCTCCAGTAAAGGATTTTTATACAAAACCATAAACTAATTTAATATAATTTAAAATTTAATATTTAAATTCAAATTCAATTTAATTCAATTGAAATTAACTTTAAAGTTTGATTAACTAGAATCAATCATGTATGCACACACACAGATAACTGCTCCCCACTTCGGTTGTTAGCAACTAAACCGGTTTATACCGTTGCAAATTCTGGAAGTGAACAAAAATGTTTGCTTGACTGATTTTCGCTCTCTCTGGCTCCAGCCATCATCCAGTGCGGTAAGATTTTCCTCCCTATTCCTTTAACACCACCTCATTCACTTATATACGTTATACTTGTAGATTTTTTGACACAAGTTATAACGATTTTAAATAATAACAATCATACCTTGTAGCTTTCGATACAAGGTATGAATCTTAGTGTTATACTTGTAGCTTTTTTGATATAAGTTATAACTACCTTTACTAACCTCAATTATACCTTGTAGCTTTCGATACAAGGTATAAAACAGTTATACTTGTAGCTTATTGATACAAGTTATAACAACCATTACTAACCTTAACCATACCTTGTAGCTTTCGATACAAGGTATAAAACAATATACTTGTAGCTTTTTTGATACAAGTTATAACAACTATTACTAATCTCAATCATACCTTGTAGTTTTCGATACAAGGTATTATATCACTTTTACAATATCGAGGTGTTTAATCTATATTCCTCAATCCATTCTCCTCCTTATAAGTTCCTTAACCTTAAATCTGTGATGATTCAATCAGGTAAGTGCATACATTTTTAATTCTGATTAATTTCAATATATTTAAACATTTTTTGCTCTCAAATATATTTATTATTTACTGTGATATGGTAATTGAATTTGAATTAAATTGAATATTTGAAATATTGACTTGAAATATCATTGAATCGTTTTTCTCTTTTTATTTTTTTTCTTTGAATTATTTCGTTGTTGAAGTACGTGATTATTTTAATAATTTGTTCTGAATTAAAAACTGAAACTGAATTATATAAAGAAAGAGCCAATAAATTTGAAATTGTATTGTTTATACATTTTTTTTTCTTTATTGGCCACTGTGTATTGGGATTGTGGGGCTGTGTGCCGGAATAAAAAACAAAGTCTTAATCGGAAAATTTAATTAAACACGGAAGATTTAAACACCTACATTTTCACCTGCGTTCTTTCCGTTAATAATGGTTGCCTCAATCAAATTCGGGGTATGTCTTTTCACCGCAAGTCGAGTACCGTTGCAAAGTCGCGGTGGATTCAAATTACGCAATATCATAATAACTGAACCAACTTTTAGTTGCAAGTTATGTGGTGGAAATCTTGAGAGTTCAAAAACCCCGTTGGATAATTTACTACATCATCGGGATTTGTTATGGAATCAACGGATTTGTATGTCACCAAATCGCCAGCGATTTTTTTATTGAATGGTGAAATTCAGTGCGTGTACATCATTATTATTTGCGGCGAGAATTGCTCGTTGACTTAACCAAGCATAATTCTGATAATTCTCACTAATGTTTGGGAAAACATTTTCAATAAGAGCTAAGCTGGTAAGAGTAATTAATCCAGTTGTCACATCAACTGGTGTTTAGCCCCAGCTCAGTAAATAGGGCTAAACACATTAAATTTAATTTTTTTACATAAAAAGAAAACTTACCAAATTTTCATTTAAACTATGTATAGTTTATTTTTGTTTCCTTTTTTTTGTATTTTATTTTAATTTTTTTTCTTTGAATATGTAATTTGTATAAACCTAAAAAGAAAAAAAAATGAATTAATAAAAAATAACATATCAAAAACCTGATACATATATTTACCTGGATATATAATACCTAAAAAGAAATAAATGAACTTAATAATAAATCAACCAAAAATGAATTAAATAATAACATAGAGTAGTTTTAAACATTACAAAAACAACATATGAACAACAACAACAATCCCTAAGGAAATAACACAAAACAACAACAACAAGGAAAAATACATAATTAAATTGAAAACCAACATAAAATCATCACAGATAACATCAAATCAACCGATAACATATAAATTAGTACATTTCAATACTTTTAAACACGAAGCAACAAGTAATTTTAATGCAGAAAGTACAAAACCGAGGAAATATAGGTTATGTATATAAACAAACCCAATTTCCTTCGGTTTCGACACAATCAACTAATTAAGACATTGAAAAACACTGCACAGACACTAGTTGTACATAAAACACTTAGAATTTACCTGATAAAAGTTAATCAAACAGGTAAAAACATTTAAAACGACCGCGGCGCGCGCACCGAATTTTGACGGCGGATTCAAACTTTTGGCCCTATTCTGATTCTCACTTTCACGGCGAGTGACAATCCAAGACACATTTTCAAATATAAAGTGTAATGTAAAATTGTGTCTTGGGTAGTCACTCGCCGTGAAAGTGAGAATCAGAATAGGGCCCAACATAAAACAACTTCGCCGTATGATGTTATTTCGCATGGCGAATTCAATGGAACTGCCATAAAAAACGAAGAATATACATATATGAAAAAAGATATTGTCAAAAAAGATATTTTTACATATGTAAGGCCAATAAGAGTAAAAGAGAAGCCAATTATATAAAAATAGAGCGAGATACAAAATAATTATGTAAAAATGGATGGCGGAAGTTGATAAAATATGAATTATATGCATTTTCGAAATTAATAAAAATTTTAGAAAAAGAAAAATATAAAATTGCGTATAATATGAAAAATGCTGAAAATAATTTAAGAAAATTAATGAAAATAATTACTTCAAGGAATATTTTTGGTATGAGGATATACGAAAATTTGTGGACTTTGGTAATGCAGTTCGCCTAAGTACTACTTTCTAGCATATAAATAGCGGGTACCAACAAGGACTCAGCCTCTTTCGTCGATTGAGTTCAAAGTGATCACAATTATATGCCATTAGGTGAAAAATTGTACATGCTAAAACTCTAAATCAAAATTAAACATTGTGAGTATTCTCATGCATGCCAGAACAACTGGTGAAATTTGAGAATTAAATGCATGTTTAATAAAAGTAAAGGAAAGGTGTTGGAAATTGGTCTAAGTAAAAAAAATAAATTTATTAACAATAAGAATATCGTACTACATGGTACTACACAGCAGATTGTGAAGGTTCTTCCACATATGCCATATTGGTGAAAGTGGAAATAACATATGCAATTTTTGTGATACCAATTTAAAAACCAAAGATACTAATCAATTTTTGTTAAATTTAAGGAATGAATTTAATGAATAAAGATTTTATTTTTTTACACTAAATCAAAGCTGTTCTCATTTCTAAGTTAACCTAGGATATTAATTGCACGATTATTATTATCATTGCATAACCAGCCAAGGTGATCTACATTCACTGGGCACAACTGGTAGGTTTAATTGTCGACACAGGTTTTATCCTTTTATCACTACGCATCAGTGATAAGGTGAACAATCGCCAACTAAACAACTGGGACTTTTCCGTTTCCAACAGCTAACAATTGTGCAGCACTTTGATCATTTTGAAGTTGAACTCTCATATTAGTGGTTAGCGATAATGTTTTTACGTTATTCCACAAAGGTGATGCCTTCAGGCAAGAATTCAATTCATCTGCAGGCGTTCCACGGGGAATTACTGGCAACGTCTGCCTAAAATCGCCTGCCAACAATATCATCAAGCCGCCAAAGATGTTGTTATCTCGCCGAAGATCCTTCAGTGTGAAGTTAAGTGCTTCAAGTGATTTTTTATGTGCCATTGTGCACTCATCCCGAACAATGAGCTTGCATTGCATCAACAATTTTCCCATAGCACTGGATCGGGAAATATTGCATGTTGGAGTATCATATGATGTATCAGATGATGCTAATCCCAAAGCTATGTCGCATCTTGATCGAATAGTGGCCAAAATCAATGAAATGACAAATGTTTTCCCTGTTCCTCCAGGTGCGTCCAGGAAGAATAGACCACCAGTATCTATTATTGTCCACCGCTTGCATTAATGTTTCGTATACTTGTTTTTGCTGTTCATTCAGCAACGGAACATTATTTCGAACGAATTCAACATCAACATGTATCAACATTGTATTTCAGCTCTCGATTTAATTCTTGGTTGAATGCATCGTGCATCGATCGATTTGGCGCAATCATTCCTACTTCAATCAGTAGCTTGTTTGCAATAGTCAAGCATTGATCCTCAGTCAGAATCAATTCTTCATTGTAGATTTCATCGGTTATTTACATGTCGGGATTATTCGTTCGAATGCGCAAGCGATGCAAATATGTTGTCTTTGTATTTGTTCCATAACTGAATAGGTTGTGAAGGGAAACATGTGGTGATGATAATTGCGAACAGCGTTCGTATTTGGTACGCATTTGATGAAACAATTGAATCCGCAAGTGTTAAATCCCAATGAGAATCGTTCTCCAGCAAACTGGAAGATGGGGATCAGTGACTGGATCAGGAATCTATAATATAAAAATAAGTCGGGTTTTCCTTCCTGACGCTATAATTCCAGAACGCACGAACCGATTTCCACGGTTTTGCATTCGTTGGAAAGGTCTCGGGCTCCGTGAGGTTTATAGCAAAAAAATCAGGAAAAATTTCAACAGAAAAGCAGGAAAACAGGGAAAACAATTTTTCACATACAGCCCCATCTCTGATATATAGCATGTGCAAATTTTTATAGCGCCATCTCTGATACATAGCATGTGCAAATTTTTATTCAATTTCAACAGCAGGCATTTGTCCTTAAGGTGGTAAGTTGAACTGCATAAATTATGTGGATCGTGCCGTGATACATTGTTTGACAGCTACTCATTGTACTCTGCTCAGTTAATTCCATGTGACATTTATTATGCGTACGTTCTTTCAAACGCTAACTTAAAACCGGTATTGTGTTCACTGTGAAATTGTGAAATTGAGGTTAAAGTTATTCGTTTCTTAACAGTTCAATTGGAAACCATCAACTCAATCACGCGTATTGTGCAAATTTTTATTCAATTTCAACAGCAGGCATTTGTCCTTAAGGTGGTAAGTTGAACTGTGTAAATTATGTGGATCGTGCATTTCAGGTTAAATTCACCAGTCTGTCCATAGTCCAAAATGCCTAGAGTACGAAGCCAGCAACAAGTGTATTCACAACACTTAAGCGAAGAAAGACAAAATATAATAAGAGAAAATGCCCGATTGGGACAACGCGTGAGCACACTAACATCATTGGCATCATACAATCGCTTGGCATTCCAATATGATCCCACTGCGAACTACAGTGATGATGACAATTTAGATATTGGACCAATGACGACTGTATGCCGGTATTGCAATGCGTTAAAGTTCAAAAGAGAAACGGATGGATTGTGAGTTAACGGATTCTGGGATAAGTGAACCAAGGATTACTTGAACCAACTCCAGCAAAGGCAGAAGTGGCACAAGGAACAACGTAATATCCAAGTTGGTGACATTGTTCTCATCAAGCAAGAAAACTTGCCACCACTGAGATGGCCTCTAGGCACTGTCGAAAAAACATTCCCGGGACAAGATGGTCTGATACGAGTAGTGCAAGTCCGAACGGCTCACAATACCTTTCTAAGGCCAGTCACCAAAATCTGTCGCTTGCCTATAGACCAACTGACGCCTCCAGATGACACCGTGACTCCATGATGGAATAACAATCATCTTCATGTTAAATGTGTTGTTTGTTGTCCTTTGTCCAATAACCTGTCTAATAACTATCCTCAACCTAATCAATTCTTTGTAGATAGACCAATACCAGTACACTGAAGAGATCTAGCCGCGACAAAAGATGGTTTACTGCTACAACCAGGGAGCTTTTTCTTGAAAGTGGATTGCAACATGACACTCGAATATTCCAGCGTGTTGTCTCCAAATATATCGCTACTAGAGGTATCACAGGCAGGTCATAGTGTCGGCAACCCGCAACAAAAGAGGTCGTTTGCAGTTCCAGCCGTACCGTCACCAGCAATAATCAACAGGCGTCATATAGACAACTTGTAATCTTACGGCAGACCAACACATTAGCAAATCTAAAGTTTACGTTGAACGTGCCCGTTCAAGGGGGAGGAAAATGTTTGACCCCAAACCTAAAAAGAAATTTTATTAATATGAAATTAACCATAAAAATATACCTATCGGGTTATTTCCAGCAAACTCCAAAATATTGGGCCAAATCTAAAATGCACAAAAATATTAATGATTTAATTAAAAAACATTGAATTTAATTATAAATAAGTAGAAATTCCACAAGAAGTTTTAGAAATTTCTACTGCAATAACAAGAATCCAAACTGACATAAAAACAACAACAACAAGTACAATAAAATGTAAACAAAGCAAAATATACACAATTAACATAAATTAAACATATAGCGCAACGAAATGATAAAAAATATATTAAATAATATTTCACCTGTATAGTAAACTAAAATTCCAGGTGAAATATTAAATGAAAAACATAGAATAACACATAACCTACCTTTCATGGACAAACATTGAAAACAAGCAAAAAACACAGTTCACATGCACATATAACAGCAACACACAGCATAAACACTAAAGAACTTGCGCAAAGGTTTTTACTTACCTGAAGACAACTGGAACACACTTATAACGCACTTTTTACGCGAAATTATGCGCGCGCGACTTCGCGATAAAAACACCGGCGAACAAACGTCAAAATCAAACTTTACCTATTGTCATGGTGTGATACATAAAACCACAGTAAAATTTAAAGAGGATTTCAATGGTGTGGCCAGAAAGGCAAAATATTTTATGTGTAAAAAGATATTAAGATAAATAAATTTTTTTTTCATAAAAGTTAGTAAGAGTGAAACAGAAAGAAAACAAAAAGGATAAAAAGAACGAGATACATATATTTTCAAAAATACATTGATAAAAATATATGTGGCCATTTTGAATAAAAATAGTAAGAATATTGGTGTTTGAATATGGACCGTTGCTTTCCTGGCTATAAAATCCGAGCACCAACTGTACTCATAACCAGTCGCTTGGTAGCAGCAATCGAATTGAGTTATCAAACTTCTATATGCTAAACAGTAATTGAAGTTATATATGCTCAAAGATTTGCAAGAACTTCAAACGTTAATACGGACCTAGACATATATATATTAAGTTATTGTGTCACACATATGCCAATTAGTTTATAGTGGCGCTGTATGCTTATATTTCAAAGTCCAGTAGCATAAGTATACAAAATTATATTAAAGTTGTTTTATATATTTAACATTTTTCATAAATAAAGAAAACTTGATTGTTAACTGACGCGTTTAATTTCTTTTCTTAAACTCTTCAGCTTAGCATTTAACACTCTTCAACCCTTTTCTTCTCCAAAAAAAAATAGCCTATGTCCGTCTCCAAGGTCTAAACTATGTCTGTAGCAAATTTCATCAAAATCGGTCCAGTGGTTTAGGCGTGAAAGCGTAACAGGCAGACAGACAGACAGAGTTACTTTCGCATTTATAATATTAGTAGATAAGGTTAAATAAAAACCGAGTGTTTTTCCAAAGGCGAATATTGCTGGTGGCTGTTTGTGATTTGCAAACACCATTTCAACCCCTTAGGGGATGAATTTCGAAAAATCGCTTCTTAGTGGATGTCCACGTCATTAAAGGGATGCACTGTCAAAATTTCAGCCTTATAGCTCCAGCGGTTTGGGTAAACCCCATTTCATCCCTTTAAGGGATGAATTTCGAAAAATCGCTTCTTAGTGGATGTTATAGAGATGCACTGTCAAAATTTCAGCCTTATAGCTCCAGCAGTTTTGAGTTGACCCCATTTCATCCCCTTAGGGGATGAATTTCGAAAAATCGCTAGGGATGCACTGTCAAAATTTCAGCCCTTTAGCTCAAGCGGTTTAATTGTGCGCTGTGTGTCATCCAGTTACTTTTTATACAATAGAAAAAAAAAGTAAAGAAAAAAAATCCCCTTACAACTTATTGAACCCGATTTCACCCCCTTCAACCCTTTTTTTTCTCCAAAAAAAGTAGCCTATGTCCGTCTCGAAGGTCTGAACTATGTCTGTAGCAATTTCATTAAAATCGGTCCAGTGGTTTAGGCGTTAAAATGTAACAGGGAGACAGACAGACAGAGTTACTTTCGCATTTATAATATAAGTAAGGATATAATTAGATACAAAGTAGATACTTAGTTCTTCGATTTCCATGTCTTCTTCTTCTTCTTTAAACTCCTTTAATCCCTGACGGGACATAGGGCGGAAACAGTTGCCCTCCAGCGGACTCTGCTTTGCGCGACAGCTCTTAGCTCCGACTAGGATCTCCCAGTTGTTGCGGCTTCTTCTAGTAGGGTTCTCCTCCCCGTTGTTCTAGGTCTTCCCACTCGACGGGAACCTTGCGGATTCCAGTCAAGGGCCTGTTTGGCTAGATTTTCGTTTTCGCATTGCAAGGTGTGGCTAACCCAATTCCATTTCCTTCGCCTGATTTGGTCGTCTATCTTTTCTTGGCCCGCTCGGCGCCGTTGTTTTTCGTTTGAAATTCTATCTTGCCAGCGGATTTTTAGGATACGACGCAGGCATCTGTTGATGAAGACTTGTAGGCGCCCTGTGATGAATTGGGTGACTTTCCATGTTTCGCAACCGTACAAAAGAACGGCCTTAACGTTGGAGTTGAACAGCCGCAATTTGGTGTTACTGGAGATCACCGTTGATCTCCATATGCGGGACAGGCATGCATATATGCGCCTCGAGCTTTATTTATTCTGGAACTTACGTCTTCTTCTGCCCCACCATTTTCGGTAATAATGCTACCGAGGTAGCAGAATTTATTTACCCGTTAAACGTCTCGGTTATTCAGCGCTGTCCGTTCAATGGTGTTTGCATTTATCCGTATTTCTTTAGTTTTAGCCGAATTTAGCCTTAAGCCTGCTGGACTACTTTCTGTTGCCAAATTGTTTAACATGTTTTTAAGGTCCTGGTGTCTGTGGGCCAGCAACCAGATATCATCGGCGTAGTTGAGATCCTTAAGGCGATCTACCAAACCCCATTGTATGCCGCCTGTTCTATTATCTAGAGCGCCGACAAGGATGTCATTTATTACTATAAGAAATAGTAAAGGCAAGAGTAGGCATCCTTGTCGTACTCCTGACCTCACCTCGAAGCTGTCGGATAATTCTCCATTATGGAGAACTCTGCATTTGGAATTGTTATATAGGGCTTTTATCAATTCTATTATTTTATCAGGCTGTCCCCGTCGCCGTAGTGCCTGCCAAATGAAGCTCCTATTAGCCGAGTCGAACGCTTTCTCATAGTCTACGAAAGCAAGGTAAAGGGGGGATCGGAATTCAGTAGACTGCTCCACTATTATTCTCAAGGTGTGAATATGATCAGTACAGGAGCGGCCCTTCCTGAATCCGGCCTGTTGCCTCCTAAGCGTTCGGTCAACTGCCTCACTTATCCTAAATAGTAATACTCGTATATGGGACAAAATTTTTCCCACTGTAGATAGTAAACAGATGCCTCTCCAGTTGTCGCATATGGTTAGGTCCCCCTTTTTTGGTATTTTGACTATGAAACCTTCCGTCCAATCCTCCGGAAAGGTACAGGTGTTCCATGCTATATCTAGGATTGGCTGAAGCGCATCTGCTATGAGGCTTGAGTCGGCTTTCAACAATTACCAGCTGCTTTACCATTGGCCGTCGCATGAATTGCGGTTACTATTTCTGTCTTGGATGAGGACCGGGTGGTGATTCTTATTGGCTGTGCATTGTTCTGTTTTCCAGAGGTTCCTGTGTAAGTGTACCATTTAGGCCGGCGAAGAAGTAATCTCTCCATCTTTGGAGTTGCTCCTCGTCGCTGCACAGCAGCCTTCCATCCGCACTCTTAACGGCATGTTTTTTAGTAGAGTGCTTTCCCGAGAGCTGTTTAGTGATTTGGTACAGCACCTTACTGTTACCTGTGTTTGCCGCGTTTTCCGCTTTTTCGGCGAGCTCATTTATCTGCTGCCTTTTATCACGCCGGACACTTCTCTTAACCTCCCGTTGTAATTGGGATTTCCATGTCACAAAAACACAATAAAAACACCTGTATTCCGAGAATTGTTTTCGGTAAATACCAAAAAAAGTGAGTCACTGAAAACAATGCGTTAGAACAATGCAGACGCGTTCACTTCAGAGCTCGTGAAATAAATGATAATAATAGGGCTGAAATATTTATACCTGAGGGTAGTTTATCCATCGGACTATTGTATACCAACTTGTTTTAATTTTTCGGGTACTCATTTTTCGGAATTATGACCTATGGGCTGAACCACTGTGCAGTGTGGTGAATGTAGATAGAATAAACTGACTTCTTGCAAAATAGTTATGCGTTTAGCACTAGTGGGAAGTTGACTAGTATCAGACAAAGTAATCCTGAGAGATGCTAGTTCAAATAACTATAATAGTAGTAAATCACGAAGATTTTTCTAGAGAATTTGTTCTTCCTGAACGATAGAAAAAGAACATTTCCTTGGTACTTCGTTCGCTACCGTAAAGCGGGTTTTCGAATTCGTATTGAGTGTGTTGAAGCGCCATTCATAAACTGCGAAGCGAATTTATTAATTTGGAAATTCCAAAGCTATATGGAGATATATGCAAAACTAATCAATGTAAAGTACTTGTGAGACGACCAAAAAGAACAAATTTTGCGGTAACTACTAGAAATCCCGGGGTGAACCGCAATTTCCTGAAACTGTATAACGCGTAGAAAACAATTCCCGGTCAAAAAGTGCTAATCCAAGGTTTGAAAAATTCGTGATGTTTGTAAAGGCTAACGAAATTTTTGCACGATTTTAAAGGTTGTCGGATTTTGACAAGTGATGTTTTCTTGGAAGGCTATCAATGTGCAGAACCCAAAAAAAATCACTTCGTTTAGGACGGGTCTCATTCCATCGAGATATTAGCAAAACCGAATGTTATGAAATTTTTTTCAGAGAATTTTTACTTTAATATTCATCGTTCTGCACTTCAAAGAAGTTGATATAGTTTTTTGTTCTCGCGGTATCTTGCAGGTACAAAAATCACTTATTTCATTTAAACCAAAAAACGGCTCGACCGAATATTATAAAAATCTTTTCAAATTATATTGTCGTTAATACGCTTCGAACGGCACCTAGTCGATATCTGTTGTGGTGGGGGCGATATCGTGCAGGTACAAAAATCCCTTATGACGCTTACACCAAAAAACGGCTCGACCAAATTTTATAAAAAAAATTTCAGATCATATTTCCATTAATAGGCTTCTAACGACACCTCAACGAAGTCGTTATCTTTTTTGGTTTGCGCGAAAACGTGCGGGAAAAAATGACCTCATACATACGTATGCACACAGACCCACACACATACTTCCTCTCAAATCTTTGCTTGAAATGCTTTTGCGACCTTGAAAAATGAAAATACGTTGAAAATTTCGATTTCGATTTTGGGACCGAATACAATAACTTCCCTATACTGCGAAGTTAAAAAAAAACATCAATCCTTAACGGTTTTTTGCGATTTTCTCCATATATATGGCCCTAATCAAAATTTGATAATACATACATCAATCGAGAAATAATTTCAACAACTTTCTTATTTAACTTTTTCGGATTCGAGCTCAACTTTTTGTTTTATGAGCGAAAAACTATTTTTTTGACTTTCGCGAATTTTTTAGGTTAAAAAAAACACTCATATTTTTTGTTTCCTGCCTTCAATTGTCTGGAATATTTCCGTAGATTGATTGGACTAATATGTCAGTTGTTTTTGTTGAGATAACATGCAGTATGTACATCTTCTTCTTCTTTAAGCTCCTTTAATCTCTCATGGGACACAGGGCGGAAACAGTTGCCCTCCAGCGGACTCTGTTTTGCGCGACAGCTCTCAGCTCCGACCAGGATCTCCCAATTGTTGCGGCTTCTTCTAGTAGGGTTCTCCTCCACGTTGTTCTAGGTCTTCCTACTCGACGGGAACCTTGCGGATTCCAGTCAAGGGCCTGTTTGGCTAGGTTTTCGTTTTCGCGTCGCAAGGTGTGGCCAACCCAATTCCATTTCCTTCGCCTGATTTGGTCGTCTATCCTTTCTTGGCCGGCACGGCGCCAAAGTTCTGCGTTTGAAATTCTATCTTGCCAGCAGATTTTTAGGATACGACGAAGGCATCTGTCGAGGAAGACTTGTAGGCGCCCTGTGATGAATTGGGTGACTTTCCATGTTTCGCAACCGTACAAAAGAACTGCCTTAACGTTGGAGTTGAACAGCCGCAATTTGGTGTTAGTTGAGATCTCCGTTGATCTCCATATGCGGGACAGGCATGCATATGCGCCTCGTGCTTTGTTTATTCTGGAGCTTACGTCTTCTTCTGCCCCACCATTTTCGGTAATAACACTACCGAGGTAGCAGAATTTATTTACCAGTTGCACGTCACGGTTATTCAGTATGTACATATGAGCCCATAATTATGAAAGTTGTTTCTTGTTTCGAGAAATTTAATGGATAACATTTGAATAAGTTAAAAAGATATTTTATATCGTGTAACATTTTAATTTAGAATTTTATTAGTTTTGATATATGAAAATTTATTATTAGTACAGGCAGTGTACGGTTTCCCTAGCAATCCTACCGAACAGCACCGATTACAACCAAAATTTGGTTGTAGGTTCTGCTTACCCTCAAAGTTGTCAATGTGCCGAGGGCTGCTTTTACCCTGGGGGTGCCGAGCGTGGGTTTTCTCGGGGCTGAACTTTTTTCTTAAAAATTAGTATGGGAATGGATAGATTGACTAACCCTAAGCAATATTTTTTATATAAAACAAAACTATTCTTACTTATTCGAGAGTGCAAACGATTTCAGACGGGGTTTCATAAACAACTCTGAAAATAAGTATTTTATGAAAAAAAATTTAGGGTATGTAGTAGTGTAGAGAGTAGTCTAAGTCTAGATTAGCAGTCAGTCAGAAGCTAGCTGTCAGCAAAGATGTTTAAAACGAGTGAATAAATGAAGTATGAATAACACATGGCGCTGCGGACAGGATAATAAACGGGATGAAACAAAAAAATAAACGGGACACGGGAAAAATTTAAAATTGAAAAATAAAATAATAGTATAAATACGCAAGTGAAAAATTATGGTTATTGAATTGCATATTGTATAATTATTATGGAGTGAGTGAAAGTGCAAAACCGTAAATGACTAGAGCAAAAAAAAGAATTAAACAAAAGCAGTGCATTATATCAAAAACGTGGTCCGGGTCGACCTCCAAAACAAAGGACAATAATAGTAGTAGAAAGAAATATGGATTATTTAAGGAAACCAGAAGAATTAAAATTAGATGGAAACATTGCAGAAAACTGGAGAAAATTCAAGCAGAGTTTCGATATTTTTGCAGTCGCAAGTGAATTAAAGAAAAAATCAGAGGAAGTAAAGATAGCTACATTTTTAAATGCTATCGGGCCAGCTGCTCTGGAAACTTACAATTCGTTTAATCTAACGGAGACACAAAAGCAACAATATGAAGAAGTTATAAAATCATTTGAAACTTTTTGTTTCCCAAAAAAGAATGAAGTATATGCAACATTCCTTTTCCAAAGTCGGAATCAAGCAAATGGCGAACCATTTGATCATTTCTTAATTGATATTAAGAAGTTAATAAGAGACTGCGGCTTTGAAGCTCTAGAAAATCGAATGTTGAGGGATAGAATAGTATTTGGAATCTACGACAAAAACTTGCAGAAGAAATTTCTGGAAACAATAGACCTTGATGTGGAGAAAGCAATTACATTGGCAAGAGCAACGGAGGCAACGGCAAACCAGTGCACAGACATGCAGAGGTCAACTTCAGGGAGATACGTGGATGCTATTACAAGAGAAGCTGCTGGTGAAAATTATAAAACACAGGATGGAAAATACAATCGCAATTTAAGTAACAAATATAATAGAATTACTAATAACACTAATAGATTATATAGCGATAAAAATAATAAATTTACTAACAATTTTAATAATTTTGGGTCAAATGAAGGACGTAATGTGAGGAATACAAATAAGATTAAATGCCAGTTGTGTAGACAAGAACATATGCCAAAAAAATGCCCTGCTTACGGTAAACAATGCGGAAATTGCGGCAAGTACAATCATTTTGCAATTGCATGTTATAATAAAAAACAAATTAAAGAAATTAGGTGTAACGATAAAACTTTTATATTGATAATATAAATAATAAAACAAAACCTCAAAATACAAAAGCGTGGTTTGAGGAAGTGAGAATACAAAATATGACTATTAGTTTTAAGCTGGATTCTGGGTCAGATTTAAACATGCTACCGTATGAATATTTTTTAAAATTAAACAATAAACCAAGAATAGAGTCGTGTCATCATAATGTAGAAGGGTATGGAGGAGCAGAAATAGACACTATAGGAAAAGTTGAATTAGTATGTATGATAAGGAATATAACTACCATAGTGGAATTTACTATATCAGATAAAGATCCAATGCCAATTTTAGGTTTGACAGCATGCGAAAATTTTAAGCTAATACAAAGAATAAATAGCATACAACAAAATAATAGTGAGGTAATAAATCAATTTTCAGATGTTTTTGAAGGTTTAGGTTGTTTCGCAGAGGAGGTAGAAATCAAATTAAATGAAAATATAGCACCAGTGGTAAAAGCTGCTAGACGCATACCGCTGAAATTGGTTGAGGACGTAAAGAGGGAATTGAAAAATTTGTGTGAGAGAGATATAATTCAAGAAGTGGTGAATGAAGAAGTAGAATGGGTCTCAAATTTAGTAGTAATTGAAAAAAAGAATAAAAGTTTGAGATTGTGTTTAGATCCGCAAGATTTAAACACAGCAATCAAAATGGAAAATCACCTAATTCCGACTTTTCAAGAGATACTAGGTAAGCTTGCTGGTAAGAAGATTTTTACAGTGTTAGATTTGAAAGAAGGATATTGGCAAATCAAACTTGACGATAAGTCGAGCAAGATGTGCACCTTTAGTACGCCATTTGGCAGGTTTAGATTTAAAAGACTCCCTTTTGGAATAAGCTGCGCCCCAGAAATGTTCCAAAAATTAAATGAAAAAAATTTTGCTGATATTCAAGGAGTCGTAGTGTATGTAGACGATATATTAATTGCTGCTGATAATGAAATAGAGCATGATAAAATTTTTGAGAGTGTAATGAAAAGAGCAAGAGAAAGAAACATAAAATTTAACGAAAACAAATTGCAATACCGAAAATGTGAAGTTAGTTATCTGGGACATATTATCAGAAGTGATGGTATAAAAGTAGATGATGAAAGATGCAAAGCAATAGACGAGATAAAAAAACCGAATAATAAAAGAGATTTGCAAAAAATATTAGGGATGATAAATTTTTTGAGAGATTTTATTCCAAACTTGGCAAGTGCAACAGCACCAATGCGAGAATTGTTAAAAAAAAATATAGTTTTTACTTGGGAAAATGAACATGAGAAATGCTTACAACAAATAAAAGATGTAATAAGAAATCTCCCGATACTTACTATATTCAATGAAAGCAAGGAAATAACAATACAAACCGATGCATCCAAATCAGGTCTAGGTAGTGTATTAATGCAAGAAGGCAAACCAATTTGTTTTGCGTCTAGAAGCTTATCGGAAGTAGAAACAAGGTACGCACAAATAGAGAAGGAAATGCTTGCTATAGTATTCGCCTGTAAGAAGTTTCATTACTATATTTATGGTAGACAGGTTAAAATAATGACAGACCATAAGCCTTTGTTGGGTATATTTGCAAAAACAATTGAAAAAGTCGATTCTCCAAGGCTCCAAAGAATGAAATTACGCCTACTTAAATATCGAGTTCAGGTAGAATATCTGCCTGGAAAAGACATGTTAATTGCGGATGTACTATCGCGGTACTATATAAATCAAACAGATGAAGAAGAAGAAACAAAAGAATTTTCTGAAGTAATACATAGCATAAATGTGAGTGATAATAAGAAAATGGAAATCGTAGAAGCTACGAACGAAGATGCAATATTAGTAAAACTAAAGCAAATAATAATAAATGGATGGCCAAAAGAGAGGAAATCTGTAGATGGTGACATAAAGCCTTATTGGGAAATAAGAAACGATTTGTTCATAGAGGACGATTTAGTTTTTTATAAGAACAAAATCATCATACCTGTGAAATTAAGAGATTCGATGTTAAGGGCTCTACATCAGGGCCACATGGGAATTGAGCGAACAAAAGCCCGTGCAAAACAACTAATATATTGGTACGGTATAAACATTGATATAGAGAAGATGATTATATCATGTAATGTGTGCCAACGATATCGTGCTTCAAACCAAAAGAATTTGCTGCATCCTCACGAAATACCTGAGATACCATTCTATAAGATTGGTATGGACATTATGACATACAAAGCAAATAATTATGTAGTAATAGTTGATTATTTTTCGAAATTTTTTGAAATTATAAAACTAAGAAATAAAACAACCAGTGAAATAATAGCAAATTTAAAAACAGTAATGGCCCGATACGGTATCCCTAGGATAATTATAGCTGATAATAATCCCTTTGGTAGTTATCAAATGAGAATTTTTTGTAAAGATTTAGACATAGAACTGAAAACTACAAGTCCATACCATTCACAATCGAACGGGTTGGCAGAGAAAACTGTAGGAATCGTAAAAAATTTAATGAAAAAATGTGATGATGACAGAACAGAATTGTGGCTAGCACTTTTAGAGCACCGAAACACGCCACTGAAAGGAATTGATATTTCGTCGATAGAGCTAATGATGAATAGAAAAACACGTACATTAATCCCTGGAAAAGAAGAGCTCTTCAAGGTCAAAACTGTACCTTGTATGAAAAAATACAATAAGGCGAGAACTGAAAGACAAAAGGTTTACTACGACAAAAGTGCTACACAATGCCCTAAATTTAAAAGGGGTGAGAAGACATGGTTAAAAAATAATCAAGGTAGATGGGAAGAAGCGGAAATAGTTAAGAAAGCAGATACCCCGCGATCGTATCTGGTTGAAACTAATAATCATGTACAATATAGAAGAAATGTAAGATGGTTGCGAAAACATGTAAATGCAAAATGTTATCAGGCAAAAAATTAAAGATTGAAATTGAACTTTAAAAAAATAATCTTATATGTATTCCAAAATGAATTATATTGAATTACTTATATATGTATGTAGTATTAAATTGAAGATAGTAATAGTTAAAATAAGGAATAATATTTGCCATAAAACTTAGAAAAATTATAGTTGTTAAAAGTAAAAAAAAAAATAAATTGTAAAAAAAGGGGAAGATGTAGTAGTGTAGAGAGTAGTCTAAGTCTAGATTAGCAGTCAGTCAGAAGCTAGCTGTCAGCAAAGATGTTTAAAACGAGTGAATAAATGAAGTATGAATAACACGTAATAAGGTAATAAATCAAAATATAAAAAAAACAAAAACAAAATACTTGGTTTGAAATAGCACAAGATCCAATACCTTTAGCCTTTAGCGTACGCAGGATGATCCATGGGGGGTCACAAAACATATTTTGGGCAAAAAAAATTTCTCATGTAATAGGACTATGTATGTTATCACTTTAAAAACAATTACCTATAGGTATATTTCTATCGGAATTTTTTTATTGAAAATTGTGAAGAAACATACATAAATAAAAATTCAATAAGAAATATGAATATTAAAATTAAGTTCCAAGATTTTTCTCTTGTAGTAGGTAATACTACAAGTGCCCAGATGGCAAAAGACCAGTTGGCAAACCACGGTTAAGGTGGGAAGATAATGTTAAGGCCGATGCAGCAAAACTGCTTAACACAAGAAACTGGAGACAAGCTGCGGAGCAGAGAGACGTCTGGAGGAAGAAGCTGATGGAGGGGCCAAGGCTCGAATTGGGCTGTAGAGCCATCGAAGAAAAAGAATACTACAAGTGCATTTCTAATTTACGTGAACTTTTTGCTAGTTCATTTAGAACTGCATCCGCAGAAACCGCAATATTACGATGAATATTAAGTTACGCTAATCCATTTAGCCTATCTTCATTCGTTGTGTTGCGTAAATACGATTTAAGTCGTCTCAATTTTGAAAATGATCGTTCGCTGCTTGATGTTGTAAACAGTAGTGTAGCAAATATTTGAAGTAATTTTCGAACAGTTGGGAACATTCATTCGTCGCATGCCAAAAATGCATTATGAGCATTTTTTGGTGTATTAGAATAATTTAAAACATGGCGCCTTCATAGATAGCTTCAGTTCACCATGCCCTCAACTATGCTACAGATCGTAATACTTTCGTATTTTTCTAAAAGGATTTTTGCAGAGTTTTCGTGTTCTGATGAAAAGTTTTGGTCATTTCGCAAAAGATATATAAAACTTTGCAATATATTTTTAAGTTTCAGAAACCAATCGTGAACTAACATCTTTTTAAAATCTAAGAAAGGAATTAAGATGGCAATACGATAATACTCATAGGACTCATGGATTTTCAACTGCAATGTTGCAGTGATGGGCTTGTTTTCTGATGAGACGAGGAATTCGTATTTCTACATTAAGCTCGACACATATTTTCATATTTTTTCACTGAAAATTGTATTAAATTGCTTTTCTGCTCAAGTTTCATCTAGCACTTCTTCAACATTTCGCACCAGTCCGATTGCAGACGCCAGATCCAGATTTACTGTTTGCAGTAATCGACTTATCGGCAGGGTTATGGAAAAAACCTTGGCAACAACATGTAGGTATACTTGAAATTCTGTACTCATAATAACAGATAGAAGCTGAATTGCAAAAGAACAAAGTGGTTTGTCATACCAATCAGAAATAATTTCCATCGCAGATTTTACAGCTTTTTGAAGCTCCAGAAATACTGGGACAGTTGGCGTTGAATCCATCGTGTGGGACATAATTGTTTTAATCGCGTTGCTGTGCATTTTCATCTATACAATTTTGCTTGTGGCTTGGCGCTTTGGGGTGTTAAAGAAATTTGATTGCATTCCAAGTGATCCTATGCAATTTCATATAAATGAAATTTCACAAGCATCAGAAATAGCGAAATTTAAACTATACTGTACATATAAAGCTAGCTTGTTTTCATTGCTGAAGCTAAATCATACTTGTCCAATCATGGATTCGGAATCTATTTCAAGATTACGCATAGTTTGCATTGAAACATTTGCAAGACCCTTGTCAGTTACATCAGTAACAGGTAAAAACTGTAAAAAATCTTCTCTGATGTGTAGTGGCCGTGTAGAACAGAACCACTATAAGTTCACACAAGCCACTGCAATCGAAACCGATCAAATATCGGCTAGATCGATCTATATTAAAAACGCATCGGTGATCTAGCCCGACAATACACTTCCGTTTTACACAGCGAGCAAGAAAAGCCTTTTTGGTATACACGCATAGAGCCGGTCCACCTAGTGAATAGAATTAATACAGATATATGTACATAAGTGAAAATTTAAAATAAACCATTGACGAATAATTTAACAATAAATAAAGTTTTTATATATAAAAAAACAAAATGGATTTTTAATACACGCTGTACAATTTAAAAGGTCATTACTCTTGTGTGACCTTATTTTAGAAAAAAAAAATATATATATATATATATATACTCATGCACTCAAAATTAATCACGTATGTAATAATATTTTTGTACTCGATTGAACTAATTTGGTGTCAATAAATTCATTTAATGCCTATTTTGCAAAATCAGCGAATTCCGTAAGTGAAATTTTGAAATCAATAAAGCCTAAATATATCCGCTGATATTGAAAAATGGGCATTTATAGAAATTAATTTTTTACATTACATAAAAACCCTTACATCGCAAATAAGGTTCTTGTATATAAACCAGTAATGAAATAAAGATTTTGAGTTATTAACAAACAAGTAACCGGTGCGTTTCAATTTTTCTTGTCGAGTTTTTTCTACATCCATCACTTACAGCACAAGTTTAAGCACTTGGGCTGAATTATATATCTGTACACTGGTTTTAAGTACCTGGGTACATTAACTTGGTATAGGTTTATGCACCTAAACCAGTGGTTCCCAAAGTGGTCTATATAGACCCCCAAGGGTCTATGACAACCTGCAAAGGGTCTACGTTAGCGAAAAAAAAATTTGGGGGTCCATGAAATGAAAATGGGGGTCCACGATAGTGGTTCTCAACATACACTGATAGTACCTATTTACTTATATTTAGCCCAATCAATCTAAAATGACTCCATGCAATTTTTGCCAACAGGAAACAAAAAATATGGTCATATAGGAAAACAAAATCTAATAAAGATAGCGTTTTCTTTTTTTGAATTTGGAATGGCAAACCTAACCTAAAAAGTATAAAAAACGCTTTTTAGCGAATAAAAGAAAAGCGTGATCTCGGATCGAAAAAAATCAAGTTATAAAGTTGTAGCTGTTCAAATTATCTTTCGATTGATGTTTATTGAGTTATAGCCCAGCGGGAAATGGAGTGCTCCAATAGCCATGTTGGAGCAATCCCTAAAAAGCTTGCAGCGCTCCCGTTCCCATACCAGTTCAGTTCAGTTATACTTTTAAACATTGCATGTCCTTGCAGGGGAGCATACGTTTTTATGCTCCTCAAAAGGGTTCAAGGAGCATTATAAAAAAAACTTTTTAAAAAGAAAATATTCATAGACGCCTGTGGATATGTGATCATTCGGTATCGAAAAGCTTTTATTTTGTTCATCTTTTCCAATTGCCCTTTTCTTTCCATGCCCGCGAGTGGCTTTACCAAAGCAGTCCCTCAACTAAATTCAAACAACTTCCAAAGCTGAAAAATCGAATCGAATCGAACGAAAGTCCGGCTATTGAGTAATGCTAATGGCAAATTTTATGGTGACGAAGATAATTGCCTGTTTCCTTTTTTTCTATAAAATTTATGAAAACTGCAGTAAAGCTCCCTCGAAAGCACATTGAACAGCGCTCCAAATAACCTCCCCTGCGCAGCGTTCCCAATTTTTCCCTCTGGGAGCTTAGGGCACAAAACATAGAGAAAAATGGGAAAAACTGTCGAAAATCAGGTTTTTTTAATTTGTTAATAACTTTTATTTAACGCCACTTACATATTTGTTATTTGGTACAAATATCGCTTCTTAATGGCTGAAATAATGGTGTTATTTTTGTTGCGTCGTCGTCGATGGATCAACGTTCAAAAGTTTAAAATTTTCTTCAAAGATTGTACTATTATGTAAAAGTAAAAAAAAGTCGATTTAAAATGCTTACAATGCTCAGAATGGCCTCCCAAAAACATATTAATAATGAAAAAACAGACTCAGAAAGTCTAAAACTTAACATGTGTTTTTACTTTAATTTTTTAACACTAAACTTCACTACAGTTAGAAATTTGCAAAAAATTTATATTGATCAGGTAAGCAGGGGGTCTACCCAAAACCGAAAAGCATTGGAAGGGGTCTAAGACACAAAAGAGTTTGGGAACCTCTGACCTAAACCAAAAAACAACATACAATCTCGTTGGCAGTTCATCCCGCTAACTTACACAGCGGTAAACATATCGCTATAAAAAATTCATGGCGACCGTGACAGGACACATCAGCATGGATGTTGAAAAGATCATCTCTAGTCAGGAGGAAATTGACGACAAAATTAAGAGGATTTTGACGTGACAACGTCTATTAAAACGATGAACGCCGGCTGCATGCACGAAAAATGATGACTCATTGTCCCGTTATGTCCCGTTATGTCCCGTTATCTCCCGAAGTAATTTTAAAAATTTGATCGTAGTAATCTTAAAAATTTGATTAAAATTGTCAATATTAATTAGATTAAATTTGTCAAATTGTCAACAATAATATTGTGCAAAGCAAGCCAAACACTCTGTCTCCTAACTGGGTGCCGGTGTATAAGAAAATAGTGAACATTACACTGACGAAAACTGTGAAATGCAAACGAAAACAGTTTCCTTGCGTTCCTGCTTGTGCTATTACCATTCACAAGTCGCAAGGTGGGACGTTTACTGTTATTATCTATAATATAAAAAGAAGTCGGGTTTTCCTTGCAGACGCTATAATTAGAGAACGCACGATCCGATTTCCACGGTTTTGCATTCGTTGGAAAGGTCTTGGGCTCCGTGAGGTTTATAGCAAAAAAAATTCAACAGAAAAGCAGGCGTTTGGTCCATAGCAGCTATCTCAAGAGGGCGGATTACCATTTTCTTTACAACCCCTCGACATGGATATCAAATGAAAGGTTATGGTAAGTAGAACAATAAAAGCAATATAGTATACTCAATATATCGTTTGGTCCATGGCAGTCATCACAGGAGAGCAGATGACCATTTTCTTCACAACCCATTCGAAATGGGTATCCAATGAAAGAGTATGATAAGTAGAACAATATAAGCAATATAGTATACTCAATATGTCGCTTGGTCCATAGCGGCCACCTCAAGAATGCGGATTACCATTTTCTTCACAGCACCTTCGACATGGATATCGAATGAAAGGGTATGATAAGTAGAACACCATAGGCAATAAAGTATACTCAATATATCGTTTGGTCCATGGCGATCATCTCAAGCGGGCGGATTACCATTTTCTTCACAACCCCTTCGAGATGGGTATCAAATGAGAGAGTATGATAAGTAGAACACATAAGCAATATAGCATACTCAATATATATCGTTTGGTCCATAGCGGCCATCTCCAGAGGTTGGATTACCATTATCTTCACACCTCTCGATATGGATTTCAAATGAAAGGGTATGATAAGTAGAACACCATAAGCAATATAGTATACTCAATATATCGTTTGGTCCATGGCGGTCATCTCAAGAGGGAGGATGATCATTTTCTTCACCACCCCCTCGACATTGGTATCAAATGAAAGGGCATTATAAGAAGAATGCCATAGACTATGTCTTTAGATTCATGGCGGCCATCTCAAGAGGGCGGATTGCCATTTTCTTCACAACACCCGAGACATGGGTATCAAATGAAAGGCTATGAAAAGTAGAACACCATAAGCAATATAGTATACTCAATTTATAATTTTGTCCATGGCGGCCATCTCAAAAGGTCGGTTTACCATTTTCTTCACAACTCCTTCAAGATGGGTATCAAATGAAAGAGTATGATAAGTAGAACAATATAAGCAATATAGTATACTCAATATATCGTTTGGTCCATAGCGGCCATCTCAAGAGGGCGGATTACCATTTTCTTCACAACCCCTTCGAGATGGGTATCAAATGAGAGAGTATGATAAGTAGAACACCATATGCAATATAGTATACTCAATATATCGTTTGGTCCATAGCGGCCATCTCAAGAGTGCGGATTAATATTTTCTTCACAACCCCTTCGACATGGGTATTAAATGAAAGAGTATGATAAGTAGAACACCATAGGCAATATAGTATACTCAATATATCATTTGGTCCATGGCGGTCATCTCCCGAAATCAATTTTCCCAGATTTGTTCTTTTTTCACTATAGCTTTTTCCTATCGCAGACTGTGTCCTCATAATCTTATTTTATTGAAACGCACGCGGGTTTTTGCTAGTTTAATATAAATGATCCAATTTTATTCATAAAAGTATGCAATCATTTCATCAATGTTTTCTCATGACGTTGTCACGTTAAACTATCGTCCGTAAATCCTCTTTACAGACAACAAATTTTTTACCAACTTCAACAAAGATTCTGCAAGTAGGAAAGATAGCAAAGACTACTTCGAAAAGAGAATAAAGGCACTCAAGTCGTTGTACGAACAATTTGAGGTGCAACATAATCAACTCACTAGCGATCACGCTGCAACATTGAGAGACACCGAATATTTCAAAAATAAGCATAATGAAATAACTAGGAACAATTTTGAAGTCTGTCTGGAGGCACTTCAACGAGAGCTTGAGGAATGGTCTTCAGCACAACTTCATGAAATAAACACAGCTGGAACATCGGGCATATTAAGTACACAGATTAGTGAGCCCGGAAAACCAAAGGTAGCAGTATCAAGTGAGTCATCTCCTTTGACTATTGCCATCAAGAAGCAAAGACGCTTAATGGAGGCCATACTACGTTACGTTAACGATATCAACGATCAATGTAGACAAACGCATCAACAGGCTTACTACACAGTGAAAAGAGAATTCATCCACCGAAAATGGGAGGAAATCGATAAGAATAATGACTTCATATGGTCAGTAACCACTGACTCAGAGCCATAAGGATACACCATGCTACAATATTTGGAGTGTGAGAGTTATGTGCAAAACACACTTATCACCTTGGAGGAACACATCAACAAACGGCAACATAATTCAGCTACCAGTGCCTGTACCCCCAATATAAAATTACCGAAGGTGGTCTTACCCATATTCAATGGAGACTACTTGAAATGGATGTCATTCAAAGATCTTTTTACAACATTGATACATGACACAGAGATGTCAAAGGCCCAGAAAATGTACTATTTGATCTCCAATCTTTCTGGAGAAGCGAAAACATTAGTACAACATCTAACTATTACAGAGGACAATTATGACGATGCATGGGCAATTTTAAAGACCAGATATGATAACAAGAGACTTCTAGTGAATGCATGGCTAAATAGATTACTGGCTCAACCGACAATCTCTAGTGAGGGTTCTCAACCGCTTAGACTGTTACACGATACTACTAAGGAATGCCTTTCGGGTATTGCTAATCTCGGTATCTCGACACGTGATTGGGATCCATTATTAATACACATTTTGATCAAAAAGTTGGATCGATCAACACATCAACTCTTTGAACAACGATTAGAGAATCCAAGGGACTTACCATCACTTAACACGTTGCTGAAGTTTATAGAATCCAGATTTCAAGCTCTAGAAGCTTTAGGAAAGGAAAGACGTGTGGCAACTGCAGACAGTATGGTCAAGGTATCACCACGCTTTCGCACAGCATTATCAATAACCAACGATGTTAACTGTTCAATTTGTCCGGAAAAACATCAAATCTTCAATTGTAAAGCATTTTTGAAACAGAGTCTGCCAGCAAAATTGGAAACAGTGAAAAGGTTGAAATTATGTTATAACTGCTTAAAGAAAGGTCACTCAGCTCAGTCATGTCCTTCTCGCAACTGCACCAAGTGCCACAAGCGTCACAACACCTTGTTGCATTCTACAGACCATCAAAGTCAAACCGAGACGTCAAAGCAAGGGGCTAAGAAGAACATTACTTGTTTCATTAAGAGCAGTGTTAGATGCAGGATCTCAAATTAGTGTTATTTCAACTGAAGCAGTTCAACGTTTACGTCTTCCAAAGAATTCAACCGAAATGCATATGAATTGTGTTGGGAATATTAAACAACGAAGCAGACAGCGAGTCAACATCAAACTTTCATCAAGAACATCAAGTTATACAGCACACTTAGACGCATTTTTGCTCCCTCAAGTAGTATCAGATCAACCAGCCCACCAAATAGACCGAAACGTTTTGAAGATACCAAATAACATTATGTTAGCCGATCCAAACTTTGACAAACCTTCAAAAATAGATCTACTTATTGGCGCCGAGCTCTTTCATGAGGTTCTTATAATGAAACAAATCAAGCTCGAAAAAGGCAAGCCAAGACTGCAGAACACAGTATTTGGATGGATTGTCGCAGGAAAAAGTCCGTCGAAATCATTTGAAGAAATTAATCAAACATGTGCAGTCAACACAGTGGAAGATAGTACTCTACAAGACTCAATTGAAAGATTCTGGAAGATTGAAGACACTCAACCAACTACAAAGAGGTTAACTCAAGAAGAAGAACAATGTGAAGAACATTTTCAAAAAACCTTCAAGAAAGACAGCAATGGCAGATTCATAGTTAAACTTCCGTTTTCTAAAGATCCAAGCTGCTTAGGTGATTCCTGTAGAAGTGCTGCACGACGATTTCTTCAACTGGAAAGGAAACTACTGGCAAATACAGAGATAAACATTAAATATCGTCAGATTTTACAGGAGTACGAGGATCTTGGTTATATAGCAAAGGTTCCCTTTCCAGATCCTTCAGCAAATCATCATTTTGTACCACATTTTTATGTTGAAAAACCAGACAGCATTTCAACAAGCATTCGTCCAGTATTCGATTTCTCAGCCACAACAGAAAACAACGTCAGCCTAAACAGCATATTGATGAATGGTGCAACTCAACATCCAGAGTTATTCACTGTATTATTGAGGTTCAGGTTGCCGAGATTCGTGTTTTCAGCGGACATAAAGCAAATGTATTTGCGGATTCATCTCGATGAGAGTGACAGGTGTTTCCAGCTTATGGTGTATAGAAAGAGCCCAGAAGAACCACTACAATGCTATGAGATACGAAGTGTTGCCTTTGGGACTAAACCAGCACCATATCAAGCTACGAGATGTCTGAAACAACTATCAATAGAAAATAGACATAAATACTCTTTGGGTTGTAAAATGATTGACAATAATTTTTATGTGGACGATGGAATGGCCGGAGCAGATTCTTTGACAGAAGCCTTGGAAATGCAACAACAGATTCAAAAAATTTTACAGTCAGCAGATTTCCAGTTAAGAAAATGGTGCGCTAATGATGCAAAGCTTTTAGAAAACATACCAGTAGAGCATAGAGCACTCCAACTAGAATTCAACGAACTTGGTGAAGACAATCAATTGAAAGCCTTAGGACTTGTTTGGATTCCATATATAGATGAATTAAAAGTTAAAGTCAGTAAACCAAAATACAAACGAGTTACCAAACGAACAGTATTATCTGATATATCTAGCTTGATTGACCCATTAGGATTAGTATCACCGGTAATTCTTCGAGTTAAATTATTCATGCAAGAATTATGGAAATCAAAACTTGGTTGGGACGAAGCACTTCCAACAGAATATCACGAAGCATGGATGAAATTTAGAGAAGACTTAGAAAATTTAAATGATGTACGATTTCCAAGACATCTTTTTGGGAAAAGAGTTCCAGTGGACATTCAGATTCACACATTTGCAGATGCCAGCATGAAAGCATATGGAGCAGCAGTCTATATTAGAGCAAAATACAAAGATGGTACTATATCAACTCAACTTTTATGTGGAAAATCAAAAGTAGCGCCAGCATCAGGTACAACACTTCCCCGTTTGGAATTATGTGCTGCCCTTCTAGCTGCAGAATTAAATGATAGAATAAGGCAGGACTTAAATTTAACCAAATGTGAAAACTTTCTATGGTCTGATTCAACAATAACATTAGACTGGATCAACTCTCAACCAGCTCTACATCAAACTTTTTTTGCAAACAGAATAGCATCTATTCAACAGTTATCCAGTGCAAAGCAGTGGAAGCACGTACCATCAGAACAAAATCCAGCAGATATCCTTTCACGAGGAGCCACAGCTGCAAAATTCAAAGATTGTCATTTATGGGCTTATGGTCCATTGTTCTTGTACGGTCCTGAAACAAAATGGCCAAGTCTGTACAAACGGGAAGCGTCACAATATGAAACGAAGCAAACAAAAAAGGTTCTGATAATGTTTGTGGATTCGCACACACTAGTGAAGAACTGAAGCAACTTAAAAGACATTCGAGCTTACCTTCATCAAGCCATATTAGTAGTTTGTCACCTTCTATCGATAAAAACCGTGACAGAATACAATCATCAACATTAACGTATGAAGCTGAACATCCGGCACTGTTACCGTATAATCATTGGTTTACCAGGCTCGTACTAGATCATATTCACAAGGCCAACAAACACGTTGGCCCACAAGCACTCCTACACATTACCAGGCAAAAATATTGGCCGATTAAGGGTAAAACTATGGCACGAAATGTTACAAGTAAATGTATTATTTGTGCAAAGAGGAAGCCTATAACACTAAACCAAATAATGAGAAACTTACCAGAAGGAAGAGTCCAACCAGGCAGACCATTCGTTAATACTGGAGTCGATTTTGCAGGACCTATATACACACATTATAAGGTGAGAGGTAAGAAACCTCAAAAAACGTATATAGCAGTTTTTTGCTGTTTTGCCACTAAAGCAGTACATCTGGAACTTGTTACCGATTTAAGCACAAATGCTTTCATAGCAGCACTGAAGCGATTCACATCCAGAAGAGGAAATTGCAATAAAATCTATTGTGACAATGCAACCAATTTTGTCGGTTCAAAAAATCAACTCGGAGAATTGCACGAGACAATATATTCTTCCAAGGCCGAAAAGGATATTACATTTTTTTGTCACAATAAAGGTATTACGTTCAGCTTCATACCACCTCGATCACCCCATTTTGGAGGACTGTGGGAAGCAGCCGTGAAGTCAGCGAAAGGACTACTCAGAAAACACATTGGAGAAGCATCGTTAACTTATGAAGAGTTGGAAACAGTAATAGTGGAATTCGAAGCAGTTCTTAATTCACGACCACTCACACCCATGTCAGACGATCCAAATGATTTAACAGCACTCACACCAGGGCATTTCTTAATTGGAGAACCTCTTACAAGTGCAATTGATTCCCAAGCTTCAGAAAACAACAAGACCTTAGGACATCTTTATGAAGCCTTATATAAGATAAAGCACGACTTTTGGAAGAGGTGGTCTACAGAATATCTTAGTAGTCTTCAACAGCGGTATAAGTGGAAAACACCAAGAGAAAACTTAAAAACAGGAGCTTTAGTACTGATAAAGGAGGACAATCTGCCGGTACTAAAATGGGTGTTGGGTAGAGTCATTAAAGTAATCGAAGGAGAAGATGGATTTGTTCGAGTAGCAGACGTTAAAACATCAAGTGGAGTTTTGAGACGACCAATACACAAATTAGCTGTCTTACCTATGGCAGCAGATAATGCAACTCAAGAGCAACTATCCAACGAGCCGACAAGCTCATCAAATGAACCCAAATCACCAGATTGCGAACCCCCTTCAAAACGTAAAAAAGGTAACTCTAACGCATCAGTTGCAACAACTTTGTTGCTAACCACAATGTTAGCAACCACTATGGGCACACATGCAATCAAAATAACACCACACACATCGTCACCAGGTGCAATTTTTGAAAGAATGGGAATGGTTAATATGATTAATAACGAATGGACATTGATCATTTACTACAACATGTCAACATTTTGGGGGGAATTCAACACAATGTCTGCAGGAGTCAACCAACTCAGAGATATATGTACCCGTGGAACAGATAAATACTGCAATACAACAACCGATCATTTCATTCGACAATTGGAATATTTAAGAGAACAAGGTCATTACTTAAGGCGAAATAACACTACCGTCAGAAGAAAAAGAGGAGCTTTAAATATTGTGGGAAACATAGCCAACTCATTGTTTGGAGTACTCGACTCAAACTATGCTCAACGAATGGAAGCTACTGTTAACAATATGCGAGAAAATGACGAGCAAATTCTTACATTAGTTAAGAATCAGACGTCAGTTATAGACAACACCATTCAACTAATGGAACATACTCAATTAGAGAATCAAAAGCATTTCGAAGAGATCAACAGATTCATTAAAGAAACTAACCAAGTGACGTCCAAGGTAGGGGAAGAATTACATCAACAGAAGTTAGATAAATTGTATAACCAAGCAGCAACCAGGCTACTGATAATGATGGAAAATTACAGAAGACTACAAGATTCTCTTATACAAATGGTCATAGACAGTCATCACGGGAAAATAAATCCAAGCATTGTAACACCAGATCAAATGACAAGTAAAATGCAAAACATCAAAGATAATTTGCCATCCTCGCTACGATTACCTCCAGTATCAAACGTTTTAGAATTATATAGTCTTATAACAATTGAAACAGGAATTACGCCTACATGTGTTATATTCAAATTAAAGATTCCACTAGTAACGTACGAACGTTTCGAACTACTTCACATTGTTCCAGTACCATGGTTACAGGATGGCAAAGCAAAAATGATTTTCATTGAGAATAATTACCTCATTGTGGATATGCACAGAGACCAGTACTATTCATTAAAGGACCAAGAATTAGCTTTATGCACGATCAGCACTACTCTCCAATATATGTGTAAGCAACACCATCTTATGTTCCGCGCTAGTCCAAAATCTACCATCTGTGAATTAGATTTACTCATTCATGGATCTTCATTGAATAACTGTCAAGTTATAGAAGTCAACAACGGACCTAGATGGATTCAGCTTTTTCAACGAAATCATTGGTTATACGTAGCCTTCAAACAGACTATCATCAACATCATTTGTAATGAAGACACCTATCAAAAAACATTGGATGGCACAGGTATTATTGAAATGGATGATGACTGTATTATAAAGGACGAATTCACAACGATTCAGCCACACAACTTATATACGTCATCATTTAAAACATCATTTGTTGCATCAACAAATAATTTTAACATCAGCAAATTGCCACAAATAACAGAAATAAAGCGTGATATGATCGCAATCAACAACTTACCAGATGAATATGAAAAAATACACAGAGGAATAAATGAACTAAAAGAAGCAGAAAGGGGTGTTTCGCGGTTCCAGTATCACGATATTCATCAGTATACCATAGGATATATCAGCCTGGCTCTTGGTGTTGCAGTAATAGCATTTTTGTGCTTTAAAGTTAAAAACCCTATAGTTACAACCAATAGTGAAACGTCTCAACGGTCCAAGCCACCAACAGCCACATCAAACGTAAAACCTAAAGCGTCCAAGAAGAACCAACGCAATCCAGCATTCACCTTCGACTTGGACAATGATTCAATATTTGATCAGAGATCAACGGGGGCAGAATGTACAATTTAAAAGGTCATTACTCTTGTGTGACCTTATTTTAGAAAAAAAATATATATATATATACTCATGCACTCAAAATTAATCACGTATGTAATAATATTTTTGTACTCGATTGAACTAATTTGGTGTCAATAAATTCATTTAATGCCTATTTTGCAAAATCAGCGAATTCCGTAAGGGAAATTTTGAAATCAATAAAGCCTAAATATATCCGCTGATATTGAAAAATGGGCATTTATAGAAATTAATTTTTTACATTACATAAAAACCCTTACATCGCAAATAAGGTTCTTGTATATAAACCAGTAATGAAATAAAGATTTTGAGTTATTAACAAACAAGTAACTGGTGCGTTTCAATTTTTCTTGTCGAGTTTTTTCTACATCCATCACTTACAGCACAAGTTTAAGCACTTGGGCTGAATTATACATATATCTGTACACTGGTTTTAAGTACCTGGGTACATTAACTTGGTATAGGTTTATGCACCTAAACCAAAAAACAACATACAATCTCGTTGGCAGTTCACCCCGCTAACTTACACAGCGGTAAACATATCTCTATAAAAAATTCACACGCAACTAAATTGGTGACCACGACGTCGCTACACGCGATATATTTTTTTCTAAAAAAAAGTGCATAAATTTTTCGGTGCATCCGCGAGCATCCTAAAGAAATATAGAATCCTTGTGTGTTTAACTTAAAAAATCCAATTATTTATGATTCTTTTGAAATATTAATAATAAATTTTTCGGTGAATCCACGTGCATCCTAAAAAAAATATTCAAGTAGTACAAAAATTTTTTTGTTGGTGCATAAAATAATATATACAAAATATTCACATAGGTATATATCATTTATACATATATGTATAATACAATCAGAGAGGCATTCAATTAGAAGACGGTACGCGGGACCTGACATGCGAAGGGCTAATCGTAACACAAAAAAAACAACAAAAGAAACGACAGAGGAACAGTACCTAAAACTGGCATCATTCAGCAACAGGGAATCACAGATAAGAGAAAACTGAAATAAATATATTACATCCATATAATATTTTGCTAATAATAATTGTTTTACTTTGTGTTGCATTATTCATATTTTTTTTTTTGAATTGATATTATTTTTTGAATTACGATATTTGATATTTTCTTTATTATTCATTTTTTTTTACTCGTATATATTATTCGATATTTCGAGATCTTTTGTTTTATACTACTGGATTTTTTTTTCTTTTGCTATTTTGAAGTTATTTTTTTTATATTTCTGGATTTTTTTTGCTATTTTGGAGTTATTTTTTTTATATTTCTTTTTATTTTTTTGATTTTGATATTTTTGTTGTTGGTTTTTTTCTCCTTCGCTTCTCTAACTTGCTTTAATATTTGTTTTTACACATATTATTTCCATCCCATAACAAATTGTTGTTCTATAAATATTATATCTGCTACCTTTGCTTGTTTTTTCGATATCAGGCATGATTTCTGATAAGTCACGCCTGCTTCATATTATCCCGGCCCTGCCTGAAGAAGCGATTTCTAGGGTCGCACATATTTTGTCAGACATAACGACGGCAAAATATGACGACGTTAAACAAAAGCTGCTAGACAAATATGGTCTATCAGAGACCAAACGTCTCGAGCAGCTACTGTCTGCTCAGGAACCAGGAGACAGAAAGCCCTCCGACTTCCTCCACTCCCTTCGAGCTCTGGCTGGAAACAGCCGAGCTGTCACGGAGGAGCTCATCGCGAGATTGTGGGAACGACGCCTCCCACAGACGATCCAGGTCTCGCTGGCCCCTTTGAAGGACCGACCTTTAAGCGAGAGGGTCCAAGTTGCCGACAACGTATGGGAGGTTCTCCCCCACGGCAATATCTCGTACGCGTCCGCGGTTCGGGCTGAAAGAGCCCGCGAACCAACTGTGGAATCGCTGCAAAGAGATTTCCACAGACTCAAAGCCCTGGTGCTACGACTTAGCCAGCGCCAGAGGACAAATAGTCGGCGCGACCGAAGTAGAACCCCGGCAAGAAAAGCGACATCTACCAATAGGGCGACCACCAGTAGCAGTGAAACAGGGGATACTGTGTGCTGGTACCACACAGTATGGTCCCAAGGCGACAAATTGCCGTCCGCCTTGTAAATTTATAAAAAAACAAAAAAAACTAGACCACCAGGGGATCGTTCAGTCGACGAGCAACCAAATGATGGTACGCTCACGTCGTCTTTTCGTCCGCGATTCCAATAATCGAATCGATTTCTTAATCGACTCGGGCTCGGATTTATCCATTGTTCCGGCTTCGTCCTTTCCGGCACACAACGGATGTGCCAATTTACTTTTACGGGCGGCTAACGGAACAGTAATTCGAACTTTCGGCACCAAGTTATTGGAACTGCATCTCGGTCTTCGCCGAAGATACATTCATAACTTCATCGTTGCCGGCATTTCAAAGGCCATTCTCGGAGCGGACTTCTTAACGAAGTTCGAGTTGTCAGTCGATTTTAAATATCGACAGTTAGTCGACTCACACACGAACCTTCGAATCAATGTGTGTTCCACGGTCGACTATGAGCTTGAAGAGATACAATGCCAATTTACCGGCATTTATAAAGAGCTTTTAACGAGGTTTTCTTCGTTAACAAAACCTCCGAACTTTAACCTTCCCGTTAAACACAATGTGCGACATCACATTGTGACAAATGGGCAACTCCCTTTCGTCACCGCTCGGCGACTCCATCCAGAGAAGCTGAAGGTGGCAAGACTTGAATTTGAACATATGGTTCAACTGGGGATTTGTCGACCTTCGTCGTCCCCCGCAGCATCTCCACTTCATCTGGTCCCTAAACGGGGCTCACATGATTGGAGGCCATGCGGCGACTACCGTCGCCTTAACGCAGTAACAGTGCCAGATAGATATCCTATCCCGCACATTCAAAACTTCTCCGTGCATTTGCATGGCTGCATAATCTTTTCGAAGGTAGATTTGGTGCGCGCGTACCACCATATACCTATCGCACCAGAAGACGTGCATAAGACTGCGTTGATTACGCCGTTTGGTTTGTACGAGTTCACTCGTATGCCATTTGGATTACGTAATGCCGCCCAAACATTTCAGAGGTTTATAAACGAAGTCACGAGAGACCTCGACTTCGTCTTCGTCTACTTAGATGATATACTCATCGCGAGTAAATCTGAGTCAGACCATATTAACCATCTCGAACAGCTCTTCAAACGCCTTGACAACTTCGGCTTGACCATTAAGTTGGAAAAGTGCGTTTTCGGGGCGACAGAGATTAACTTCCTTGGCCACCACATCTCGAAAGATGGAATACTTCCATCTTCAGATCGGGTTAAGGCGATCGCTGATCTCGCGCCCCCCACTTCTGTTAAACGATACAGAAGTTTTTAGGAATGGTGAACTTTCATCACCGATTCATTTCCAATTTGGCTAAAATGCTGGTACCAATCAATGAGCATTTGAGATATCTTCTCAATCGTGCTCGTGCCACGAAAGATAAAGAATTCCCTTGGCCCGCAGAATGTGAAGAAGCATTCCTCAAAGTAAAGACTTCGATGGCAGAAGCTACATTGCTAAACCATCCACTCGAGGATGCCAAATACAGTCTAACGACTGACGCCTCTGATTATGCTATCGGAAGAACACTCTTTAAAAAATCACCCCAGTCTAAGGTGAAACAGGATATGCCGAGAGACTCGTGGCCAAGGGGGTGCTTGGTCTCTAATATCCGAACTCTGGATACCTGGCGTCCTCCAGTTTCAATTAGCCTTCCCATAGTACACGGGCTCGCTATGGGTGACCTACTTTCCCGAATACTCGTGGGATCATACATGGATTCAAAAAATAAAAAGTATGAGCTCGATGCAGCTCCGACAGCATCATCCTCGTCAATTGTGACGATGGCCTCATCTCAAGTGTCTTTAGGGACACAAGAGATAGCAATTGCCTCAACTAGCGGAGCCATTGGGCACGCTAGCTGTGAATCAATTGCTTTAACGAGCGGAGCCATTGGGCACGCAAGTTTAAAACCTTCAACCTCGACCGGTGGAGCCATTGGGCACACCGGTTCTACAGACGGGTCGTCAGTCGCTGAAGATGAGTCTTTAGACGCAGAATCCGTCTGCAGCGCAGACTCGGTCAGTGTGTGTTCGGTCATTTCCGGAGCAACCACCATTGGCTGAGACTTAGATAAGATAGAGCTTGACAAACCCAGGTTTGTCAAACTCTCCAACCGCCAGAGGAAATGCTTCCAAGAAGCACTGGCAAAAGGCCTCTCCAGGGATACGGCCCTGGAAAAAGCTTTATCAAAGCCCTCCAAAAAAACTGAGCTGAAGAGAGTTCGCTCAGAGGAGGAAACTCCGGAACGTCCGGAACAGAAGAGGACCAAGACGGCCAAGGGGCCCACTCGTCCCACCTTTAGCCAGGTGGTAAGCAGTGTCAAGCTTGGCCTCATCTCGACAGACATGGTCAACTGCCCCCTGACACCTGAGCAAATGGCACAGTTGCAGGAGGCGATCATTGACGTCGTTATTGAAAAAGCGGGCGGTCAAGTCAAGCCGTCTTTCGAGGGGAGCTTCGCAAGAAGAGGCTGGCTGCTAATGGTCTGCTCAAACCCTGATACAGCAGATTGGGTGAGGAGTAACGTCTCCTTCATTAAGAGCAAAAGTGCTCTTGATATCACTCTGGTGGAAGAGGGTAATTTCCCTCAAACCCACGTCATTCGTGGCTATTTCCCCCAGAGTGGTACCTTAAGCAACGAGAAAGTGCTGGCTACTATCGCTGCACAAAACTCGGTTCCCGCTGACAAGTGGAAAGTGGTCCAGAGGCGGGTAAATGAAAACACACTTCACTTGGTCATGGTAGTGGATACCGCTTCCATGACTAAGTTAATTAGTCTTAAAGGGAAAATCGCCTATCGGTTTTCTCATACCAGACTAATTCTCAAGGACAAAGATCCTTCGAAGAAGCAGCCACAAGGGCAGGGTTCGTCTTGTGACACTCAGACCACAGGGTCTGAATTAGCACCCCCAAATGCTTCTGCTGTCACCGAGGACTGCAGTAATGCCGAGGCCATAGGGCCATCTGACGGCGGAGTTGCTCTCACAACGACTCCAGGTCCATCTGGCGGTGTTCCAAATCCGGCCCCCGCATCTGCAGCATGCGCCAGGGAGCCTGTAGCAGAGCAAACTGCTGGGCGAACAAAGAACACACCTGCCGAACCTGGAGTCGGAGCACGGGGCAAATCAGCACCCCCCAAGGGCAAAAACGGTAGGACAAAGGGTCCTAGACAAGCCAAGAAGACCGGGCTTGTCAAACGCTCCTTGGAGAAAAAATGAGCGCCATAAGGGCACTCCAAGCAAACTTGCACCATGCGAAAGGGGCAACCTCCACCCTGTGCAAGACTTACGCGGAGAGGCACCTTACCCTTGCTCTCATTCAGGAGCCTTGGGTAACCGATGGTAAAGTCAGAGGACTTACCACTGGCTCAAGTAAACTAGTATATGATCGGAGATGCGGGGCGCCTCGCGCTGCCCTTTTAATTGACAATCGTGTCACTCATCTCTCCATTACTAACTTTATTTCCAGAGATCTAGTGGCGATCTCGGTTGCGGTTCCCACCGCCAACGGATTCCAAGAAATCGTTCTTGCGTCCGCTTACTTTCCGGGGGATGTAGCAATAGTGCCACCCCAGGAGGTTCAAGATCTCATTGAGTTCTGTCGCAAGAGGAACCGGCAATTCGTCATCGGCTGTGATGCAAATGCTCACCACTCCATCTGGGGGAGTACCGATGTAAACCAAAGGGGTGAGTGTCTTCTAGAATTTCTTGTTATGAATAACATAGATATTGCAAATAGAGGATGCAAACCCACTTTTATCACTGCTAGTAGAAAGGAGGTGCTGGACCTCACCTTCACGAGCAGGCTTTTATCCGACAGGATTGAAAACTGGCGTGTTCTGGACGAGGCCTCACTGTCCGATCATCTGCACATTAGATTTGACATTGTGGGCCTTCCACATATCCGCGCCTCCTCTTTGGTTCCTAAGAAAACCAACTGGTCTAAGTTTCAGGGGCTTGTGGCCTCGAAATCAGACCAGCTTGCGGCTTCTATCAGCTCAGTGTATGAACTGGAGTATGCGGCCACGCAGCTTACTGATGTGCTGATCTCTTCCTACCATGACAGCAACACTGTTTCTTCCTTTCAGTCGTCGCGAAAAGTGCCCTGGTGGAATGACAGGTTAGCTGCAATGCGTAGAAATGTTAGGAGATTGTTCAATAGGGCAAAACATACCGGGCATTGGGATGAATATAGGTTCACCCTAACAGCCTACAACAAGGAGTTGAGACGTTCCAAAAGGATTGCCTGGCGGAAACACTGTGAGAGCATTCAGACTCTACCAGAGGCGACTAGACTCCAAAAGCTACTTTCTAACGACTCCTTCAACGGAGTGGGCCTTCTCAAAAAGGAGGATGGCTCCTACACCTCTAACCATGAGGAAACCTTAAGGTACCTGCTCAGAGAGCACTTTCCAGGGTCAATCCTTCAGACCGCTTATCCATTGGATGCTGGGTGTAGTCATAGGACTATCCCAGACCGCTATTCCCGCAGTCTTTCAGGGAATATCTTCGACCGTGACAAGGTTAAATGGGCAGTGACCTCTTTTCAACCTTATAAGTCCCCCGGAGGAGACGGAATTTTTCCGGCACTTCTTCAGAAGGGCCTTGACCTGATCATCAACAACCTGGTCTGTCTCTTTAGAGCCAGCTTCAATTGGGGATACATTCCAACCATCTGGAGGAAAGTCGTGGTGGTTTTTATCCCGAAACAGGGAAACAGACCCCTCGAGCTGCCTAAATCGTACAGACCTATCAGCTTAACCTCTTTTCTTTTGAAAACAATGGAAAGGCTGCTAGACCTTCATATTAGGTACAAACTGGAGCTCACTCTCCCTCTTCATAGCTCCCAGTTCGCTTACTCAAAGGGTAAATCAACAGAGGTTGCTTTACACCACCTGGTCAGTAAAATCGAAAAAGCCTTCCTCGCTAAGGAAACTGCTTTATGTGCGTTCCTTGACATCGAAGGTGCTTTCGATAACACTGGCTATGATTCTATCTCTAGAGCACTGGCTCTCAGAAATCTGGATCCTCACACGATTGAGTGGATAAATGCCATGCTTGCAGATCGTGACATTTCTTCTACCCTAGGTGTCTCCACCATTAGTGTTAAGGCTATTAAGGGTTGCCCTCAAGGTGGAGTCTTATCCCCGTTACTCTGGTCACTAGTTGTGGATGAACTCTTGATCAAACTATCTGAATCTGGTTTCGATGTCATCGGTTATGCAGATGATCTTGCCATCATTGTCTCTGGGAAGTTTGACTTGACCATTACAGAGGTCATGAGAACGGCACTGCGAGAAGTTCAAAGATGGTGTACCAAGGAGGGTCTGTCAATCAACCCAAATAAGGCTGTCCTGGTACCTTTTTCCAAACGCTACAAAGTGGACCTAGGTCCTATCTGTATCCAGGATACCACAGTTGAGTATTCAGACTCAGTCAAATATTTGGGAGTAATTTTAGATAAGAGGCTGAACTGGAACGCTCAACTTGACTACGTCATCAGCAAAGCCACAAGGGCCATATGGGCCTGCAAAAGGCTTCTGGGTAAGACATGGGGTCTTACACCACAAATGATGTACTGGATGTACAATACGATCGTTAAACCTGTTGTCACCTATGCTGTTATAGTTTGGTGGCCCAAGACTAAACAGGTTACGTCGATCCTCAAGTGCAGCAAGCTGCAACGGCTTGCCTGCCTCTCCATTACCGGAGCTATGCGGACCTGTCCCACAGCTGCAATGGAAGCAATCATTGGATTGACCCCTTTGCATCTCTTCATATGGAAATCCGCCGCCATAAGTGCCTTGAGACTTCAGATCTCATCCAACTGGCCCCATACGGTCAAAGGACACATGGATATCCTTAAAAATATCCCAAGCATTTCCATCTGCCGCGTATCCGACCATATGGTTAGTCAACTGCGGTTCCAAAGGAAATTCAAAACAATTATCCCGGATCGCTCTGAGTGGGAGGAAATTATTCTTCCTAGGGATCCAAACCATCTCCACTGGTTTACTGACGGGTCAAAGATGGAACATGGTACAGGGGCTGGTGTCGCAGGACCCAACTCCAAGGTCTCGATTGCAATGGGTAAGTGGCCCTCTGTTTTCCAGACTGAAATACATGCCATTGCGACCTGCGCTAGGCTCAACCTTGAGAAAGGTCTGAAAGGCGCCAACATTAAAATCTTTTCTGACAGCCAAGCTGCCATCAAGGCACTCTCAACGTGGAAGTTTTCTTCCAAAATAGTAGCAGGGTGTTTTGACGTACTCCAGAGCCTGACCAGAAGAAACGAGGTCTCGCTCTGCTGGGTCCCCGGACACTGGGGTATCGAGGGAAATGAGGCTGCAGACAGCCTCGCGAGGGAGGGGTCTGAGACGTTGTTCCAGGGCCCAGAACCCTTCTGTGGCATCTCTTGGTCCACCTCCAAGTCTTTGATAGAAGAGTGGATTAAGAAAATAAACCTAGCCTATTGGGAGTCAGTCCCAGGTCTTAGACAGGCTAAAGATCTTATAAGACCCTTTGCCTTAAGGGGCACTATTACTCTAAACAGAGCGGACCTAAGGCTGCTGGTGGGCTATCTCACTGGCCATGTAGGACTGCGGTACCACCTCCACAACCTAGGTCTGTCTCAAGAGACAGAATGCCGACTCTTCTTGGAAGGCGATGAGACTTCCACACATATTCTTTGTGAATGTCCTGCTCTGATCTGGCTTAGAAGAAGAACGTTCATCAGAGAGTTCTTGAGCCCTGCCCAAGTCCGGTCTTCATCAATTAAAGACCTTCTTGCCTTCATTCGGAAGGCCGATAGTCTGTTCCGCTAGTGGGGTACGTAACACAATAGGCCTAACTTGGCCGCAGTGTTCACCACATGGGTTGCCCCCTCACTCCTTATAATAATATAATCGGAGGGGTATTAGAACAATTTGACGGTCAACGGTGGCAACCATTAGCTTTTTATTCTAAAAAGTTGTCACCTGCGGAACAGAAATATTCTGCATTCGATCGCGAACTACTCGCCATCTATGCGGCGATTAAACATTTTCGCTATTTTGTCGAAGGACGCATTTTCGTGGTCTATACGGACCACAAACCCCTCGTACGCGCCTGCGCCCTTCACACAAAAACCGAACGATCCCCTCGACAGACCAGACATCTTGATCTGAACTCACAGTTTACCACAGACATTCGCCACGTGTCTGGTAAACAAAATGTGGTCGCAGATTATTTGTCACGCTCGCTAGCGACTGACAATGTCGACTCCGTCACTTTTGACTTGGCTACATTAGCGCAAGCGCAAAAAGGCGACAAAGAGTTACAAAATCTCCTACAGCACCCCAGTAAAGGCTCACAAGTTAAGCTAGTTCTCACACCTATACCCTTTACGACGCATCAGGTCTGGTGTGAAACTAGCACAGGTATTCCGCGCCCTTATATACCAGCAAGTTTGCGCAAGCTAGCGTTCAATTCCGAACACAGCTTGTCGCACCCTGGTATCCGCGCTACCCGACGAACCATCGTTAAAAAATACTTCTGGCCGGCAATTAACAAAGACTGCAATGAGTGGTCTCGTTCTTGCCTCGGTTGTCAAAAATCCACAGTGACGAGACACACTAAGTCTCCACTTGAAGCCTTCAAGCTTCCGGATAATCGGTTTGTACATATCTATATGGATATTGTGGGACCACTTCCGCCATCTCGAGGATACTCGTATATCCTTACAATCGTAGACCGGTTTACGAGATGGCCAGAAGCCTATCCAATTCGTGATATTAACGCTTCAACAGTGGCAAAGCACTTTGTCACTGAATACATCCCACGATTCGGCGCACCCCTCGAAATCACTACAGATCAGGGTACGCAGTTCGAATCCAAACTGTTTAATGAAGTTGCCAAATTAATCGGTAGTAACCGAATTACGACAACCGCCTACCATCCACAAGCAAACGGAATGGTTGAACGGTTTCATCGACAACTTAAAGCCGCCTTAATGGCAAGGGACAACACTACTCATTGGAGTGAAGACTTGCCCTTTGTCTTACTTGGCATACGTACGGCAATTAAATCCGACTTGCAATGCTCACCGGCAGAACTCGTCTATGGCCAGAATCTGAGACTGCCCAATTCAATTTCCATCCCATCGGATGAAAATCCAGTCGAGCACTCAGAATTTCTCAGTCGCCTTCGCTCGCATATGCAGAACTTAAAGGCAACGCATCCTCGACAACCCAGTCAGAAGGATGTTTATGTACCACGAGCTTTGGAGGACTCCGACTATGTTTTCGTGCGTATCGATCGCGTACGAAAACCTTTTGAGCCCCCGTATGAAGGCCCTTACAAAGTAATCAAGCGATTACGTAAACACTTCGTCATCGATTTGAAAGGCACAAACAAATCAATTTCAATCGACCGGCTGAAGCCAGCCTTTGGTTGTGACCGCGACGACGACGAAGCCGAGCCATATCGAAAGGTAACTTTCCGTTAACGCTACGCTGGGGGGGGGGAGTATGTAGTGGCCGTGTAGAACAGAACCACTATAAGTTCACACAAGCCACTGCAATCGAAACCGATCAAATATCGGCTAGATCGATCTATATTAAAAACGCCTAGATCACCGATCGGTGATCTAGCCCGACAATACACTTCCGTTTTACACAGCGAGCAAGAAAAGCCTTTTTGGTATACACGCATAGAGCCGGTCCACCTAGTGAATAGAATTAATACAGATATATGTACATAAGTGATAATCTAAAATAAACCATTGACGAATAATTTAACAATAAATAAAGTTTTTATATATAAAAAAACAAAGTGGATTTTTAATACACGCAACTAAAGATGTTATACGAATCGGTATCTACGAAAGCATAATGAAAATTGTTCAATACCAGCTATATCACTAGTCTCGTCAGTCAAAACCGAAAATGATTTCGCACTATTTATTTTGGCTACAATTGCTTCTTAACCCAAATAAGTTTCATTTTTCCTGAGACCTCTAGATGATTTTTAAGTACTTCATCTACACAATGGACTCTAAAACATAAAAGTGCTCGAAAATTTCCATCATTTTCCCCTAGATTATCTAATGTTAAAATACCAGAGTCTCTATGTCCTCATAAAGGCAAACATTGATGACCGCCAAAAAGTATAGTCTTTATGATTGGAGTTCTACTACTACTAGGGGGTCAAATGGTACCAACGGCCTCAGGGACCTTCGATGGTGCCGGTACATAAAAGAGACAAATCCTGGGTAACGCCACCTGCGATCTAAGGTCTACACGATCTAAGATTTTCCGATATGTTACCGAATCCTACCTCAACATCCACGAAGATGTAGATTTTACATCGGGTGTCCTCTGGATGCTCTTGTCTATACAAGAGTAACAGACTTAGGAGGGTGAAAGGCGAGTGTTTCGCGCCTCAAAACGAAGCAAATACCAGACTGGTCTTCCAGGTTGGGGGCAGGCTGACAACTTTCCATCGTAAAAACCTACCCGCCACGAATCCTCAAGGCAGGCCTCGGACAGGATGGACTCAACGGCAACGACTCAGGCAACGGAATATGGAATTCGATCTTGGAACATAGAACGTCAGGACGCTCAACAGAACGGGCGCTCTGCGTTCGCTTTTATTACTTCTCAAAAAATTAACATAAAGATCACAGCCCTTCAAGTAACAAAATGGACCCACAGTGGTATCTTCTTCTTTAACGGCTCTACAACCGGGATCCGGTCCTGGCCTCGCGCAACTGTTCTCTCCACCGGTCCCGATTCTGAGCCGATGTCATCCAGTTTGGCATCCCTAAACTCTAAGCGTCCTGGTCCACGCCATCCTTCCAGCGAAGGTTGGGCCTCCCTCGCTGTCGCACCGAGCAGGCTCATCTTCACTCATACGAGCTAGATGCCATGCCCACCGGAGCCTACCGAGCTTTCTTTTCTTCACAACATCTATGTCGCGATAGCGCTCGTAGATCTCGTCATTGTAGAGTCTCCGGAATCGTCCTTCCTCACATACGGGGCCAACAATCCTCCAAAGTATTTTCCTCTCAAACACGCCCAAGAGGTTTGAGTGCTTTTTGCTAAGCACCCACGTTTCGGATGCATATGTGAGAACAGGTAAGACCATCGTCTTATACAGGGTGTTCCGTTACTCCTGGTACAAACGAAAATGGCAGATAGTACATAAAAAATAATCGCAAAAAAAGGTAAAAGGAGGGGGGGTACCTCTTTTCGTTTTCGAGATGTGGCGTTTCGAAGTTTTTTTTGGTAGAGGTTTACATATTACCATGTATTTTTGTCACCTTATCCGATATTTTAATGAATAAGACATCAATCTACGCAGAATACTCCCACCTATCTAAATCGAGGTTTTAACATACCAAAATCCAGAGTTATGAGTCGTTAAAGACAAAATTTTGTTTTTTTTTACTAAAATATCCACATCACCTTTTTCTCAAAAAAACACGTAATTAAGGGGAGGTTCTCATCTAGCGACCCAAAAATTACATGATTTTCTCGATTTTTTTTTCGTGGAAGGAAGCTGAGGAAGCACTCAAGTTTTTTTGCAGTTATCAAGTATATCGTTGGTTTACAAGCAGAATTCACTAAGTACAATTTTTCAAGTTTTTAGTTTTTTATACTAAAGTAAGTCTTATAATGCCAACTTTATACTGGCAATACCTTATAGCCCGCAAACTAATATTGTTAAGGTTTTTAGGGGGTTAGTTTCGGATTTACCTTGTCCATAATGACACAAAACTACAAAATCATTTCTGCCAAAACTCATTAAGTCGTTGCGTTTTTTTATTTTAATCTAAAAATCCAGTATAAGAATTAAATAATTATTTCAATTCTTTTGTAAACTAAACTAAGAAATCTAAAAACAATGTATACTGAGCCGATTACTATTATATGCCATTACAAAATTTTCAGAGACACAAACATCTTAAATATCGATTTACTAAAAACTATGGTTTTTCACTTAGTGATTTCTGCTTTTAAACCCACGATATATTCAAGTATGTTTACCAATTTTTATAGAGCAGAATATCGAATAGTTAATTATTTATTTACATGTAAAGCCGTTCGCCTAAAAAAAAGTACTTAATCAGGGCGCCACTCTACCGCTTCCAAACATCACCCGAGATCAACAAATGAAACCTTTTTATAAAATACATGACATTTACAGGATCTTGAACTATCCAACTAAGGAAAAGTCGAAAATTACGAAAATGGTGGACTTTCGAAAAAAAATTCCTCTTTTCGTCTATTTCTCTGCTCTTAAAAGTGCTATAAAAAACAAAATAATAACAATAGCCATCTGCGATTAAGTTCAGGATCCGCTAAATTTAATGAACTTTCAAATAAAAAAAAACCAAAGCGATATATGCAGTAGTTTTTAAGATACAATGGCGCCCATCTTAAAAAATACGGTTTTCTAAAAATACGTTTTTTTACCTTCTTGTAAAAAGGTGACTCCGGTTTTTTAACTATACTTTAAAAAAAATGAATTTCGTCAAAACGGTTTTTGAGAGCGAATACTATAGGAAATTTACTAACTTTTTAAACAAAAAAAAATCGATTTTTTTGGTTGAGCTTGATGAGAACCTCCCCTTAACTAATAATTTTTTTTACAAAATTGGAAAGCTTGGACAATTTCCTATGAATAATGTCTAACAAATATCATTCTACGACTTTTATTTTTAGCCCAAAAACTGAAAAATTCACTAAAAATTCCCTGTTTTTAATACGCTTTTATTAGCTTCACTTGTAACTATGTAATAAAATCTTGTAAGTTAAATTTGACCCACTTCCCGGTTTCCGATTGAGCTGAAATTTTGCACACACGTTTAGTTTGGATGACAATGCAATCTGACTATTTTGTAAAAAAATCAAAATGACGGGTCCAGGATGGCGGCCGAATTTTGCAATTGTGTTCGCCGACACCCCGACATGGGCCAACACAAAATAGCTGAATGCGGCCAACACAAAATGGCTGAATGGCGATTACCATTTTCTTTAAAACCCACTCGTTTAGGGTATCAAATGAAAGTGTATGAAGGAGTCTGATGATTGAACCAAGTAGCATAAGGTGCTAGAGTTCATTTAATGCTGTAGAGTATGAGGTCCCACCGAAGCCAAGGTGGGAAAAGTGCTGAGGACTGGATGGTCAAAGATTAAGGTATACATAAATAATATTAGTACAGTCAAATTAAGCCGAAAAAAGCGAAATAGCGGAAATGGTCGGGTACAGGCTGAAAATTGGCACAGAGCTTCCTTTTAGGGTTCTTAATAAGGGGTTATAAAGTCTACCGATTTTCTACCCCGGGAACCTTTCTTTTTAGGGGGTTTTAGGGTCAAAATATCTGTTTTTTGCAAATGCATCTGAAACCGTAAGTCCTATCATAAAAAAATGTTCACAAAGTTTGTAGCTCATACGATTTTCTACAAAAAATGTTATTATACATTTTCCCGTATGTATTGCTATTCATGAGATATCACCGTTTTAAAGATTTAAAATATTCATATGAACTCATTCACGACTTATATAGGTTTTCCGACGTTCAAGTTGGACTACTTTTCTAATTTTTTCAGGGGTCATTCCTGGATGTATTTGGAGGAAAAATGTGTTCTAGATAGGGGGCTAACCACTAAGATACAGGGTGTTCGCGAAAAAACAATGTCTTTTTTTGTCATTTATTTAGAGTTGAATAACTCCTAGACCAATTATCGTAAACCAATATACTTAGACTCTTCTTTTAGGTCAAAGTGTATTCTTTTATTTGATATAAAGATCAGGAACTTGACTTGCTCCGTTTAGAAGATATGTAGGTTCAAAGCATGAGCGAAATGTTTAAAAGCCTAATGATATTTTTTATTCAATTTAAAATATATTTTCTGTTTTTTTTTACCAAATGGTCCAAATTGGAACAATAATACAAAATTACATCTAAATTATGTCAGATAGTAGACAAAACATGATCAACAAAAAACACAAAAAGAGGGGGCTATCTGCTGTGACTATTAAGGTCGATTGTACTTTAAATTGAATAAAAAAATATCATCAGGCTTTTAAACATTGCGCTCATGCTTTGAACCTACATATCTTCTAAACGGAGCAACTCAAGTTCCTGATCTTTATATCAAATAAAAGAATACACTTTGACCTAAAAGATGAGTCTAAGTATATTGGTTTACGATAATTGGTCTAGGAGTTATTCAACTCTAAATAAATGACAAAAAAAGACATTGTTTTTTCGCGAACACCCTGTATCTTAGTGGTTAGCCCCCTATCTAGAACACATTTTTCCTCCAAATACATCCAGGAATGACCCCTGAAAAAATTAGAAAAGTAGTCCAACTTGAACGTCGGAAAACCTATATAAGTCGTGAATGAGTTCATATGAATATTTTAAATCTTTAAAACGGTGATATCTCATGAATAGCAATACATACAGGAAAATGTATAATAACATTTTTTGTAGAAAATCGTATGAGCTACAAACTTTGTGAACATTTTTTTATGATAGGACTTACGGTTTCAGATGCATTTGCAAAAAACAGATATTTTGACCCTAAAACCCCCTAAAAAGAAAGGTTCCCGGGGTAGAAAATCGGTAGACTTTATAACCCCTTATTAAGAACCCTAAAAGGAAGCTCCGTGCCAATTTTCAGCCTGTACCCAATCATTTCCGCTATTTTTGCTATTTTTCCTGTACTATATACACAAATACCCAAAATAGGATTTCAAAGTATATTTTAATTTTTTTAATACGCTTTTATCAAGTAACCCCCTGTTCGCCTGCCCAGAAAGTAACCCCCTTTTCTCCTGTCAGCCACCTTTACCGGTTTAGAATTATCACTCACTACAACGGACGTAGGGCTGCTAGCCGCTATTCTGAAATATAAGAATTGTTAGGTAATAAAGATATTAATATTCAATACATGTTTTAATACTAAAAGATCTCTTCATAATATTAGCCTTACCCCTTATCGGTCCACTGGAGGAGTCGACTTTTGAATTATCCGCTCTCTTGAAAATAAAATGAATTCAAACAGAACAGAAAAACGTAAACTATTGGAAACAGCAACGCAAAGAAAACGACGATTCGAAAAGGTAAGACAAAAGCGCGAAGAAAAAAAAGCGAAATTAAGTGAGACAGAGACAAAAAGAATAAAAATACATTTAAATTTGTACATGAGGCAGTATAGAGCCAATGAAATGCCCGAGAGGCGGGCAAGTCGATTAAAAGATTTACGAGAGTTTGATTTTCAAGCAAGAAATTCTCAATCGGAGAACGAGCGAGTAGTCCGTCTACAGTATTTACGTAGCCATAATGCTGAAAGCAGGGTACTACAAAAAGCTACAGTTACTAGTTTTGAGAAAGATATTCACACATTTTGTGATAAGGTATGTGAAATTTGTACAAAAAGGTGCTACCAATACCAGATAAGTCAATGGAGTGTGAACCTAGAAAATGCGCCTTATCTACCGGACGAACTGCAGCGAAAATCCACTTTGATTTTGTGTAGTCGTTGTAAGGCCTACGTAAATAGCAGGAAACATTTACCTCCATCAAAAGCATTTTGGAACAATCTTGACCCAGGTATTCCGCCAAAAGTCATTGCAGATTTATCTCAAGCGGAGCAACGGGTACTCTCACGAATAATTCCCTTCGTTAAAGTTGTTAAATTGAGCGGGACGTTCGGTCAATATGCCTTTCGCGGTCAAGCTGTACTCTTTGCTCAGAATATATTCGAGGTAACAGGAAAACTACCGAATATGCTACCAAGATCATCTGACAAAGCAGGTATTATCGTCATAACTGAACGTTTAGAGAACCTTAATGTCACCAGAGAATTCTCAATATGTAGGCAAAAAGTCAACTTGGCATTATCATGGTTGATTACAAATAACCCGCTATATAAAGATGTCACTATAGACAAGACTGTTCAATTAAGCGAAAGAGATATAGTACGATTATATGAGAAGCCTCTTCAAAATAATATTGAAAACATTGATGAACCTCAACAGGAGAAATTTGCATATGCACCGGTAAGTGATTCATCAAGAATCGTACGCGCTTCGTGGCATCAAGCAAATAATTCTATATTTACATCAGGTTTTGCAGGAGTGCAATGTTGTGCAATGGTGTTAGCAAATATCGTTAGAGCGACTCTTCTTTCACCATCGAGCTGGACAACGAACACGCTGAACACAAACATGATAGAAGGCGATAATATATACAAAAAAATTCGCTCGCTGTCTGAAACAGACCCTGCTGCATATCCTGTTAGGACTGACGGATACTTGTTCGTTCGAAATTTTGATATAATCAAAAATGACTTATTTATGTTTGATCATAATCTTCGTATAGTATATGATTTAGAGTCAGCTCTTTTCGGGAGTTTAAAAGACAGAGCCAATCAATCAAATATTGGGTTAACACTTACACAGGCTCTTGAAGAACTGTTCGCGACTCATAAAGCGGGCGTGCTAATATCAGAGGGGAAATCATTAGGGGTCATGTACTACGATGGAAGATACTATTTTACTGATTCTCATTCATGTGGAGCAAAAGGTTCAAAGGCAAAGGAAGGAGGCAAAGCCTGTATAATTCAATGTGACAATATGGACGAATTTGTGAGAATATGCAAACGAACAACTGGATCTAGAAACACTCAGTTTACTATAGATTATATTGATGTTTATCCGTCTTCAACTGTTCACGGCAATACCTTGGAGACTGAGATACAGCCACTGCAAATCATTCAAAATACAATACGCGAACCTGAATCGCCCCGCATATCTTCTTCTCTTTCGATATCTGCTTTCAAAAATATACCTTTGCAGACATCTGTAATGGCTCCCATTGATGTCATGCAACCTAATGTTGAGGATGAATTGGAAGTGTCTAGTAACCTTAATCAAATTATACGTAAAACGACAGATAATATAGTCAACGATGATTACGAAATGAAAGCAGAAGAATTTGCTTGGTTTTTCCTGTTTCCATATGGCAACAATGGACTAAAAGAACCACGATCAGTTCGAATTACGCCACTGGACTACTTTCAGTTCACATTATTAGGCAATGACACTAGATTTCAGCGCAATGACTATCTATTTTACGCTTTGTCCATGTTCGAATATTATAGAGTGTGTAATCCTTAAGATTTTTTAAGGCAACTAAAAAATGATTTCACTATGGGACGAGAACTTTATTTCGCACTTCTAGGCTTACAGATCGTGACTATTTTTACATTTTCAAAAATTCCATATCGATATCAATTCAAATGAAAGTTAAATTACGGTACATCATTAGGATAATGATAAGAAAGAAGAGAGCAAAAATTTAGTGTTACCATAGGTATTGAAATTTTAGAACTTTACATGAAATGAAATTTACATTCAAAACAATGAATTAAATTTATAGTTGAAATTTAGGAAATAGTTAACATAATAAATAGTAATAATAAAATAATATGAATTTATATAATTGGAAATTAGGAAGTAGTTAACATAAACCGGCCGCCTTGGTAGTATCCGCTTCCAACACATTGGAATGATTTTCCTGCTCCACTGGTAACGGGCAAATCTTGGTGATAGCTCTTTTGACGATACCACCCATAGTACGAACGACGACGACCCGGACATGACCATCTTCTCCAGTATGAACCGCATTGATACGGCCCAACGCCCACTTGAGGGGAGGAAGATTGTCTTCCTTTAGAAGTACCAGAGAGCCTACCTTTATGTCGGGATATGTGGACTTCCATTTATTTCTTCTTTGCAAACCTTGAAGGTATTCCTTCTGCCAGCGTAGCCAAAATGTTTGTAGATTCGCCTGCAATTGTTGCCATCTGGACAGGCGATTGAAGTTCGCGTCGACGAGAGTAGGATGAGGAACCCCGACCATAGGACCACCAACAAGAAAATGCCCTGGAGTTAAGGCTTGAAGATCGTCAATATCATCTGTAAGAGGAATAAGGGGACGAGAGTTTAGTATACGTTCAACCTGACACGTGATTCTCTGCAACTCATCCATGGAATAGGACTGAAGGCCGAGCACTCGACGTAAATGATGTTTGGCCTGTTTTATTGCAGCCTCCCAGAGGCCACCAAAGTGAGGTAACCGTGGTGGAATAAATTTCCAGCTTATTCCGTCTCTGGAACACATCTCCTGAACCAGCCGAGAATGCTGCTCAGATTTAAATAGCTCATTCAATTCTTGCAATTCTCGATATCCTCCTACGAAATTTGTTGCATTATCCGAATACACCACCCTTACATTTGGTCGTCGAGCTTTAAATTTGATGAAAGCCGACAAGAAAGCTTCAGTGGATAGATTTGTCGCTACTTCTATGTGGACAGCCTTCACACTTAAACACACAAATAAACAAACATATGTCTTGATAGGAGGCCGATTTCGAATCATGTGCTTAATAAAGAATGGTCCACAGAAATTTACTCCGGTGTGGTAAAAGGCAGGACTGGGTTGGACCCTAGGACAAGGCAATTGTCCCATTAGTTGCTTTATTAGTTTTGGACGTAGTCGTGAGCAACGAACACAATTTCGTACTATCTGTTTGATGATGAGTCTTCCACCAAGAATCCAAAATCTATTGCGAAGCACAGCCAATAAAGTTTGACAGCCAACGTGGAGGTGCTTATGATGGTAATATCTGACCAAAGATTTTGTGAAATTTGATTTCGGTAGGACGATTTGATGTTTAGCGTCGAAGTCTAATTCAGCATTGTTCAACCGGCCGCCTACGCGGATTAATCCATTGTTGTCCATAAATGGATTTAAACTCTTTAACGAACGATTTTAAGGCCTTATTAGAATTCAAGGCACAATATTCTTCGGCAAGGTAATGTTTTTGGATCAGTCGCACTATAGAGGTTAACGAGCGTTCGAATTCTTCGGCACTGATGGGTCCATGGGCATGATCTGCTAAATGCTTTGTCTTGGCTTTAGCATTCGAAAAAAAAACGATAAATATATGCAAAAGTGTTTACGAAACGAATAAAGGAATTTCCAAATTTCGACGAGTCAACTAAATCTTCAGTGGGCGTGACCACGAGAGCCAATACGGTTTTACGTTCCTCGGGCAATTCCTGTTCAGTCTGGGAGACCATCTTGGGCCACGAATTTTTTGGGGAACACAGAAAACCAGATCCTCGAAGCCATAAATCTGAGTCTCTAAGTTCGTTAGGAAATAACCCTGTGCTTAGTAAATCAGCTGGATTTAACTCCAATGATATATGTCGCCATTCAAAATCTTGAGTCAAATTCTGAATTTTAGAGACTCTGTTACTAACGAAGACACTCCATCTAGCTGGGGAGGCCGCTAGCCACGCGAGAACAATTGTAGAATCAGACCAGCAATAAACCTTGCTAGTGTCGGCGCTGAGGATGTCTACTACACGAGAAACAAGTTCAGCCACAAAGTTCCAGCCTAGGGATTGATATAGTTTTTAAAGGTGCCACACGAGACTTGGCTGTTAATAGGTTGCAGCTTATGTTTCCATCTGTGATACAGCGCGCATAGATGCAAGCACCATAAGCCGATTGGCTTGCATCTGCAAAACCATGAATTTCCATATAAGTAGATGATGCCCAAACATAACGAGGAATGCTAATTTGGTCCACTAGAGATAATTGCTCGTAGAATGATAGCCAGCTTGAATGCAGCTCTTGGGGCAAAGATTCATCCCAATTCAATTTGAGACTCCATAGCTGTTGAAGAAAGATTTTTGCCTTTACTATGATTGGATTTAGCAAACCCAGAGGATCAAATAAACGACTAATGATGGATAGTACAGCACGCTTCGTCACCTTTGTTGTAGACTCCACTCGATCCAATCGCCGAGAAAAGAAGCGGAAGGCATCTGATTGCGGCTGCCAAAACATTCCTAAGGTTTTCACGAAGTCGTCGCCAGATATGTGAAGATATTTTTCCAAGTTAGACGATTCGAAAGATAACAGAAGATCTGGACAATTGGAGCACCATTTGGACAATTCGAAACCTCCAGATCTTAACAACTCGTTTATCTCGCAGCAGAGTATTCTCGCTTCATCCATGGAGCTGGCTCCGGTTAACATATCGTCGACATAAAAATCCCTTTGTAGAACCTTAGACCCCAAAGGAAACTTTGATGTGCCCTCCAAAGCTAGTTGCCGAAGACAGCCTGTCGCAAGAAAAGATGCTGGAGCAGTGCCGTAAGTTACAGTGAGTAACCGATATAATTTTAACTCTTCATTTATATTATTTCTCCATAAAACGCATTGCCAGTTTGTATCAGGGTGCTGCATCTGCACTTGGCGATACATTTTTGAAATGTCCGTCGTGATGGCATATCTGTAAGATCGAAATCGAAGCAGGATACTAAATAAGTCATCTTGGATGACTGGACCAACCATTAGGGTTTCATTCAATGAAACACCGGAACTCGTTTTGCATGGCGCGTCGAAGACGACTCGGAGTTTAGTGCTGCTACTGTCAGGTTTCAAAACGCAGTGATGTGGCAAGACATAGTATTTATCTAAAGATGATGGAGAAGATATTAATTCCATGTGACCAAGTGTGCTATATTCCGCCATAAATTCTGAATATTGCTTACGAATCTCCGGACTCCTAGATAATCTTTGTTCCACGTTGAGAAATCTTTTCCTTGCAGTGTCCATTGAGTTTCCTAGGATAGATGGAGGTTTACGAAATGGTAAACGAACCTGAAATCTCCCCGATGCATCGCGTTTCAAATTCTCCAAAAAATGTTGTTCACAATCACCTTCCTCCTTCGTTAACGTCCTTTTTTGAGATCTACATTCTTCGACTTCCCAAAATCTTTCAACCATTTAATCCAAATCTGGTCCACCGTCATGTTCATTTGGTATTGCAGCCATGCAGCGTACAACCTTCGATTCTCCATCACCACCGACTATCCAAACAAGAAGAGTTTTTTGTAGCACCGGCAGGCCATCTCCAAGACGAATTTGTCCCACTGATAATAGTTCATAAAAAAGACCAGCGCCAATCAGTAAGTCGACTGACTGTGGAGTACTGAATGTAGGATCTGCTAAAACAATGTTTCCTGGTATGTATTTTCAAATTTTCTCTATCTAAAATACGACAAGGTTGATCATTAGATATTTTAGGTATAACCAAAGCCTCAATGGTAGTGATAAATTCATTTACACGAGATCTAATTAGAAGGCTAACCTTATGTCTGACTTTCACAGACAAGAGCCCAATAGCATCAATATTGATATGAACCCTCGATTTTTTCAAACGAAGTTGCTGCACTACTCTCTCCGAAACGAAATGCGAAGTTGAACCACCGTCTAGCAGTATCCTGTAGGGAATGAAGGCTCCAACGTTGTTCTTCACGTCAACTATGGCTGTTGCTAAGATTACATCAGTTTTGCTAGTGGAGGCTTCCTTCTCACTTGCGTTGGACCCTACTAGGGATGTTACGTTGGGTGCACCTGAGTCGTTAGGAGAAGCCTCGGACTTGTTATTTGAGAAACTTGATCCTTGACCCATCACAGTATCACATACTGAAGTTCTATGAAGCAGAGTGTGGTGCTTGAAATTACAATACTTGCACCTACGTGATTTACAATTTGTAGTTTTATGACCCAATTTAAAGCAGTTAATACATGAATTTAATCGTTTTATCTCATTATATCTTTCTAAAGGTGACAGATTCCGAAAATCTTTACAACCTGCAATATCATGATCTCGTTTTTTACATAATATACAAGCTACATCAACGTGATTAACAGAAACGGTTGACCTTTGCACGAAGTGCTTTCTATTATGAAAGGTAGGTTTGGAAGTTTCCACCTTGCGTGGCCGCGTAGGTTCATTTTTTCCGAAATCAGCATTTTCCAACGCCAATGAAAACTCTTCCAATGAAGGCAAAACATTAAGAGGTGCTTCCTCTTCCCACTTTAACTTAGTTTCCGAATCGATTTTATTTGTAATCAAATTCAATAACAAACCATCTGTTATTTGCTCAATTATGGCCATGCCTTTCAAAGCTCTAAGGTGAGAATTAACTAAATCACTTAATGCGCGCAATTGCACTACCGAGATTTTTTCGACGGGCGTAATCTCAAATAAGTTCCTTATATGCCCTTGAAAAATTAACCTTTTGTTCTCGTATCGCGCCTTTAGAAGATCAATAGCATTACTAAAACCATCATCATCTAGGCAAATGTTGTTGATAACTTCAAGCGGACCAGCCTCTAATGACCCTCGGAGATACGCCAATTTTTCAATGTTGGTAATATCGTCATTATCCTCTACTAAAGTTCGAAAAGTGGCATAAAAATCAGTCCAGTCCTGAAAATTACCAGAAAAGGGCTTAATTTGCAATTTAGGCAACCTGACGATGGTTTTAGGGTGCGAGGAGAATGATGAAGAGCTTGGAAGAGAAGCTCTGGGCCGCCTTTGGTCTTAACGTTAATAATTTGCTTTTTATATAAATGTATGTTTCTTCATACAAATAACGCTTATCGCCTTTCTGCTCTTCCGGATCTTCAACTTCCAACCGCGTTTGAAATTCGTTGAACCTCACCATGTAGCTCTCCAATAGACTCAGTCTTGTTTCCACTTCGGACAACGGCATGAATCTACCAGGAGTATCAATATAATTTTTCATTTTAGTCTGCTGCATCGTAACCGTCCCGCGCAATACACTAGCATCGCTAATAATTTTCCTATTATCAACCCTTTCGGAGCTAGAAGTCGATTTAGCACTACCGGCATCGCTATTGTCTATCATTCTAAACTTAAATTGTCTATCAACTAAACTTCAATTTAAATTACAAAGACAAAAAGAAACAGCAACCGCTATTACTGTTTAGCCTTGGAAATTTTCTAAATGCTAATAAAGTCTTTCAAACTGCTATAGCTACTTGCTAACCGAAATACAAAACACAGAGATGAGATCCTTTGTACTTATCCAAATTTATGTTTTTTAAATATGTAAATGTTTTAAATATATCCAACGCGAATTTTCGTCCTTAATAATTAAATTCACTTCCAAAATTATTTGCATTTATACATCAATGTTTAAATCCTTTTCTAATTGTGTGATCACTTTAATAATTATTCAGTTAAAATAAAGTTGTACTCACAGCATTTCCTCGTGCAAATATACCTGATATATGCATGCGTAATTATTTTCCAGTATTTTCATCCAAAAATTTTATCTCCGTTTCCAAATTTTTATTAATATGTACGTTGCATTTAAACTCCAAACTAATCCAAAATCCGGCAACCGTTATTACAGCTCAGCACTTATCCAGTGAGAAATAAATTATAGCGGATAACAAAATCCGTTATAGCGGATAACAGAATCTGAACCGCAATGCGTTACACGTGTATGCGTTTTTCTTTTGTAACGGTTTGCACTCATATAAATCCAAAACCAATCTCAAAATATATTTTAATAAATATATGTATGTAAATTTTTTAATTATTTTCCAAAGATGCGCTCACCTTAGACATGTGCACTTATAGAAAAGTGTACTAACAGCAGTGAATATACCTCTACCTATACCTGGTCCACTGAACGAGAAATTATGCTCAACTCACATATATATTATGTATATTTCCAACTCCAATCAATGTCCAGTCAATCCAGAATTTCACTATATCCAATTCTAAGTAAAGATGCTTTGGTCCTCAAGACTAATTACTACCGCGTTGCGGCAACTTATTTCTTGACGAATTTATCCAAAAAAATAGAAACACATTTGAGTCACGATCTATTGCTATATTTCCACTGATAATCCATGCGATAATTTTCCAAAAAGCTACTCCCTGCTCGGGCGCCAATGTAATCCTTAAGATTTTTTAAGGCAACCAAAAAATGATTTCACTATTGGACGAGAACTTTATTTCGCACTTCTAGGCTTACAGATCGTGACTATTTTTACATTTTCAAAAATTCCATATCGATATCAATTCAAATGAAAGTTAAATTGCGGTACATTATTAGGATAATGATAAGAAAGAAGAGAGCAAAAATTTAGTGTTACCATAGGTATTGAAATTTTAGAATTTTACATGAAATGAAATTTACATTCAAAACAATGAATTAAATTTATAGTTGAAATTTAGGAAATAGTTAACATAATAAATATAGTAATAATAAAATAATATGAATTTATATAATTGGAAATTAGGAAGTAGTTAACAGAGTGAAAAGTACTATATCAGCTTGCGGCAAAAAAATTCGGAATCAAGAGGGACAGATTGAAGATATACACTTATACATTAAAAATTTACGTGGTTCGGCGGCTTACTGTAGAGCTGCGTTAAACGACCTCTTAGCTCAAATTAGAACTCTGGGGCCCCCCACATATTTTCTGACTTTTACTTCAAACGATCTAAATTGGTTAGATCAACGTAAAGCTCTTCTGATTGCTGACAGTAGACCCGAAGTGGACCCCAGTTCTTTGACTATATATGAGACTCAATGTCTCATCGAGAAATATCCAATCATATTGAGTCGACACTTCATGGTCCGAGTTAGAGCGTTGATAAAATACATTAAGAATAATGATGAAATCATAGGTGGCAAAGTGAAGGACCACTGGTGGCGTATCGAATTTCAGAATCGTGGTAGTCCTCACCTACACATGCTAGTATGGATTGAAAATCACCCAGGATTTGACACTGATGAAGGTATCCAACAGCTTGATCGAGTGGCTTCTTGTAAATTACCTTCCCATGACGAGAATCCAGAACTTCACAAACTTGTAAAAAAATGTCAGATCCACAGACACACCCATACATGTACAAAGAATAACACTACATTAGCATGTCGATTCAATTTTAGACGACAAGAATGTAATAAGACTCGAATAATCTCTCATTCGTCTGACGATTTTATACGTAGCGGAGGAAGAATATGTTTACTTGAACGTCGAAAAGAAGATGCTTGGGTAAATAATTACAATCCAGATTTATTAAAATTGTGGACTGGTAATATGGACATACAACCTTGTGGGTCTAATGAGGCAATTGCCTTTTACATTTGCGAAGTATTTGTCCAAAGGAGAACCAACTAGTTTAGATAAGGGAGTAGCACAGGCTATCCAACAAATACAACGCAATGAATCAGACATATCTCGCCGACTCTTCCGTATATGTATGACAATTCTTCACGAAAGGCAAGTATCAGCTCCCGAATGCGCCTATCGATTATGTCACTTACCGCTACGTGATAGTTCTCGTAGTTGTGTGTTCCTGAATACCCGAAAGCCAGAGCAGCGCTACAGAGTGTTGCGTTTTGATGAGCGAGGACAAGCAACTGGATACTGTAGCAATCTCTTCGAAAGGTACGAGAAGCGTCCGTTGCAGCACCCAAATTATGACTTTTCAAGAATGAGTTTAACAGAATTTGCAATGCTCTTAGAAGCCTATTACCAAAACAGACCAGATGCGACAGAAAAAAGCGTTGATCAAGAAGAAAATGAAATACCATCGAGAACCCGTAGACAATTGATTACATTGACAGATAATAGAAATAGACAGATAGAAATGGCTGTGAGAAATGTACCTGCAACTGTAAGAGTACCATATTTTGTAGCTATGACAGATCCTGAGAATATCTATTACAGTTTATTACTTCAATACATGCCTTACAGTTCGAGTCAGCACGTCAGGCTATGAATATGGACCAAAGACAATTGTTCAATTACATCACGATGAGCATACAAGCTAAACAAAATGGCGACCAACGGCGGGAGAACCTATTCATAACCGGTGGTGCAGGTACAGGCAAAACCTTCCTATTTAACTTGCTTATGAACCAAGTTAATCGATGCTACGGAAAGCAGGTGGTGAAGGTGGGTGCCCTAATCGGAGTAGCAGCGCGTTTAGTAGGCGGTTCTACGTTACATAGCTTACTAAAGTTGCCAGTGCAGAAAGACGGTGTCATTGTAAACATGCCTCTCCTCACAGGTAATTACTTAAGAGTCATGCGACAGGAATGGTAACACGTAGAGTTCTTGTTTGTTGACGAAATTTCAATGGTACCTTATGAGATGTTGTGCATGATCGACGCCCGTGTGCGTCAATTGAAGAACTGTAACGAACCGTTCGGAGGCATAAACCTCATGCTTTTTGGTGATCTGATGCAACTGCCTCCAGTGAGAGGAAAACAAGTATTTCAACAACCAGAACACATGAGGCCAGCTACTCATTTATGGCGGCTATTCACATTAGTAGAACTTACCGAAAACATGCGACAACAAGGAGACACTACATTTGCTGACATTTTAAATGCTTTGAGAGTAGGAAATATAAAAAGCGAACACCTTGCAGTTCTTCTTGGTAAAATATCGACGAATATTACTGCTGAGTTCGCGATACATAAAGCATTAAGAATATATCCTACAAACGACCAAGTGGACAAGCACAACGATAAAGTGCTTAAATATTTCAAACTGAAAGGTATTCGAATGTATCAAATCAAGGCCCAGGATCAAATTATTGATGCAACACGCAACCTGGGAAACAATGGTTTAGAGTCAATCATTCCTCAGGACATGAATAAAACTGGTGGACTCCCAAGTAAACTGACAATTTTTGTAGGTGCGAAAATAATGTTGCGATCTAACATTGACGTGGAGAAAGGGCTCGTCAATGGAAACATTGGCTTCATCTCGGAAATCATCTGGCCTCATTTTCGTCGAGACCAAATGTATGTATGACACCGACATTCCGTCATTAAGAGTAAACTTTGGCAAGGATGGCGAACATGTAATTAGGCCAATAGCAAAACAATTCCCCGCCAAATATAGTCATGGCACTGTTGAAAGGCGCATGTTGCCATTGATTCTGAGTTGGGCGTCGACAGTGCATAAGATGCAAGGATGTACGGTGGATTATGCAGTAGTCTATTTGGGACCTCGTACTTTAGCTTCTGGGCAAGCTTACGTTGCTTTAAGTCGGGTAAAATCGCTAAATGGACTTCAGATTGAGGAACTGGACTGCTCAAAGCTCATGGGCGAGAATCCTTGCAACACTGACGCATTGGCGGAAATGGAAAGAATGCGAACTCAGAGATTGAGTTTCCATGCGCTAAACCGTGAAAGTAACATAAGGGAACAATAAAACACAGACTTCTTACTCATGTGAATAGTCACGTTGAGACTATGTGTGTATTTTATTTGTAAATATGTAAATATTGTAATATACTTAATTATTATAAAACTGTTAAAAATGCTAACTAAGCGAACTTTTAATGTATTCTGAATCAGTAATAAACATGCTAAAGTTATTTTAAGACTGAAAAGTTGGTATAATATTAGCTGTTTAGCGTCATTCGGAATTCAAAATGGCGACCAACACAAATTGGCGGATTATCTTTTTCCTTACAACGCGCTCGGTATGGACAGGAAATGAAAGTGTATGACGAGTATAGAACAGTAATCTGTGTGACACCATTTTAAATCTAACATGGTGGTGACAAGAAAATGGTAGAGCCATATAATAGACTAAAAAGTAGAAAATAAAATATATAGTTTAAAAAAACTAAAAAATACGCTTTTATTTTAAAATGAACTAAAAAGTAAAAAATAATTTTTAATCTAAAGTTTTTATTGCTCCAGCCAGTATATGGGAACAACCTACGTTTCGAAATGTAAAAAAGCGTGGGGCGCTAACGAAAAGTTCCAATGTTAATAAAATAAGAAAATAGGTAAGAAATTAGTTCCAATGTTAATAAAATAAGAAAATAGTTAAGGAGCCCCACGCTCTTTTACATAAGGTAGATTTTACATAAGGTAGATTGTTGAAATTTGAATTTTTGCATTGCAAAATAGCCGAAAACCGCGAAAAAAAAGTTCCTCACTTTAAAGTTAGCACAAGGAAAGGAGAAACCATTATCTTCCAATTTGACCACGGTCGGTCAAATAGTTTTTGCATAATGAATTTTGCAATTAAGTGAATTTAAAAAGTTAAATTTGTTACTGCGCCAAAAGAAAAACTCCCATGTTGGTCCTGATTTTTTTACGTATGCTCTAAAACTCTCTTTACAAAATCCAATCATTAAAATTCTGGTTTTTAAATGTTTTTATGGTTTTTAATTTTTTTAAGATTTTTGGCAAAAAACTGCAACTAAGGCGTTTTTTCCACAAAAATTGCTAACTCGGCAACGCCTGAAATGCTAGGCGCGTTTCAAATTCGCTCGAAAAAGGACTCAGTTTCTATTGCACCAATTTAGCTGCTTTTTTTTAAATTTAAGCAGCGAATCAAAAAGGCTTAATTTTACTGGATGAATCGATATGGACAAATTTTGTTCAGACTAGTAGAGGCCGAGTAGTTGCTTAGAGCGTGGTGTTGGTACAATTGTACAATACCAAGGATGTCATTGTGAGTTTCTAGACTAATATTCATTCAGCAGCAGGAGAACCGGTTCTACAAGTTAATCTACACTGGTATTCTTTCATCGCGAGTAACTCCAGCTTGAGAACTAGCGAGGGTTTACACTGGTAACCCAAGAATTCTTTAATGAGTTAAGAATAGTGATGTACAAAAATGGTCATTCAGTTTTTTCCTCCAAGCTTCTCGCTCACTAGCTAGAGTCCTCCAATTTCGTATGCCCTAATGGTGTTCAGCGTCTGTATCTGAGGCAGCTTTTCCTTGGCCATTCTGTCACCGATTATGATTCCCTTATATATATATTCTTCACTGGTCTGTTTTCCTGCATTCGCGTCCTGCCCGTCGTAGTCTATTTATTTTGATTTAGTTGACGATGTCTATTTCTTTGTAGATTTGGTACAGTTCGTCATTGTATCTGATTTTCCACATACCGTTTACGTTTAGGTTTGTAACGGTCAGTTTTGCCTAAATATCTACTTGATTAAAAATTACTGTGGGGAAGAAAATCGAGTAGTTGGTTGGGAACCAAAAAGGTAGGCGGGGAGAAAGGAAAAAGAAAAATTGAGTTCGAATTTTGAGAGATGCATAAATTTACTGCAAAAATTTTTGGTTCGGAAATATTTAAAATTAAATAAAAAAGAAAAAATTGGATCTGGATTCCATAGCCCCCATTCGATGTGGGATGTCCGTTTTAATTTCAAATATTAATTACGAGTTTTAATTAAAAAAATAATGGATGTAGACAGCGATGAAGACTATTACGAGCAAGAAGAATTCCTCAGTTATGCAGATTTCGAATCCAATCTCATGCCACAAGAACAAGAAGATCCCAACCTGCAGGATCTGTTGACTTCAGTGTCGGAAGCCCCGGATTCCAACCGGTCGGATTGCGCGTAAGTTCTTGGGTATAATTTGTAAGTAGGATTCCCGACGGAAGGCTGCTAGGCAAAACGTGAGGGCCAGAACCAGGAGGAGTGGTAGCAAGCATGGATCGTGACGGTCGGCGCCGTATTTAAAAGAGCGCTGCCCGACGCTGCCCACTCGCTTTGTAGAGGAAGAATTTTGCACACCGCCCGGTCCTCCCAGAAGTTAACCCTCAGTTCGAATTGCGGCTACCAGACCAGGAAGATTAGCGGCTAGTCCTCCTCCAGCTTGTATGGTATTTGCTTCTGGACACATAACTTTTATAGTTAATTTTTATAGTTCTTCTTGTAATGATTCCATTTACATAGACACATTTTGGTTTGTTTTTTTATTTAATAACATACACTTTTCAGGTTAAGTTAGTACATATATTGATATAATAATCATTTTGATAGCCTTATACCCTCGACACACTAGCACACTTAATCCGGGTTATGACGTCAGAATGACGTAGACTCCATTTTATTTCCATATCTTTTATAAGGGTCTACGTCATTTTGACGTCATAATCCAGATTAAGGGTGATAGTGTGTCTCCGGTATTAGGTGACAACTTGTGAATCAATTTATTAAGTTTTTATGAAGTCGTGTTTTGGTGACTCCTTGTTAGAATTATTTGCTTTAATCTTGCGTTGCTTACTTTCTTAATTTCTGTGTTGTTTTTTTCGGGAATTTGTTCATCCGTAAATTGACCCAAACGTTTGTGTTAACGAATGTACAAAACGAGGAGTGTTGGTGCCAATACTGCGCGTTTTTTTTCCTTCTTGATCCTCGGACTAATGTATATCTAAGAAAATTTCATTGTAAGTTCCTTGAAATTGATCATTTAATAGGATAAAATAATATTTTTAATATCTGCCAAGGAGACCTATAATCATTAGTGAAATTGTTCCTTGTTCACTATGTTGTTTGGCATGTTGATTGCGCCTGTAAGATACAAGTTTATTGCAATGTATTAAAATGATTATAACTATTATGGCCATGTATTAACTTTCTTTGGGTGGAATGGTTGAGGGGGGATCACTTCTTTTCAGGGTTTGACGAGGCTCAGGTGATGTCCGGCGAAGGATGGAGGTGGAATTCAAGATTGCACTGGCACAGGTAAGTGGTGAACCAACCGCGCTAAGCCCCGGCCACACACCCCACGACCCCTCCGGCGAGCTAGATAACTCCGTGTGGCCGGCGTAGGAGTTCCGGAAGTTAGTTTCCTTTCTTATGTATGGTGTTGGCTCCTTGGTCATGCTTTTCCGGGCTTATGGCTAACGGGGTAATACCTCCCATAAGTGGCGCCCACTATTTTATCGCGCCATTATGCTATTACATAAATGGCGCCCAACGCAGCTTTTAAAGCCCGTTGACTGTCCTATACGGACCTTGCAGTTAAATTTTTTTTTGGTGTTTAGTACCACTTGTGCCTTCACGGACAACGTTTAATTTTTTTGTTTATGGTTCACCACTTTTACCCAGCGCTCGCTGTGGGCTAAGGTAGTACCGCGAGGCCTTAGTCCTTGTCTGTTTTTCGAATTTTTGAAGTGAAAACTTCTTTAGCCGCGTTGGGCACTTTTTGATAGGGGAAAATGTTATGGGTTCGCGTCACCGACATGCTCATGACTGGCGCAAGCGCTCAATCGATTATAATCAAAAACTTTTTGATTTTGAATAAAAAAATAAATCTGACCGCCTACTATTATTCAATTAAGTATCGAAAATGAAAATATAAAACCAGTCATTTTGACTGATGTGTTAAATATCTGTTTTCCAAATTTGTTTGGATCCTTGATCCTGAAGATGTCTTCAGACGATAACAAAAGAAAATAAAAATTGGCAGTTATAGGGACTGCCGATAGAAGTGAAAACTTAGAACTTAGATGTTGAAATTCGATTCTTTTGAAGTAATACAAAATTCTATATTTCTTGAAAGGACTAAATCTTTTTGATTGCAGTATTTTCATTAGGACATTAACCAACTTATTATAATATGTAGCACAAGTAACTGCGTCTTCTTTAATAAGTGTACTTTTTTCTATAAAATTTAATGCTGCTGCATCTTCAACCGATATCTCAGAATTATTTTTTAAATTATGTAACAATTGTAGCAATTTTGGCCATCCTATTTCATTAGCACTTATTGTAAAAAAAACTGTTGGCTTACCATATTGTCTAATCATTGCAAATAGGTCTTTTTTTCTTTCTGACCAATAATATTCTGAATTCGGGATCGTGCGTAGAAAATCCAAGTTACTTTCAATACAACCTTGTACGTAATCTGCTGACTCTCAAACATTTTCATTTCTTACTTTAGTTACCATAACCCGATTGTATCTTTTTTACAATAAGTGCTAATGAAATAGGATGATCAAAATTGGTACAATTATTACATAATTTAAAAAATAATTCTGAGATATCGGTTGAAGATGCAGCAGCATTAAATTTTATAGAAAAAAGTACACTTATTAATGAAGACGCAGTTACTTGTGCTACATATTTTAATAAGTTGGTTAATGTCCTAATGAAAATACTGCGATCAAAAAGATTTAGTCCTTTAAAGAAATATAGAATTTTGTATTACTTCAAAAGAATCGAATTTCAACATCTGAGTTCTAAGTTTTCACTTCCATCGGCAGTCCCTATAACTGCCAATTTTTTTTTTTTCAGCATCATTGTCCAAATTTTATGTGAATTTTTCTTTGCTTTCGCCTTTAGGCCTACCCTTTATCTTCTGCGGTAACTTCTTCTTTTTGTAGTAGCTTCGAACCATGCTGATCTTCACGGCTTGCTAACAAGCGAGTGGTCGCTGGCTATGCGTGCAGGTGAAGTAGTGGTTCATCCCTGTCCTGTTTCTAGGGTCGGCGACTCTGGTATCAGGCGTGTTACCGCCTGCCACTGCGTCGGTCCGTGAACAGGTTCTTCTTTTAATTTTCCTGGTGGACGTTGAAGTTGGTACAAGGGCTTAACCGTCTCTGGTAACAGGCGTGTTACCGCCTGCCACTGCGCCCCTTGCCCTCCTGATGGTCCATCCAGCTTTTAAAATTCTATTTTTTTGTTTATGTCCTGCGTCCATTTTTCTCTGTCTGTTCTTCCCTCCTGATTGATTTTCCGAGAGGTAGCTCAGGTGTGGTTGGACAGCGGACTACTTCCAAATTTGTTTTATTTTTGAAGAAGTTTCCCTTTCGGGCGATGCGATTTTGGATTTTTGTTTCTGTCCTTCTTTTGGGTGCGGACCTGAAGCTGTGTTGGCGATGTGGATGACACTTGGTGGTGACTGTGAGTCATAGTCCTCGCCAACTGACATCGACATGCGGGAGCCCGGTTAGGGAATGTAGTCCCGAGCTCAGCCATTCCGAAATTATTGTTGAATTGAAGCATACACTCACTAATACACTTTTATTGTTTTATAGCTACACACTACTTGCTTTTATAAGACGCTTACACGCGCGATCATTTTTTAATACGTTAATTTAGAGAAAAATTAAATATACCAGATCTACACGTATATGTGTTTTTAAGACGGTTATTTGGTAAAGTTTAATAAGGAAATATAATTTTACAAATTAAAATGCAACGAATTTGTAGTATTAACGATTTTATCATCAGGATTTTAGTGATCTAAACATAACCAAGTTCTTTTACAATATTTATCAGTCAAAATCAGTTGTGCGGAACTCTGCTTAAATTGTCAGTGGTCGTCGAGAAAATTTTTTTATTGGTTTGTAAGGTTATTTTTAAAGCCGGAAAATTTATTTCCATCTCAACTCGGAACTTGCGAAGCAAAAATTGGACACAAATAAAGTGGACAGTATCCAGATATGGATGACGTATTTAACACTAAGCCCACTAGAGTTTGCGCAGCAGCCCCCAACTTTTCTTCATCTTGATGTCAGTTTCCTCTGGATTCCTGATTTTCTCGTATTTCCCGCAATTGAAATATAATTAACGGATCCGTAATACGAAATTATTGAAAGTGTTTGCGTGACTGATATTCGGTAATGGGGCTCATACTGTTCTTGGTAGCTCTGGCTCATCTATTCGATGCACCCTTCACAAACGTGGAGGAGAGCTTTAATATACAAGCAATGCATGATATACTCTATCTACGGCACAATTTCACTCAGTATGATCATCATGAATTTCCTGGTGTAGTGCCACGAACTTTTATTGGGCCTTTTAATTTGTATCAATATTATCGTCACCCGCTGTTATCTTCTTCCAGAATTTGGGAATTCAAAATTTTGTAGTCAATAGGTAGTTAGACTAGTGCTAGCCGGAATTGTAGCCGCAGCATGGAAAATTTAAGAAAAGTAATAGAAAAAATTCCGCCTTACTGTATCGATATGGTATGTTAGTAACGATATCACAATTCCACTTTATGTTCTACATGAGTCGTCCTTTATCAAATGTCATGGCGCTTCCAGTCGTACTTGATGCAGTTAGTTTTTGGCTACAAGAGAAGCATAATCTCTTTGTATGGTTTTCTGGAACTGCAATAATAAAATTCAGATCGGAATTGGTGATTCTTCTAGGAATATTGTTACTTAACGATCTTTATACCAGAAAAATCTCAGTGGATAATCTATTAAAGGTAGGAGTACCAGCAGGTATCACAATTTTAACAACTACGGTAACTGTTGATACAATTTTGTTGGGGAAGACCATTATGGCCTGAATGACAAGTTTTATGGTATAATACGATTTTGAATAAGAACTCAAAATGGGGTGTTTCACCGTTACTATGGTATTTCTACTCCGCAATCCCACGAGCAATGGGGGCATCAAAATTTTGTATCCCTCTAGGTCTTGTTTTGGAACCAAGATGCCGACCAATTGGAGTAGCTGCAATCACTTCGTATTCCTATACTCATTTTTACTGCATAAAGAGCTACGTTTTATCATCTCCCCCGTACTGAACTTGCCAGTTGCATGTGCTTGTCATAGAATAGGGATAAACCGCACTAAATCGTGATGGCAAGGTTGCATGTTACGTGTAGCCGGAGGTCACCTCATGTTTGACTTATTTCTTACCATACTCCTGTTGTCAGTATCAAGCGCTAAGTATCCTGGAGGTGTGGCATTATCTAAACTGCACCGCTTAGCAGCTTTGGCATCTACTCAAATGGTTAACACTAAACGCGATATCTGGTCTTGTGCCAGTACTTAGGTATAAAATTTCTCCAATTAAATTTCTGTCCTTAATTCTTCCGTCAATTTCAGATGCTGGATATAATTTTAAATTTGTTTCCATAGGAGTATCATATAATTTATACCTTTCTAAGTTATATTTACTCCCAAGAGATTCTATGTACTTTTCCTGACTTAACGTTAATTTATTTTCCTTTTTATTATGGTTTATGTCTATACCTAAGTAAGTGTTAACTTTTCCCATATCCCTCATATTGAATTGATTTGACAGTTTTGGCTTTACAACTCTTATTTCCTGTTGGCTCTTACTGCAGGTTAACAAATCATCACGAAAATACGGTTGTGACCGTACGTCCAACTTATCCTTTTTCACTCCGTATGGAGACGACTCTGGTGAGAACCTGAACAGCCCGGCATCTCAGTCTGGAGAGCATGAGCCTCTTAATCTCAGGGGATGAGTCGAGACCCACGTTGATCTTACCCGAAGCTCACTACAGAGAAAAAACTGTCCGTTTTTTTCGGCTCCTCACTGCCTCGCGAGTCGGCCTCGTGGACCCGAGGGTATGTAACGGTCAGTTTTGCCTAAATATCTACTTGACTAAAAATTACTGTGGGGAAGAAAATCGAGTAGTTGGTTGGGGACCAAAAAGGTAGGCGGGGAGAAAGGAAAAAGAAAAATTGAGTTCGAATTTTGAGAGATGCATAAATTTACTGCAAAAATTTTTGGTTCGGAAAAATTTAAAATTAAATAAAAAAGAAAAAAATGGATCTGGATTCCATAGCCCCCATTCGATGTGGGATGTCCGTTTTAATTTCAAATATTAATTACGAGTTTTAATTAAAAAAATAATGGATGTAGGCAGCGATGAAGACTATTACGAGCAAGAAGAATTCCTCAGTTATGCAGATTTCGAATCCAATCTCATGCCACAAGAACTAGAAGATCCCAACCTGCAGGATCTGTTGACTTCAGTGTCGGAAGCCCCGGATTCCAACCGGTCGGATTGCGCGTAAGTTCTTGGGTATAATTTGTAAGTAGGATTCCCGACGGAAGGCTGCTAGGCAAAACGTGAGGGCCAGAACCAGGAGGAGTGGTAGCAAGCATGGATCGTGACGGTCGGCGCCGTATTTAAAAGAGCGCTGCCCGACGCTGCCCACTCGCTTTGTAGAGGAAGAATTTTGCACACCGCCCGGTCCTCCCAGAAGTTAACCCTCAGTTCGAATTGCGGCTACCAGACCAGGAAGATTAGCGGCTAGTCCTCCTCCAGCTTGGATGGTATTTGCTTCTGGACACATAACTTTTATAGTTAATTTTTATAGTTCTTCTTGTAATGATTCCATTTACATAGACACATTTTGGTTTGTTTTTTTATTTAATAACATACACTTTTCAGGTTAAGTTAGTACATATATTGATATAATAATCATTTTGATAGCCTTATACCCTCGACACACTAGCACACTTAATCCGGGTTATGACGTCAGAATGACGTAGACTCCATTTTATTTCCATATCTTTTATAAGGGTCTACGTCATTTTGACGTCATAATCCAGATTAAGGGTGATAGTGTGTCTCCGGTATTAGGTGACAACTTGTGAATCAATTTATTAAGTTTTTATGAAGTCGTGTTTTGGTGACTCCTTGTTAGAATTATTTGCTTTAATCTTGCGTTGCTTACTTTCTTAATTTCTGTGTTGTTTTTTTCGGGAATTTGTTCATCCGTAAATTGACCCAAACGTTTGTGTTAACGAATGTACAAAACGAGGAGTGTTGGTGCCAATACTGCGCGTTTTTTTTCCTTCTTGATCCTCGGACTAATGTATATCTAAGAAAATTTCATTGTAAGTTCCTTGAAATTGATCATTTAATAGGATAAAATAATATTTTTAATATCTGCCAAGGAGACCTATAATCATTAGTGAAATTGTTCCTTGTTCACTATGTTGTTTGGCATGTTGATTGCGCCTGTAAGATACAAGTTTATTGCAATGTATTAAAATGATTATAACTATTATGGCCATGTATTAACTTTCTTTGGGTGGAATGGTTGAGGGGGGATCACTTCTTTTCAGGGTTTGACGAGGCTCAGGTGATGTCCGGCGAAGAATGGAGGTGCAATTCAAGATTGCACTGGCACAGGTGAGTGGTGAACCAACCGCGCTAAGCCCCGGCCACACACCCCACGACCCCTCCGGCGAGCTAGATAACTCCGTGTGGCCGGCGTAGGAGTTCCGGAAGTTAGTTTCCTTTCTTATGTATGGTGTTGGCTCCTTGGTCATGCTTTTCCGGGCTTATGGCTAAGGGGGTAATACCTCGCATAAGTGGCGCCCACTATTTTATCGCGCCATTATGCTATTACAGGTCCAATAATGGGTCTTAAGATTTTTATCTCAAAAGCTCCTAATTAGTTTGCGACTTTTTGAGGGGGTCATTGTCCACTTCTTCGAGTCAAAAGAAGCCTCAGGACTTATAAGAGATTTGTATAGCTCAAATTTAGTTTTCTTGTATAACAATCTTGATTGAAGTATACTTTACGTAGTGAATAAAAACGTTGATTGCCCTGTTGTATTCTGCTTTTAAATTCCTCCAGCTCTTCGTTTGTTGACGACACTATTGTTCCTAGGTATTTAAAGCTCTTCACTACCTCTATATTGGTCTTGCAGTCTTGTCCTCGTCTTGTGCATTAAGCAAAACCAATAATAAGACTAACACTTATGTAGCTATGCTTGCAAGACCAAGACCAAGACCAAGCCTTAGCCGCGCTCTCAAGACTAAGGCCAAGACTATATCAGTTTTGTCTTGTTCACAAGTAATCAAGATTTTAATTTTGAAGTTTTGGATTAATTTTAAATGTTTTAACGTTCCGTGAGCGAGCCGCAGCGCGTCCGAGCTAGTAACAAAAAAAAAAAATTCAAACAAAACTCGGTAATTTTTCTAATTTGTTTAAGAAATTATGTTTAACAATATTTTATTGAAAGTGGTGCTCAATAGAAACTGAGTCCTTTTTCGAGCGAATTTGAAACGCGCCTAGCATTTCTGGGGTCGCCGAGTTAGCAATATTTGTGGAAAAAACGCCTTAGTTGCAGTTTTTTGCCAAAAATCTTAAAAAAATAAAAACCATAAAAAAATTTAAAAACCAGAATTTTAATGATTGGATATTGTAAAGAGAGAGTCTTAGAGCATACGTAAAAAAATCAGGACCAACATGGGAGTTTTTCTTTTGGCGCAGTAACAAATTTAACTTTTTAAATTCACTTAATTGCAAAATTCATTATGCAAAAACTATTTGACCGACCGTGATCGTGTTTTGGATATAAGTTTATCATGCCTTTAACTATCTAATTCCAAAATTAAATTGGAAGATAATGGTCTCTCCTTTCCTTGTGCTAACTTTAAAGTGAGGTACTTTTTTTCGCGGTTTTCGGCTATTTTGCAATGCAAAAATTCAAATTTCGAAAATCCACCTTAGGGTAAGTTTTAGCAAATTCAATGACGAATAAAACATGCTCAACAAATTTTTCGCCTAGAAGCCTTCGTTAAGAGATATTTAACAAGAAAGGTAAAAAAAACATGGAATTTTTAGTGGTTTTTTTAGTTTTTGGGCTACCAAAAGTTTTCCTGGGAGTTTCATGCTTGCGCACTCTCGAAATATTGTTGAGGATATCATTTCTGACCGATTCCACCAAAAAAGTCCGTTACATCACGCCAAAACCAAAAGTTATAGCTTTCACTTCTCTAGCGCCTGGACTACAAGTAATAATATAAAACACGTTTTTCTATTACACCGCATATCTAGCATAAAATTTTCCTCTATTAGCTACTTTTAGTCTTAGATAAAATGGCTTATCTACTAAACCAAAGGTATATGCATTAAAACCACCCAAGAGCATTTAGTATGAAATTTTCCAAAATTTCAGATTTTTACAAAAAAATAATGGGTTGTTTATGTGTTTTTTGGAGAAAAAGGTGGTTGATGTGGATATTTTAGTAAAAAAAAACAAAATTTTGTCTTTAACGACTCATAACTATGGACTTTGGTATGTTAAAACCTCGACTATTACGGAACGAGCAGCATTTGTGTCGTTCAATGTAGGAGTGGTGTAACTCTGTATTTTAGGGTATTGGAGGTTGATTTGCCGGGTCAACCTCTAGTGTTTTGAAGTGTGGAGTTACACCGCTTTTGCAGTGAACGACATATTTGTTACAAGAGGTCAGGAGGGGATCGCGTTGGATTGATTGAGGGAGGGCGGGTGGAACTCACTGTACAGTCACCTCCTCGTGGTGAGTTCTGGGTTGTTTTGCGTTGGCTTTGAACGCAAAATAAGCTGAGAGCTGTATAAATATTTGGCCGGGAGCAGCTATCAATGGCCAGGAAATACGAAAATTTCATCGGAGAAATATATGCCTGTAAACAAGAAAAAAACAAAATCATGACCTGCCACAATTCAAAAGTTCCCCATATAAAAAATTGGAATTTAAAAAAACTCCATCCTGCGGTGCACTGCGCCTGACCGCTTGGCTAATCAAATACAATTCAAATCGATTATTTTCCGCGCACCTGAAATGTAGCGAAATAGCCTTGAACACGAAAAGTTGCCTAAAAAAAGAATATTTCATTTCTTCCGATAAATTGTACATACGTATTAGGGTTGCCAAGCATCCTCGTGTGACGAGGATTGTCCTCTTTTCATGTGCTTTGTCCTCAGTCCTCGTCGCGCTTTGAAAATCCTCGTGACTTCATAAAAAATTTATATTTTTGAAATTTCAACTTTTTTAACAAAATTAAATTAAAATTCATATGTTACAAAGAAAAATAGCGCTATAAATAATTTTTCTACTTCTACTACTTCAAAAAGTATTTCTAATCCATATGTACCAGTTGTACAAAAACATGCGCGAATTTGACTTTTAACGAGCAGGTTTTTTGTTTTTATGTGGCAGTTCTAAGCTCAGGAGTCACCTTTTGCACGACTAGTCCGTTATGTTGTTTGTCACGTCATGGTGCAATGTCTAGCAGTAAGCTTATAACAGGAGTTAAGGGTTATGAGGGTTCAGGAGGGTGTTGAAGAAGATGGCGATGAGCCCTGCATTTGAACTCTTGGATGTTGTAGGTGTTCCGAAATACTGACTTTTAAGAAAATGGAAAACACCCCACCAAAGAAATCTAAGAGAGCTAAAAAATTTAATAGCGATTGGCTGAATACAAAGAAATGGCTCAAAAGGATTTCAGACGAAAAAGCAGTTTTTCTTTTGTTAACTGTTTTTTTTTTGTCCTCGTCGGGCTTCTCAAAAAATTGACAGCCCTAAAGGCCCATTCAGAAACGGCAGCAGTAGCGGCAGCAAATTTTGGTTTTACTAACAATCGCTGCTGCTTTTGTTGTCATATGACCACCATTAGCCAATAGGAACAGTTTGCTGCCGCTGCTGCTGCCGTTTCTGAATGGGCCTTAATACGTTACGTATGCCTGAAAACAAGAAAAAAAAAAACAAAACAAAATCATGACCTGCCGCAATGGAAATTAAAAAAAGCCATCCTGCGCACGAGCACTTGGCCATTCACATAAAATTGTGTCGTCTGTTACCTGGCTGATAGGGCAAAGTGTATGAGGGGTGGAGAAGGCGAAAAAGTACATTTCGTCCGTGTGGAATGAAGCTCCGAAGCCACTCTGCCCTTTATCTCTTCCTTTGTCTATCAACAGAGAACTTGGGAAATGCGCGGAGAGCTTATGTGGAATTTGTAGACTAAAGCTTCGCGATGGGATTTATACCCAGAAAATTTGCTGGTGACAAAATTTTGTATGAAGCGGAACATCTGTATTACAGATTTTTAAGTCTGTGGTAAGACTCTTCTACAATTCAACGGAGCAGCGGAGACAATTGTTCGAACAATGCTCCAATTATAGATCAAGAGGAAACCGAGGAGAAAGGAGAGAATGAAGCAGACTTGAAAAAGAGTGAAAATGAAGAAGAAAAAGATTTTTAATTATGTTTTTTGATTTTCAAAAGTATATTTACTTTTTAAATTAAAAACTTAAGATCCACAATATATAAAATTGTTATTTTCCCTATTTTTTAAATCAAATTTTAATCAGTAGGGGTTGATTTTATAGGGTTTGATTTTATAGGGGCTGTTTTCATAAGGATTGTAAATAATAATTCATGATGCAATGATAATTTCCATTGCACATTGGTGCTGTTTGGCAAAATTGCCAGGTTTGGTCGTTTTTCCGGGCATTGACTAGACTATAGCTTCGGTTTAATCTCTTGAGTTAGAGAAATGCGTTTTTGGTGCAAAAGAGATTAAGTTTTTAAGTCACCGCATCACAAACGATGGAATAACTCAATCCGCCGATCGGGTTCATGCTATCGATTTCGCACCTCCAACTTCTGTCAAATCGATCCAGAAGTTTTTGGGAGTAGTGAATTTCTATCACCGATTTATACCAAAATTGGCTGAACAGTTGGTCCGATAAACGAGCATTTGAGAGACCTTCTCAACTGCTCACGTGTCAATAAAGTATTTACCTGGCCAGCAGATTGTCAGGCGGCATTCATCAAGGTAAAAACTTCGATGGCTGAAGCATGTCGGAGACGTGTTGGGACAATTTAACGGTCACCGGGGCAACCTGTAGGTTTTTATTCCAAAAATCTGTCACAAACAACCGAAGTATTGTGCATTCGATCGCGAACTGCTCGCAATATATGCAGCGATCAAACACTTCCGTTATTTCGTGGAAGGAATTTCGTGGTCTATACTGACCATAAACCACTGGTTCGCGCCATTCACCCAAAGACTTCAGTCAGTTCGATCCCCTCGGAAGACCAGACATTTAGGTCTAATCTCTCAGTTTACCACAGACATCAGACATGTGTCGGGTAAACAAAACGTTGTCGCAAACTACTTGACGGCCTCACCTAGCAACCGACAACGTTGACCCGGTCACCTTCGACCTGCCTACATTACCTCAGGCTCAACAAGGTTACACAGATCACCCAAGCAGGGACTTACGAGTAAAACTTGTTCTCACGCCAATTTGGTTTCACAAATATAAATGATTCACAAACGATATAAATACTTCCATCTTAAAACGGTTTGTAATGCCGTCATATTTCCGTTATAATTATAACATCAAATTCTAGTTTTAAGCCATATTAGTAATTCATTGCAGTGTTTTGGTAAACTCTTTAGACTCGTATTGATGCAAAACATCTTAAATTTGAAATTGGTGAATTCAAATTGATATGTTGTATACATTGACACAACTCACAAGGGATTTAAAAAATTGTCACTTATTTGGAACCCCTTAATCAAGTAACGAACATTTGGAGACTTACTTGGTTGGATTCAACTGTTATAACAATCTTTGTGTATGTACGTTTAAAATTTCTTTTATTTACAAAGCAGTTACTAAAATCAACCGGGAAAACGTTGTTTGCATATATTTTCCAATCATTTTCACTCTGAACATTGCGAAAAGATATTTTAACTCCGTAGTTCATTTTGGAAAAATTCTCAAAGGAATAAATTTAAATTTGTGACAGAAAACAAAATAAAAAAAAAACTTTTTTAATATCTAAAGATAATCAGATTTGCCTGAACTTTTTTTTTTACCAGCAAACAATTTGTATAAATCTCACAAAATGTTGATGAAGGACGAGAGCATCAACTAGCCAACAAAGAAGTGTTACAATTCATAAGGACTTTGTCAACATAATCACATCTCATACATCTCCACAAAATTATGGACCTCCTTTGAGATTTAAACTCGCAGAAAGTTTCTCTGGCTTTGGAATATTCTGCATCAGGAGAATTTAATTTTATATATCACAAACACAGGCAGGAGAGATAGTACGAAAAGTTTTTAGTCTCTACGTTAAAAGTTAAATCATTTATTTTACTTGTGTGCATTTGTATAATTTGATTTCCAATTCTACTTTTCGATTTATTTTGTGGGGTATACTAAAAGATACTTAGTTGAAATTCGGGCACATTTTCGTTTAATAAAATTATTTCTCTACATTGTTGCTGTTGCTGCTGTTATTGTAATCACGTAAAAATTCAATGTAGTCGTAAAGTTTCAGTAGCGGCTTTGCTTCTTGTGCAAGGATTAAATAAATATCTTTAAAAAAGGGATTTTTAAATTGTAAGATGCCAAAAATAGGAAAAGGCGGAGTAAGTGGATTTTGTGTAGAGAGCATTAAATTGTAGTGTAACTTAATATCGGCGTCGTCGCCGATCGCAGTAACCAAATTTGCCATGTTCTAGTTAAATCTAAGCAAGGATATGAGGATTGATAAGAGGAGCTATAGAGGAGTGAATGTGGATACTGAGTTGTATACTTTAGTTGAACCTCATTGGTAAATTTTCCTTGGCCCAGCAGAGAAATGCGCCTTCTGCCTTAGAAGGGGCTATTTTATTTACTTCGCGAACAAAAGTAACTATTTTTTTGCTCTTCCCTTGTTTTTTAATCCAAAATTGTACCAGTTGCGATTATTATAGCTTTTAACGTTATAATTTTGGCTGTTACCTTAAAATAGATGCAATTCTTTTGTTTTCTATATGATACAATGCTTCAGAGCCTACAATAGTAGAAGCTCAACAGCATTTAGTGGCCTTAGAACATAAAATCTTCCAATGCTTCAAATAAAATTGCATCTCCGTCTCCGTGTTGTCCACGTAAACATCAGCTGCTGGTAACTGGCCTGCAACAGATGTTTTCACCAGTGGTGGTTCGTAAGGTTCAAGATAAGGGAATCAATGCGCAAGGCGAACGGTTAAAGTAAAAGTATCGAAGGAAAACTGCAAAATAACATATAGTGGAGTCAGATAACCAAAACATAAGGAATTGTTTGTAGTCTAGTCTTAGTCTAGTTTTTTAGAACATGTTAGTTACATCGAATACTATACGAAATGGACCTCTAGCGACCATGACAATGAAATTTATGACCAGCATGTTGACAATGAAATACAATACTTATACTAAACATTATTGCATTATTATTATTAAAAAAAAAAAACACAAAAAAAATGAGTGGGTTTTTGACCAAACAGTAATTTTTACAAACTTTGACCTTGAATAACTTCGAAAGGGTTAAGTTTTTGGCAAATGACAAGAGGAGAGGTAGGCAATAACGTTTCGTACTGACTGATGAAAAACTAGTTGCGATATGGGTTCGACCCTTTCGGTCCACACAATCAACTTCCCAGTATGATGGAAGGAAGCTCTTTGAAATAACGATAAGAATGGTAAATCCGCAAGGCTTTTCTAAAGAACTTTCTTTTGTTGAACAGTAGCAAACAAACATGTCCCTGGCACTTCGTTCGCTACACTATAAAGCGAATTCATTTTGAGCGTGTTGACGCGCTGATGATAAACTGCAATGGTATAAACTTCATTTTCAATTCGAACGATTTCAGGAAATAGTACAAAAATTAATCAATGTAACGGATTTGTCAAACTTGTCCGAAAAGGCCAAACTGTAATCACTGGAAATCCCGCGATGAACTGAATTCCCAAAACAATCCGCCGTTCAAACAGTTCTGAACTAAAGTTTGAAAATTTCGTCATGTTTGTAATGGTTAACGTATTTGTTGAATGGTTTCTAAAGAAAACTCGGATTTTGACGAGTGATGACTCTTTGGGAAACTATTGTTCGGCTGAATCCATAAAAGTGAACTTCATTTTGAACGGGTGTCATTCCAACGCTTCGATCGGCACCTCAATGAAGTCAATATCATTTTTGGTTTGCGCTCTATCGAGCATGTACAAAAATCACTTACGCCCTTTAAACATAGATACCGATTGATCGAATTTTATGAAAATCTTTTCAAAGTAAACTTTCGGTAATACGCTACGATCGGCACCTCAAAGAAGTGCCGAAAAGAAAATATTCCTGCATGAAAATCTCACGCGCAAAAATTATAAAATATTTAGGGAATCTTTAAAATTTAAACGCCAAAAACAGCTGGTCTCAGTGTTCACACGTAACGGTTCGGTTTTTATTCGTCATAGACCGGATGAAGCTCCTACTTTGGTTAGCAGTGAAATTAGGCATGCAGCGGTCATAAACACAAGCGCAGACACCATCACTTAACCCGATGCTAATTACAACGTTATTTACCGATGTAACAACTAATTTTATTTTTGCATGTTATTTTAATTGCTTTTGTTTCATTTTCATTTTTATTATGTCGTTTTTTGATCTTTTGTATGGATTATTTACTTTTAGCTTTAGTTTTTATGTTAATGCTTTTACTATTTATTTATATGTACTTTTGCTTTTACTGCTTCTGTCTCTATTGTTAATTTTTAAATTTCATAATGTCTTTGGATACTCATGAAATTTCCACAACCAATTGCCCGAACATTAGTTTTAATAGAATTCTTCTTGATATTTTTTGTAAAAGAAGTCAAGGTGTGAGGATGTGTCATCTGAATGCGCAGAGTCTGTTTCCTAAAATAGATGAGTTTATTGATCTATTTAAAAATTCGCAAATTGATATTATTGGTATCTCTGAAACTTGGTTAAAGCCGCACATCTCAGATGAAATTATATCGCTTCAAAATTATTCCATTTTTCGTAATGACCGAGTTTCTCGAAGCGGAGGTGGTGTAGCTCTCTATGTTAAAAGAAACCTCAATTGCAAGGTTATAGCAAGATCTGGTGATAATGACAGCATTGAGTATATTTTTGTCGAAATATATATGGTTTCTGGTAAGTGCCTTGTTGGTACAATTTACAAACCCCCAAATATTTCTGATTGGTCTCCTCTTAATCTTCTGCTTGCTGAACTTTGCCACTCATATGCTCACATCCTGATTTGCGGGGATTTCAATTCCGACTTGATTGATCCAAAAAATTGTGCTGAGAGCCTGTTGGACATTTTAAACACTTACGGTCTTTCTGTTGTTAACAGTCATCCAACTCATTTTACTAATACATCTTCAACTCTTTTGGATCTTCTAATAGTGGATGATATTAACTTGGTGTCTTTTAACAACCAAATCGCAGTACCAGCTTTCTCTAGGCATGATCTTGTTTTCGTTTCATACAACATAGAAGTGAACAATACAGAGAGTTTCTTTTCATATAGGGATTATAAAAGCATTTGTTTAGATGAACTCTTCTTAGAAGGATCATTATTAAATTGGGATCGAATATACTCCATGACATCTGTTAACGAACAACTACTTTACCTTGAAAGTCTAGTGTCATATCTCTTTGAAAAATATGTACCATTAAAAACGCGTCGAATAACGGATTCTAGTTGCCCTTGGTTCACCACTAGTATGCGTGCACTAATATCTGCACGAGATATTGCCTACCGTAGGTGGAAACGCTTTAGAACACCAGAGCTGTGGAACGAATATCGCCACTTACGTAATCGAACTTCTTTTCTTATTCGGCGCTCCAAAAGAAGATATTATAGCTCTAAATTTAATTCTTCCCTACCGACAAAAACACTGTGGAGAAATCTGAATACCTGTGGCCTCGGAAAAACTAAATCGCATGTTGTAGCAGGAGATCCTAACGAGATTAATGATAAGTTCTCTGAATTATTCCTCTCCGATAACCATGAAAAAATTAGTAATGATTTTCTTGGTAGTTTTCCCTCAACTGGGTTCACTATATCTTCTTTTAATATAGAAGATGTTGGTAGTGCTATCTTCGATATAAAATCAAATGCTGTAGGTTTGGACAACTTACATCCGAAATTTATTAAATTAATTCTTCCGCTTATCCTTTCTCACGTTACACACATTTTGAATACAATTATTTTAACGTCTGTATACCCGTCTAGCTGGAAAAGAGCTAAAGTTATTCCTATCCCGAAAAGCGGTCCCTCTAATTGCGTTGAATACCGTCCAATATCTATCCTTCCTTTCCCCAGCAAAGTATTCGAAAAACTATTTCATCGTCAAACGTTTAAATATATTAATGACCATAAACTTTTGTCTGATTATCAATCTGGCTTCCGCCCTCAACATAGCTGTGTGACGGCATTACTGAATATCTCAGATGACATCCGTAAAGCCATGGTGAGTGACATGGTTACTGTATTGGTGCTTTTGGATTTTTCAAAAGCATTTGACACGGTAAACCATAAGTTATTGTTAGGAAAACTTGGCCTCAATTTTTATTTTGCTCGCAGCACTCTTAGGCTGCCTTCACACTGAATAAAGCAAAACGTTTTATAAGAACAAAACGAAAAAACAGTCAAGCATTGTGACTAGCTTATATTCACACCAAATAAAGCAAAAAAACAAAAACAGATTGCTTCGAAAGTATGCTCTCTTAAATGTGAATAAGGCACAAAACATTTCAGTAACAATTGTAATATCAATCATGTTGCACGGTGTCGATGACGAAATTGTGGCTATTTCATTAGCAATAATTGCAGCAGAAGGGGAAAATGAAGCAAGGTCGCGTAAATGTTGGGTGCACCCACTTAACCAACGCCGAACAGAAAATAATATTATTTTATGTTTTCTGGACGAGTTGAGGAATGATGAAGCTAAATTTAAGAACTATGTCAGAATGGCTCCAAAAACGTTTGATAAATTGTTGCAGTTAATCGGAAATAAAATTTCAAGGATTGACACAAACAAAAGCATCAGTCCAGCAGAAAAACTTCTAGTAACTTTGAGGTAATTCATTTTTATTTAAATATATTACATTGTTTTGGTAATGCTTTTAAAAGGGACCATTCGGAGTCATCGTAGTCATGTTTTGTGGCGGAATAGAAGTGCGCCTTGATGAGAGGTGGCAGTAAGTTGCTTCCGGGTGGTTTATTGCATCGATGCAATATGTATCATATGTTGATCTTTGCTGACTGCTATCTAGATTTTGAATAATTACTCTGCTAGCCTCATCCTCCTCTAGTAATTCTTCAAGAAGAATAAGAGTTTTTCGTTTGAAAATGCGCTGCCTTTTTTCACTTAATTTGGTAAAATCTGGTAACAAGCTTTTCAGAAACAACAAGTTAGCATTTTCTGGCTTGTTTGCCGTTTTGGTTCGTGCACGCAGAAATTCGACCATTGGTTCAGCTATTTTTTCTGTTAAAGTCACTGTCTTTGGTTTTTTGCAAGGCACTGCGGAAGGGGTATATGATTCATCCGTTGAGGTCGAAGGCCCTTCTATGGGATGAAAACCAGAATTTTCAGAAGTTTTGGGATTTATTGAATCACTTTCTTCTGCGATGAAATTACTTTGCGAATTTCTATGCAGATGCATAAAATCTTTTAAAAATGACATGGCCTTTTGCAAGTACCACACTTTCCTCTTGGTTCCTTTACTACCAGATGGGGCTGTTTCATCGCGTAATCCTCTAGCAAAACTATTTCGTAAAACGGTCCATTTTTGTTTGCAATCTGGCACTGAAAACAAAAATATTCTCGTTGGTTTATTTGCAGTGAACATAAACAATGTAATAACTATTTTAAACTAGCTGGGATGTGGGTTCGACCCTTTCGGTCCACACGATCAACTTCCCAGAATGATGGATGTTGAATATATGATTGGATATTTTAATAATAAATGAACAATAGGCAACATAGAATATATCTATAATACGGAGAATTCATTCATTGCATTCGCTCTGCCTTTAGCTCCCCTTCTCATGCACTATAGAAACAAGGACTTCATTTATAAGTCTCATATAGAACGTGCCGCCGCGTATAGATCATACTAAAATCTGTCCCGCATTTAAACCAAATTAAATTCCTTATATCTTTTACACCCAAGTTTTATTAAAAAAAAAAAACAAAAAAACAGTGTGTTGACTAACAATCTATTTCCGTGTTTTTGTGGTGCCAGTAATTGTAGTGTTAATAGAAATTACGTTATCATTATCATAATCAATTAATAATTACGTGGACTTTGGACTTTCAATAAAAAGTTACTCATACTCTGTGCACAATGTATAAATGCAACGACAATTCTTGCTCTCTAGACGAAACCTCACTTGCCAACGAGGTGGACTGGATATTATGCAACGGAATTTGTAAAAGTTCTTTCCACACCACATGCATTGGGCTTTCGAGAACTGCGTTAAAATATATTAATGACTATAAGAAAGCTTTTAAATTTTACTGCACGGACTGTAAGTCCATAAATCTTTCTCACATTCTGTTAGCAATACAAACGAATAATTCCAATGTTATGAGCCTAATACCGGAGACACACTAGCACCCTTAATCTAGATTATGACGTCAAAATGACGTAGACCCATATAAAAGATATGGAAAGAAAATGGAGTCTACGTCATTCTGACGTCATAATCCGGATTAAGTGTTCTAGTGTGTCGAGGGTATAACAGACGCCATCGGTGAGTTAAAAATTAACTTTGATTCTCGCAGTGATAAAGCTTTTCATGCTGAGAGTTATATCCAACTCCTAAGGCAGAATGTGGATGAACTCACTTGTGCTGTGGATAGAATCGATACCAATTATCAAAGTCTTCACAACAAATGGGACTATATTAAGTCTAAGCTTGACAATCTATCCAGATGTCAGGTAGAGGCGTCCGACAATAATGACATGGTTGATGAGTTATCGAAATTAATCAAACTTGAAATTAATTCGATTAATTCAAGCCTAAAGAAGTTTAGGCTTAATCCAGAAATCAACTGCTATAATTCTATCAAAGAAGAGCTTTCGCAGCTGCGGACCAAGGCCTATGAGCACTCGGACAAGCTCACGTCCTTCGCTAACTGGATATCCACTTTCAACGAATTAAAAAAGCTTTTTTGTAATTTTGAAACTGAACTAGCTGGCATAAAGTCGATTGCCGGATCAACGATAGTATCTACCCCTGAAGAAGACGTCGCAATCACTCCAGCCCCGGATGAACGGTCAATCACTCTGGCTGATGAACGGACAATCACTCTGGCTGATGAACTCAGAGGTGATATAATGGGTAATGGCTCGACCCACCTCAGCACAAATATATTGGCGGATAACAACTGTGGTGATAATTTTACCATTGGTCGTGTAATCGGTCGTGTAATCTGTACTCCCAAACAGTTTCATCGCCTTCACGCTCATCTCACACCTTACCACCGATGTACTTCTTCTTCTTTATACTCCTTTAATCCCTCATGGGACATAGGGCGGAAACAGTTGCCCTCCAGCGGACTCTGTTTTGCGCGACAGCTCTTAGCTCCGACCAGGATCTCCCAGTTGTTGCGGCTTCTTCTAGTAGGGTTCTCCTCCACGTTGTTCTAGGTCTTCCTACTCGACGGGAACCTTGCGGATTCCAGTCAAGGGCCTGTTTGGCTAGATTTTCGTTTTCGCGTCGCAAGGTGTGGCCAACCCAATTCCATTTCCTTCGCCTGATTTGATCGTCTATCCTTTCTTGGCCGGCACGGCGCCATAGTTCTTCGTTTGAAATTCTATCTTGCCAGCGGATTTTTAGGATACGACGAAGGCATCTGTTGATGAAGACTTGTAGGCGCCCTGTGATGAATTGGGTGACTTTCCATGTTTCGCAACCATACAAAAGAACTGCCTTAACGTTGGAGTTGAACAGCCGCAATTTCGTGTTAGTGGAAATCACCGTTGATCTCCATATGTGGGACAGGCATGCATAAGCGCCTCGTGCTTTATTTATTCTGGAACTGACGTCTTCTTCTGCCCCGCCATTTTCGGTAATAATGCTACCGAGGTAGCAGAATTTATTTACCAGTTCCACGTCACGGTTATTCAGCGCTGTTCGTTCGTTGGTGTTTGCATTTATCCGCATTTCTTTAGTTTTAGTCGGATTTAGCCTTAAGCCTGCTGGACTACTTTCTGTTGCTAAATTGTTTAACATGTTTTTGAGGTCCTGGTGTCTGTGGGCCAACAAACAGATATCATCGGCGTAGTCGAGATCCTTAAGGCGGTCTAACAAACCCCATTGTATGCCGCCTGTTCTACTATCTAGAGCGCCGACAAGGATGTCATTTATTACTATAAGAAATAGTAAAGGCGAGAGTAGGCATCCTTGTCGTACTCCTGAGCTCACCTCGAAGCTGTCGGATAATTTTCCATTATGGAGAACTCTGCATTTGGAATTGTTATATAGGGCTTTTATCAATTCTATTATTTTATCAGGCAGTCCACGTCGCCGTAGTGCCTGCCATATAAAGCTCCTATTGACCGAGTCGAACGCTTTCTCATAATCTACGAAAGCAAGGTAAAGGGGGGATCGGAATTCAGTAGACTGCTCCACTATTATTCGTAAGGTGTTGATATGATCAATACATGAGCGGCCCTTCCTGAATCCGGCCTGCTGCCTCCTAAGCGTTCGGTCTACTGCCTCACTTATCCTAGATAGTAATATATGGGACAAAATTTTGCCCACAGTAGATAGTAAACAGATGCCTCTCCAGTTGTCGCATATTGTTAGGTCCCCCTTTTTTGGTATTTTGACTATGATACCTTCCGTCCAATCCTCCGGAAAGGTACAGGTGTTCCATGCTATTTGTAGGATTGGCTGAAGCGCATCTGCTATGAGGCTTGAGTCGGCTTTCAACAATTCTGGCGGGATGCCATCTTTCCCAGCTGCTTTACCATTGGCCATCGCATGAATTGCGGTTACTATTTCCGTCTTGGATGGGGCCCGGGTGGTGATTCGAATTGGCTGTGCATTGTTGCTGGTTTCCTGAGGTTCCTGTGTAAATGAACCATTCAGGGCGGCGAAGAAGTAATCTCTCCATCTTTGGAGCTGCTCCTCGTCGCTGCACAGTAGCCTTCCATCCGCACTCTTAACGGCATGCTTTTTAGTAGAGTGCTTTCCCGAGAGCTGTTTAGTGATTTGGTACAGCACCTTACTGTTGCCTGTGTTTGCCGCGTTTTCCGCTTTTTCTGCGAGCTCATTTATCTGCTGCCTTTTATCACGCCGGACACTTCTCTTTACCTCCCGGTGTAATTGGGAGTATTCCCGTTCCAGTTGATAACGTATTTCAGGGTCGCTTGTAGAGTTTACTTTATTTTTGAGGGCTCTCCTGCGTTCTATTTTTTGCCAGGTTGTGTCCGAGATCCAGTGTTGCTGGTTTCTTTGGACATAACCGATGCTTGTTTCCGCAGCCGTCAATATTGCGCCCTTTGTTCTACTCCACAGCTCTTCAATATTTGTGTCGTCAGAAACGTTGTGCTGGTTTAGTATTAGTTGTAGATTTCCAGCAAATTCCCGCTTTTTAACGCTCTCCCGCAGAAGATCTACGTTGAATCGTCTACGGTTTATAGCATCGCGTTGTACGTTTCTGATTGCGGCGATTTTAAGGCGAATAGTTGCTACAACCAAATGGTGGTCGCTTCCAGTGTCTGCTCCCCTGAAACTCCTGACATCCTCAAGGATAGTTCTCCATCTGCGGCTGACGGCCACATGATCTATCTGATTTCTCGTCCTACCATCGGGCGATACCCAGGTCTCTTTGTGTATCTTCTTGTGACAAAAGTAAGTTCCACCTACCATAAGTTGGTGGGAGCTACAGAAGTCAACGAAAAGCTCACCATTGTTATTGGTAACTTGGCTTAGACCTTGATTTCCAATTGTTTGTTCAAGGCCGGTGTTGTCACGGCCGATCTGTGCGTTTAAGTCACCCATTAATACAATGAAGTCTCCCCTTGGAATAGAGCGAAAAACCTCATTCAGCCGCAAATAGAACTCGTCTTTGATGTCATCTTCAGCGTCCTCAGTTGGAGCATAGCATTGGACTACCGTAGTACTTCTTAGTCTGGTACGCAGGCGCACGGTAATAATCCTTTCAGAAACTGGTGACCAGCTAATGAGGCTGGACCTGGCTTCTTTGGTGAGTATTACACCAACGCCACTCCTACGGCTTTCAGTTTCGTTTCTCCCAGAATATAAAAAGGACTCACCATTTGGGCAGATATGTTCCCCCGCATCGGGCCATCTGGTCTCGCTAAGTCCCATGATCTTGATTTTATATCGATTCATCTCGTTGAGGACTTCATCCAGCCGTCCCTCAGCCAGCAGTGTTTTCACATTCCATGATCCGATTCGTGTCCTTGTTCGAAAAGCAAAGGTCGTCGTCGTGTTGTCCATCCGGTTCCGAGGCATTGTTTGCCGATTCGTAGCAATGGTGTTTTTTATGGGAGCGGGTTGCTAACCCTCAGCCCAACCGACTTAAAACTCTGTTTTGTGGCGCAGAGAGTTCGCCATTCGCCCGTCTCCCGTTAGCTCCTTCCGAAGAAGTACCCCAGGGGGCACCGCGGGGAGGTGGGATTAGGACTTGCTAACAGGTCTGCTAGGTGTTTGTCTGCAGTGACTTTTCTCGGGTTTTGGCAGAGGTGGCAAATCGGGTACCACCACTTTCCGAGGTCTTTGTTAGCCGTTTGCCCCCCAACCGATGTACTTGCCTCCTCAATATATATTTAAATTCGGGACCAACTGGTCACAAGAAGAATGGGACAATCGCCTGAAAAAATTAAATGCAAACAAGGCGAAATCAACGAACAAAAAGAAAGTGGTAAAGCAATCTCGAAGTACGTTAAAAAAACTTAGTACTTCGGTGTCTAATGGAGTAACAGCCTACTTCGTCAAAGGCGCCCCGCCAGAAGCAGATGTACCTTGGGTTTACAAGTTCTTCGCCAAGATCTTCTCAATCCCCATTACAAAATGTAAGATTGTTTCCCATAGTAAAAACAGGAAAGCCGTTAACTTCAAGCTGCTCATGCCGACCAAATATGAGTGGCTACTTCTAAACTGCGAATCTGACCTCTTCAAGTGGAAGAATTTATCGATCAGCCGTTGGAAAGAACAAGCATCTATCGCCAGTAGACGTGAAGGAGTAGCAACAATAGGCGTATCCAGGCGGAATAATCCTGCCATGAGACATCACAGCCATAGGTTAAGTAGTAGAATAAATAGTTCTAGCCCTAAAATAGTAAATAATCCAAGTAACTTTTATCAGAAACCCACCCCTCCCACTAACACGTTAAACCCACTCCACTCTACTATTAACCCAATTCGAAATATAACCAATTACAATAGAACGAATACTAACACCATTCCAACTGCGTCTAACTCAGTTCCGAGCCTGGACAGACCTATCCCGCTAACACTTAACGCAACAACAACAACTAAAATTCAAAATCCCTACTCTAACTTTTCTCGAAGCCACATCATTGTCGGAGGTCGTTCCTATGCTGACATTAATGAGGTTCCTAATGATACACAGAAATCAGTTGATTCTTCTGTAAGACGCGCCAACAACATCCCCTTGAAACCTCCTTTCTTAAACCCGTTACAACCCCCGGTTGTAAAAAATACCTTGATTTCAGCCGACTCATCCGATAGTCGATATTTGTTATCACGGTTAAGAGAAAGGAATGTCTTTGACAATGTAAGGCTGTTTCTAGCGTACATGCATAACAAACCTGACTCTACCTGTATATATGGTAAAACCAGGACCAGCCTCATTGTCTCGCTCCAACAAGAAGGTCTTCCTACGGATCATAGTGCCCTGCTCGAATTGTACACTAGGTACCTTGAGCATTATCAAATCAATCCTCATCAAGTTACCAAGGATCTCTCCGCTTATGCCGCTCATGTAAAATCAATACATGTGTCCCAGCTGCAAAAAAGCCGCGATGAGATGAACAGATATTACCGCCCTTAACTAGTTACTTCCCCAACTGCCTATCCCACCCAATCTCTTCTTCCCAAACCTAGCCCACCCGAGGTTGTAAGAATCTTTTACCACAATTGTAGTGGTATGAGAACCAAACTTAATAACCTCTACATTGACTCTAAATCATGTCGCTATAATGTACTTGTACTGACCGAAACATGGTTGAATAGTACATTCCTAAATGAAGAGATCTTGGACAGCAGCTGGACTATCCACAGGTGCGATAGAGACTACAGTTCCACTGGTCTCACCAGAGGGGGTGGAGTCCTTATAGCTGTAAAAGACTTTTTAAATAGTGAATTAATCACAACCAATTGTTCAAAATCCTTTGAACACGTCTTCATAAGAATCAAATCCGACCTGAAGAATATATTCATCGGTTCGTTCTATATCCCCCCCAATTCCGACGAATCCAACTATGACGATCTATTGCATATAGTGGAGGAAGTTAACGATACACTCTGCGGTAATGATGTCATATTTATCCTCGGTGATTTCAATCGACCAAATATTTTTTTTAGTGATCCTAAAAAATTCTTTGATTACGTTAACATTAAACGGAAGACTTCAGGCTACCCAACAACAATGACGGATGGTAAAGCCCACACCTCGTGCCCCCAAGTAATTTGTAGCATGTTTGCTGATAGGTTTGCTGAAATTTTTAGCCTTTCTTTTAGATTTCTGGCAACAGGGGAAGTTATAACTCTTTGCATTATCAGTTCCAACTCGGGGTTTCAACAATTTCAAAAGTTATACCAGAAACGTGCCAAGCTATGTATATGGGACAGTATTTCAGTTATTTGCATGCCGCGACCAGATACTCAAAAATGGTTAGATATAGCTGAAAAATTTAATAGAATGTGGAATTTCCCGAATTGCCTCGGTGCCATCGATGGCAAGCATATTAGGATTCAATGTCCCGCAAATTCTGGCTCTGAATTTTTTAATTATAAAAAATATCATTCCATTGTTCTCCAATCTGTCGTCAATGCAGAAGGTAACTTCATTTCGATAGATATTGGTGATTTTGGTAGAAGTTCGGATGGTGGAACATTCAAAGAATCTAACTTTGGGAAAAGATTTTTAAATAAAAGTTTAGATCTACCAGATCCAAGGATAATACACAACAGCAATGCTTTTAAATTTCCGTTTATGTTTGTAGGCGATGAAGCTTACCCGTTGAAAGTAAATTTGATGAAACCTTTTGCCCGAAAAAATTTAACAAATGAGAGGCGTGTAATCAATTACCGTTTATCTCGTGCTAGACGTTTAGTGGAGTGCGCATTCGGAATGATCACCAAAAAATTTAGAATACTTGAAAACGTAATATTATTACCGCCTAAGAAAGTTGAAATAGTCGTAATGGCTATATGTGCACTTCACAACTTTATCCGCACGCAAGAAAAAAATTTGAGCGACATTCGAAAGGAAATTGAAGAATTGTGCGAGAAAGAAGACGAAGATAAAGAAAAATCGTCTATTCGGGCATCATCATCAGCTATTAAATATTGGTTAAATATTTTAATTCAGAGGCGGGTGCAGTAATATGGCAGGAGAAATACTGTTATTGATTTTTTATATCTTTTCAAAATAAATTGTCTTCAACAACAATCTAGGTACTGTTTATTATAAACTTGTATTCCTCTCTCTGCTTTTTTAAATTACGGTCTATACAAAAAAGGTTACCTGTGCATTTCAATTCAGATGCAATTTCCATCCAAAGCCGATCTATAACACCTTTATCACTGTGCTCTTTTAATTTAAAATTATACAGTGGTGGTCTACTTTCAACCAAAAAAATTAATTTTTCCGCTTCGATTTCCATCTTTGATTTATTTAATTTATTAAATTCCAAAATTGATTGATAAAACAAAGGAATTTGTATCGACACAAAGCATGCTTTTTCGATTAATTTTCTTACTTTGTTGCTTTTTTGTTTTGATTGTGCAGGTGTGAATAGCTTGTATCACATACAACGTAATTCTCGAGCATTGTGCTTATTGGACGCTTTTGCTTTGTTTTTGGTTTGCTTCCTTGCTTTTGTTTTGTTTTTGTTCGTATAAATATGAATAACGATAATTATATGTCATGTAATTTTATGTTCAAAAAGTTTTGCTCATTGATTTTGGTTTTGTGTTATTCAGTCTGAATAACAGTACTCATTTTTAATTGATCTTTGACATGATGTTATGCTAAAGCGGAAAATCACGTTTTGCTTTATTCAGTATGAATTCAGCCTTAGACTTGTGCAGTCATATTTGGAGGATAGGGAACAATACGTTTTCTGTAATAATAGTTTTTCAGTCCCATCTTAGTGTATTTGTGGCGTACCTCAAGGGTCAATCCTGGGACCTCTTTTCTTCGCCATGTTTATTAATGACCTTCCGGATATTATTAAGAGTTGCAAATTTCATTTATATGCTGATGATACACAATTATATATATCTAGACCAATTGGCTTGATCGAGGATGCGGTAGCTAGAATCAACGAGGATCTACATTCCATATATGAATGGACGAGATATAACAAGCTCAGGCTCAATGCAAACAAGTCTAATGTGATTGTTATATCCAGGTCAGGTGTTGACAGTAGCGAATTTCCTAGGATAATCCTTAACGGCGCGGTCTTGCCCTATAAAAACTTTGTAAAAAACCTGGGTATAATATTTGATAATACACTATCTTGGTGCAATCACATTAGTTCTCTTGTTGGCAAGGTATATGCTGTTCTACGAAAACTATCTGTCTCTGCTTATTTTACTCCTCGGAATACCAAACTCTTGCTGGTGAAAACGCTTATTGTACCAATGCTGACATATGGATGTGAATTGTTTTGTAAGTCTGTGTCTGTTATCTTTAATAAGCTTAATGTTGCGTTTAATTTCTGCGTTCGTTATGTATACAATATGAGGCGTTTCGACCATGTCTCAGCATATGTCAGATCTGTGTTTGGATGTACGTTATCCTCCTATTTTGATTTCCGTACTGTCTGGTTCTTAAATAAAATTATTTTATTAAAGCAACGAAAGTACCTTTATGAAAGAATTAATTTCGCGAACTCTGTAAGAGCGTTTACTCTAATTGTGCCTGTCATTAAGTACAGCATTTCTGAAAAACAGTTCTTTGTTCGTGCTATTAGGTTGTGGAACTCCCTACCTTTAAATGTAAGACGAAGCAGCAGTAGTAAAAATTTTAAAGAGATTTTATTTAAGCATTTTGCTTCATAATAAATTAGTCCAAATTTTCATTTCTTATGTATTCATTTTTATTTCTTTTTTTTATTTTTTTTATTTTTTATATTATTTCTGTATCTTTTTGTGTATAGCCTATACATATTAAAAGACTATATGTCTTAAGTGTATAGTGAAAAATTAGAAATAAATAAAAGAAAGAAGTCGGTATCATGGTTGGTTCGTGCTATATCGTGCAGGTACAAAAATCGCTTACGTCGCTTAAACAAAAAAAACGGCTGGACCGACCGAATTTCATGAAAATCTTTTCAGATCATATTTCGGTTAATACGCTTCGAACAACACCTCAACGAAGTCGATATCAGTTTTGGTTCGCGCGATATCGTGCAGGAAAAAATGACCACATCCGTACGCACATACGACCGATTACAATAACAATTACAAAATTCAAAAATACCAGTTTTTAAGTAAAATGTTAGCCTAAAAGTGATTTTTGATAATTTTGACTTTGAATAACTTTCAAAGGGCTAATCGGGTTAGCACTTTTGTAAGAACTAAAGTGGTAGAGCATGTTTTTTTGGGATTCCGAAATTAGTTACTGAAAAATTCATTGTTGTTGCTGTGGTCCAATTTTCAGCCAGTGTTGTCTCCTTAAAATGCTAATTTCCCCAGACTAAAGGGGTAAAAATAAAAAAACTATGTTCAGGTGACCATATTTGGACCAATTTTTAACCAAAAAATTTAATTTTTTTCGACCGGAATTTTAAAGGAAATTTTATCATTTTTTTTATATAAAAACACATACATTCATACATATACATATGTACTTATCTCTGGCCCATAGGCAAAGAAGCAAAAAAGGAAAAAAAAACATTGAAATTTTGTCTTTTTTTTTCAACATTTCTGACATAAAACAAATTTTCAAAATTTTTTAAATATACCATTTTCATGGGAAATTTAATTCTCTACAAAAAATTTCTTATAAAGTATATCGAAATTTTGCTTCGTTTGCGAGATATATTGCAAAAACTAAAAAGGGTCCATTTTGACCCCTATTTCCTTTTAATTTAATAGCACTTCGCGGTTTTTTCTTTTTGAATGACCCGTTGAACGATTGCTGCAATAAAAACCCGTGAACGCCTTAGTTATTTTCTATATGACATAATCTATCTATGAGGGAACTGTATTAACGCAAGTAAATTGAATGAGATATTACAGCTTCCCCATGTTTGTTAGGCCTCGGCCACGATAAGAACGAGAAGCGGCACCAGAAAAATTTAACTTATCGAATTATAGGAGAGTGGCTCATCGCTCGTATCGTGGCTGAGCCCTAACGCAGTACGGGGAAGCTTTAATATCTCCAGCTTTAGAGCTTGCAGAGGAGAAAATATATTAAGATTTTTGCTGTGATTATTCTTCATATATTTAAATTTCTTTTTACAAAGTTGCCTAATTGATCAAGGGAAGCAGTCCTTCCTTTGCTTCCAAAGAGGAACCGCCATCGGTTTTCACACTTTTATACAGCGTGGCAGTTGTCATTCTTGGCAGCATTTTTTTTGAAGGGATAAACAACGGACAGCCACCTGCGTCTTCACATGCTGTTTTGATAAAAGAAGTCTTTCGATGCTTCGCACAATTAATTTATATTTAGTTTTAGTTTTAATTAAGTTAATTTGACTGAAAATCCGTTCGCTATCAGCGTTCAAGTGTGGCAGTTCTCAAGGCTGTGAAAAATGTGTTCTCCCTCTTCATTTTTCAAATGAAGAAGTTTTACCTAAAATTCGTCAATTTCTAATCTGTTTCCGTCGTTTTCAAACTGATGAAGTGGTAAATAGCGCCATTCATTATCAATTTTTTGATAGTCGTCAGTTGTGCTGATCCTCGGTGAATTAGTAAGCAAATGGATCAGTGAAGCGGTGCTAGTGGAATCGAAAGTTGTCGAAAAGATAATGCATTCGCAGGCTTGAAGATTTTGATGTTCGGAAGAATGGGATTCCTGAAATTGTACCGCATTTTTATCTCGACACATCCTTTGAAGAGGAAATTCCTGACATTGGCCCAGAAAATATTCATTCAAATCCGGACGTTCCACAATTTTGGGACTACTCATTTGTATGTTAACATCAATTCCCAAGTACATGTGAGATTTTAATTAGAGCTGGGAGTTATTTCCCGCATCCACTTTTGAAATGTCATTTGAAAAAATATACCGGTTTTCCAAATAACAGCCGATCTTGGTCCAATTTGACCATTTCATCGTGTAAATCAGAAATCTTAACTTTGCTCCACTGGAAAAGTACATTTGCTCGGGCGAACTTTGGCAGGGAACATTTTAAAAATAAACTAGTTGGGATATGGGTTTCACCCCTTCGGTCCACACGATTAACTTCCCAGTATGATGGACGAAGATGGAATAAACTGACTTCTTACAAAATAGTTATACGTTTAGCACTGGTGGAAAATTGGCTAGTATCAGAACTGATGACAAAGCAATCCCGAGAGAAGCTAGTTCAAATAACTATAATAGTAGTAAATCCACAAGATTTTTCTAGAGAATTTGTTTTTCCTGAACGTTAGCAAACAAACATTTCCTCCGTATTTCGTTCGCTGCACTAAAACGGGTGTTCAAATTCGTATTGAGCGTACTGAAGCGCCGTTGACAAACTGAAAAGCTAATGGCTTCATTTGGAAATTCCAAAGCTTTCCGGAGATATTAGCAAAATTGTAACTGTTAAGTACTTGTCAGACTTGACCAAAAAGAACAAATTTGGCGGTAACTACCGGAAATCCCGGGATGAACCGCAATTTCCTGAAACTGTATCACAACAATTCCCCGTCAAAAAGTTTGAAAAATGAAAGGTTTGAAAAATTCGCGCTGTTTGTAAAGGGTAACGAAATTTTTGAATGATTTTGAAAGGTTGTCGGATTTTAACAAGTGATGTTTTGTTCGAAGGCTATCGCTGTGCTGAACCCAAAAAAGATCACTTCGTTTAGAACGGGCCTCATTCCATCGAGTTTATTAGATATTAGCAAAATTTGTCAATTTAAGGTCTTTCTGACAATTAGCCGAAGTTTTTCTATTTAAACAAAAAAGGCCTGACCGAATATTATGTCACTTAAACCAAAAAACCGCTCGACCGAATATTATAAAAATCTTTTCAGATTATATTGTCGCTAATACGCTTAAAACGGCATCTTAAGTAAGTCAATATCTTTCGTGGTTCGGGCGATATCGTGCAGGTACAAATATCACTTACGCCGCTTAAACAAAATAAAAACGGCTCGACCGAATTATATGAAAATTTTTTCAGATCAACTTCGATTAATACGCTTCGAACGACACCTCAACGAAGTCGATATCTTTTTTGGTTCGCGCGATATCGTGCAGGAAAAAATTACCTACATTTTCATGAATGGGTCGCTTAAGCCGTGGTAAATGTTTTCTGCAGTAACGAGTTTTTCCTGCATCCACTTTTAGGTGAAGTACAATCTGAGAGGCTCTCCCTCTGCCCCAAAATCCTTTCCACGACTGTTGACAAGGATAACCATCGGGTTTGCGAGAGATGTAAAAATTTGTGTATGTCAGTTTAAGCGAAAATCTGAAACTGTCTGTACTTCGATAATCTCTTCGAACTGCAGCTGAAGAAGTTGTAAACGTTGCGTGGGAAATCCAAAGTCTAGTAATAACAAGTCTTTCATCTTCATACAAAAATTTCCGACCGTTGATTGTGTGCGTGCATATATGAACATCACTGCTGAGCAAAACTCAACGAATACTTCGTGAATTCAGCGAGACAAAGCCAGATTCTCTCTTTACGATAAAGTATGCAGAACAGAAAAGGAAACAAAATTGAATCAGCTGTTTTGCTTTAAAAATTGAATCAGCTATTTTTGTTGTTTGGGGGCCTCGGTGGTCTAGAGGTAAGGCGCCTGACTACTATCCCAGAGGTCCCGGGTTCGAATCCCGGCCAGCCCCACGGTCCCTTCGCCTTTTCCACTTTCCCACCCACAAAACTCCCTTCTTTCTTCTCTTCTCCCCTCTTTACATTCCTGATTCCTCCTGTCATAGTCTTCGCTAGTCCTTCCCCGCTCCACCAAGCGCATGTCATCGGTTGGCTGATGAGACTCAAGTCGTTTCAGGAGGCATAACACTCCAGCGAGTTGTTTCTCAAATGCCCCGATGCCAGAGTCGCGAAATGGTTGGAAGTAGATGGAATAATAATATCGCGGCTAGGTTGTGGCAGCTCCTTCCTACTTCTCTGTCTCTCTCTTTCTACTTTCTATCTTCCGGCTAGAGCTGCTGTTCGACATTCTATACAAAAAGTAGATTGTCGAACAGTACAAAGGGGCTTTCCCTAAGCCTCTAGTCTAACATATAAAATAAAATAAATGGTTAAAAAAAAATTTTAAACAAAAATTCTTTTCATTAACTAAAAAATGTACTGAAAAGTAAAAAATAAAAAATACTTTAAAGAAAGCGTGAAATTTCAATTTTAATGAAAAACTTAATTAAAAGAATGGCGCATTTTTCATAAAAAAATTTTATTAGAATTTGAAATTAACAAAGCAAAAAATTGAGGGTTATTGTAAATCTCACGCGATTTACAGTTATATTTTCAATTTTCGATGAAAAATGCGCCATTCTTTTAATTAACTTTTTCATTAAAATTGAAATTTCACGCTTTCTTTAAAATATTTTTTATTTTTTACTTTTCAGTACATTTTTTAGTTAATGAAAAGAATTTTTTTTAAAAATTTTTTTTTAGCCATTTATTTTATTTTCTACTTTTTAGTTTATTATATGTATTCCGCCATTTTATGATGGCAATTCTATTAGATTTAAAATTACGTCACACAGTTTACTGTATTCATTTGATACCCATGTCGTGGGCTCGGTGGAACATAATTGCAAAAACGGCCGCCATCTCGGAACCGTCTTCTTGATTTTTTTACAAAAAGGTCAGATTGCATTTAGTACTTATACCTGTGCTTACAAGCCAAAGTAGCTTAAGTCAAATCTAGTAGTTTTTCAGAATATCAATTTGAAACTTTAATCAAATCCTTGAAAAAATGCTTAACATATATATGAGTTTAATATACGTAATACTGTAGCGCAATATCGAATTAATTATATAGGAAAAAGATCTATATAAAAATTGTACAAATTAATGTTATTATTAACATTTTAAAAACTTAAGATACTTCTCCTTGAGAAAAATAATTTCTATATAAGCTTAACTCTTAATAAGCTATTTTTCTAAAATAGCTTACAATAAAAAAATTATTCTTATATCGAAATAAGTTAATTTGCTGAATAGATTTTTTTAGTTTAAATTTAGTTAAGATATTTTACTTCAGTAAGGAGCATTGTTAGTAAAAAAATTTATTAAATTCAAGTATAACAAAACATATAGTAATACATAACACACAAAATAAAGTATAAATAATATAACAAAACATAAAAAAATAAATCTGCTTCATACAGGTACGGTTGTATTATTATTAGAATATTTTTAAAAGTATTATTCAATTTCAGTCTCCTCAGTGAGATCAGGATGGTATAGTGGAATGTCATTTGTACGCAAATTTAAGTAAAAGTTGTGGAAGGAAGTGTCAATAATGGGAAGCATTTCTATCAAATCTTTTTTCTTTTCAATATTAATGGGAATGGACTCCTCATAGCACCTTCCTATATTTGTTATTTCAATTTTATTTACTCCTCGTTTTCTAACATTTAATAATTTAAAAGGTTCCTCTTCATTCAAGGAATTTTTATACTGTATTAATCCAAATTCTGAAGTATATCGAAGCCATTTCACATCCCGCCATGTGAACCTTTCACCATCTTGGTTAACTTTCCTCCATATGATTTGATTTTTAGATACTTTAGCAAAATCTAAAAAATCTTCTTGCTTCATTTCATATACTATAAAATGCTTCTTAACGCCCACACTAGCCACAAATTGGTACCAATCTCTTGGATGATGAATAGTAGTAAACGACTTTTTCTTTTTCCTTTCGATAAGAGCGTGGTCTGTGTCACACTCCATATGTGTATGTCCTGGAGTGAGAAATTTATGGTCAATTGTACTAATACTGTTATTAATGCCTATCACAGCCATAAACATTGCTGAAACGAAACTGTTTTTGTTTTGACCACTATAGTTATCACTGTAAAATATTAAATGATCTACTTCATGTGAAATGTTTTGTATATGTTTGGCTAAGCACGATGCTATTTCATTGCCTCCACGCTTAGCAGTAGCTTCATGCCACATGTAGCAAAATGGCTGGTCACTGGCACAGTCATGAATTGTCAGGTTATATGTCCACAAGGGACGTTTATAAAAGGACACAGAAGTTCTCAAATAAGGCGTTGGTAAACATTGCTGCAAATCGAAGGTGAAAACTTTGATTGATGCATCTTCTTTAGACAGGTTTTTATCCTTAGCCTTTTGTTGGTAAGCTAGATCAGCTTCATAATGATGAGCTTCTTGTTGACTTCTTAGATTTACTACATCTTCCTCTGTTGCAGCTTTCAATTTTAAACTCAAACTTTCACAGGTATGGCAACAGTCCAGTTGCGGTGATTTAATTTTCAATTTCATTGTTTTGAAAATTTCAACATATTTCGTGAAAGAAACAGGTTTTGAGAATTTAGAATCATTATAGAGACGATACATTTGAGATGGACTCAAATCACTTGCTAAGTACTTTTGTTCCGAATGCATCCTAGTGTAATGACTTTCGTATGCAGGAAATGACGATATGTGCTCCCGAACTTCATTAACCTTATCTTCTGAAAGTTTATTTGCGGGTGTGCGGTTTCCCCTTTTATCAGGCGAAGTAAAACCTCCAGCGGAATTAATTTTCTTTTTAGCAATAGTTTTTAAAACCTGTTCACTTTCACCAAGCGTAAACCGAAAACATTTCTGGCACACAGACAATCTATTTCCGTCTTTGACCAAATAGTAATAACAGGAGTGTGTTCGATTTCTTGGTGCTGGGTTTTTACAAAGCCTTTGACATTTTTTTGGTTGGACTTCCATTAAACCAGATAAATGAGCCTGTCGTAGTTTTAAGTTGCCCAACGACCAGTATCTTTCAAAAATAGCTTGCTGATCATGCAATGTCAATTTGCCTTTGCATCCTTTTCTGCAAGACTCTAACTCCTTGAATTTTCTTTTAGGAACAAGTTTCCCTGTACTTGTTGTATATTCTTTTACTAGATTTCTTTTTTCCTGTCGGGACCGCTTAGTTTCCTTTTCGACATCGCTGCTTTTGTCTCTTATATTATCCGGTGTAAAAATATTTCTTTCTAATTCTTCTGCGGCTAGAACAATATCATTATCGTCATAATTCAAATCTTCGTCGGTGGGTAAGTAGTCGGGATCGACAAAATCATCATCATCATCATCGTAATCAAAAAATAAAAATTCACTTTGTAATCTTTCTAGATCAAAACAAAATCCATTTACAAATGTAGAGTCAGATTCATTTTTCACGAAAGGATTAAAAAATGCAATTTCTGAAACTGAGGCCTCTAAAAAAATGATTAGAATTAATAACCTCTGTTGCAGTACAATCAAGTGTATTATACCCGCTGAAAAGCATCTCTTAAAACGTTCCTTTAAATAATTTGTGCTCTCGTCTTCTTTTTTTTGTTCTTCTACTGTGGCAGAAAGGGCCAATGCAACCATTCTTTTACCTCTGTTCATAGCTATCCTCTATTAAGAATAAATAGCACAGCTATATTGTACTGAAATACTCAGAAATAAAATAATATTACCTTAAAACACTCCACACAAAATACAACTCTACTCCACACAAAATACAAACACAACCTTCTACTGTGACGATCGGCGTGCTACTAACCTAAGTTCCCAAGAAATTTCACATTACAGAGGTGAATATAGCCTATGTCAACTTAAAATTTGAAACTTTAAAAAAAAACTTAACGGAAAAGTAGCTTAAGTAACCTAAATTAATTTTCCTTGAATATATATTAAAAAAGCTTAGAAAAGAAAACATCTTAAGCAGACGTAGGCGCGATTGAAGAACAAATATAAGCTTGCTCAAAATATCTTATTAACAGTTAAGGTATATTTCCAAATAGAATAAATGATAATAAAATTTGGAATGTTGCTTTGTTATTTAGACATAATATATTTTCCCAAAATTTTAAAAATATGAAATATGTTAATGAATTCCTTATATCTACATAAGCAATTTTTCTAAATACACATGTCCGACTAGATGACTTAAGCTATTTAGATTCTCAGCTATAAAAACGAAACGAAGTAGGCAAAATATATGGCGATTAGCTTAAAATATAGGCCGCGCTCTCCGCATTCTTTATAAAACTAGCAAGCGTTTTTGTCTTAAGTCGACATAAGCTACTTTGGGTTTTAAGCACATGATGAGTTGAACTCAAGTTGAACCCAAGTCTAACTACATGTAAACGGGAGTCGAGTTGGGTTAAGGTTGACTGAACTCGACTCAGCTCTGCTACCTGGGTTTAATTGAAATTATGCATACGGACATGAGTTCAGTATTTGAGTAGTTGAATTTAGTTGACAGCAGCATCTCTGTGTTTGTTTGTGATTTTTTGTAACGTGTATTGATTCTTTATTATCAACTCACCCTTAACTCAACTATTCATCTCATCATTCATACACATTAACCACCCGAACTACGAGTGTGTGCAAAATTGGAAGTTGATCGGTTATATTTTCTACTTTTTAGTTAGTTAAGCTTTCCGCAATTTAGTGTTGGCCGCCATTTTGAATTTGGAATGACGCCACATAGCTTATTGTGTTCTACCTGTCATATCCTTTCATTTGATACCCATGTCAGAGGGCCGCGGAGCACAATTTCAAAAATCGGGCGCCATTTTGGAACAGCCATCTTCATATTTTTACAAAATGGCCAGATTGCATTGTCATCCAAACTAAACGTGTATGCAAAATTTCAGCTCTATCCGAAACCGGGAAGTGGGTCAAATTTAACTTCCAAGATTTGACGACAAACAGTGTAAGTGTTGGCCGCCATTTTGAATTTGGAATGACGCCACATAGCTTATTGGGTTCTACCTGTCATAGCCTTTCATTTGATACCCATGTCAGAGGGCCGCGGAGCACAATTTCAAAAATCGGGCGCCATTTTGGAACCGCCGTCTTGATATTTTTACAAAATGGCCAGATTGCATTGTCATCCAAACTAAACGTATATGCAAAATTTCAGCTCTATCCGAAACCGGGAAGTGGGTCAAATTTAACTTCCAAGATTTGACGACAAACAGTGGCACAATTTCAAAAATCGGGCGCCATTTTGGAACCGCCATCTTGATATTTTTACAAAATGGCCAGATTGCATTGTCATCCAAACTAAACGTATATGCAAAATTTCAGCTCTATCCGAAACCGGGAAGTGGGTCAAATTTAACTTCCCAGATTTGACGACAAACAGTGTAAGTTAAATAAAAGAATTTAAAAAAATAAATGGTTAAAAAAATTTTTTAAAAAAAATTCTTTACATTAACTAAAAAATGTACTGAAAAGTAAAAAATAAAAAATATTTTAAAGAAAGCGTGAAATTTCAATTTTAATGAAAAAGTTAATTAAAAGAATGGCGCATTTTTCATCAAAAATTGAAAATATAACTGTAAATCGCGTGAGATTTACAATAACCCTCAATTTTTTGCTTTGTTAATTTCAAATTCTAACAAAATTTTTTGATGAAAAATGCGCCATTCTTTTAATTAACTTTTTCATTAAAATTGAAATTTCACGCTTTCTTTAAAATATTTTTTATTTTTTACTTTTCAGTACATTTTTTAGTTAATGTAAAGAATTTTTTTTAAAAAATTTTTTTAACCATTTATTTTATTTTCTACTTTTTAGTTTATTATATGTATTCCGCCATTTTATGATGGCAATTCTATTAGATTTAAAATTACGTCACACAGTTTACTGTATTCATTTGATACCCATGTCGTGGGCTCGGTGGAACATAATTGCAAAAACGGCCGCCATCTCGGAACCGTCTTCTTGATTTTTTTACAAAAAGGTCAGATTGCATTTAGTACTTATACATGATGAGTTGAACTCAAGTTGAACCCAAGTCTAACTACATGTAAACGGGAGTCGAGTTGGGTTAAGGTTGACTGAACTCGACTCAGCTCTGCTACCTGGGTTTAGTTGAAATTATGCATACGGACATGAGTTCAGTATTTGAGTAGTTGAATTTAGTTGACAGCAGCATCTCTGTGTTTGTTTGTGATTTTTTGTAACGTGTATTGCTTCTTTATTATCAACTCACCCTTAACTCAACTATTCATCTCATCATTCATACACATTAACCACCCGAACTACGAGTGTGTGCAAAATTGGAAGTTGATCGGTTATATTTTCTACTTTTTAGTCTATTATAAGCTTTCCGCAATTTAGTGTTGGCCGCCATTTTGAATTTGGAATGACGCCACATAGCTTATTGTGTCCTACCTGTCATATCCTTTCATTTGATACCCATGTCAGAGGGACGCGGAGCACAATTTTAAAAATCGGGCGCCATTTTGGATCCGCCATCTTGATATTTTTACAAAATGGCCAGATTGCATTGTCATCCAAACTAAACGTGTATGCAAAATTTCAGCTCTATCCGAAATCGGGAAGTGGGTCAAATTTAACTTCCAAGATTTGACGACAAACAGTGTAAGTGTTGGCCGCCATTTTGAATTTGGAATGACGCCACATAGCTTATTGTGTTCTACCTGTCATATCCTTCCATTTAATACCCATGTCAGAGGGCCGCGGAGCACAATTTCAAAAATCGGGCGCCATTTTGGAACCGCCATCTTGATATTTTTACAAAATGGCCAGATTGCATTGTCACCCAAACTAAACGTGTATGCAAAATTTCAGCTCTATCCGAAACCGGGAAGTGGGTCAAATTTAACTTCCAAGATTTGACGACAAACAGTGCAAGTGTTGGCCGCCATTTTGAATTTGTAATGACGCCACATAGCTTATTGTGTTCTACCTGTCATATCCTTTCATTTGATACCCATGTCAGAGGGCCGCGGAGCACAATTTCAAAAATCGGGCGCCATTTTTGAACCGCCATCATGATATTTTTACAAAATGGCCAGATTGCATTGTCATTCAAACTAAACGTGTATGCAAAATTTCAGCTCTATCCGAAACCGGGAAGTGGGTCAAATTTAACTTCCAAGATTTGACGACAAACAGTGTAAGTGTTGTCCGCCATTTTGAATTTGGAATGACGCCACATAGCTTATTGTGTTCTACCTGTCATATCCTTTCATTTGATACCCATTTCAAAGGGCCGCGGAGCACAATGTCATAAATCGGGCGCCATTTTGGAACCGCCATCTTGATATTTTTACAAAATGGCCAGATTGCATTGTTATCCAAACTAAACGTGTATGCAATATTTCAGCTCTATCCGAAACCGGGAAGTGGGTCAAATTTAACTTCCAAGATTTGACGACAAACAGTGTGAGTAAAATAAAAGCGGGCGCCATTTTGGAACCGCTATCTTGATATTTTTACAAAATGGCCAGATTGCATTGTCATCCAAACTAAACGTGTATGCAAAATTTCAGCTCTATCCGAAACCGGGAAGTGGGTCAAATTTAACTTCCAAGATTTGACGACAAACAGTGCAAGTTAAATAAAAGAATTTAAAAAATCAAAACAAACGAGCAAATATGCACCAATACATCCCCATATAAACTCATAAAATTTTCCGACTTATGCCGGGTTTTCATTAGTAGAATTAGTGGTAGAGTATACTGGGCGAGTACTAACTATCTTGAGAACTCGCTTAATGAAAACGAAAGTGGTAGAGTAGAGTACTTGATTACAGTAGAGTAGAGTGGGATAGCACCGTGGTAAAGTTACTCTACTAGTTCTGTCCCCCACCACTGCTTTTCACTCTACTCTACCGCCACTATGCTAATGAAAACAGTGTTGACATAGTCGAGCATACATGAAATTCGTGGCATTTAAGTATGGCCAGGCTTCATTTTCGATATTTCAAGTGTAGGTACTATCACTATTACCTTCTGCACCATACTATTTTCAATTTAAGTGAAAACGGGTACTCTACCAAAATAAGTAGAGTAGAGTTAGCTCGGCTTAAAAGTACGCCAGTTACTCTACCACTAATTCTACTAATGAAAACCCGGCATTATGGTTGTATTCCAGCGCGTATAAAAATGTTGCATTCTCTCTCTGATAGCCTGACATCGTCATTTGAAAAACTTGTGCATGCAGCTGTTCGCCTTTCACTCATTAACCATATGAAGATGAAAGACTTGTTAATTTCTAGACTTTGGGAAATCTTCTACGGAACGAGGCAATTGTTTGCATGCTTTGTTAGCACACAAATGTATGTAGAGAATGGCACACTCATTTTGATATAAATATCCCTGGAAATTGCTTTTTAAGACGACTGGATACAAAACGGTGCTCTCCCATCATCACACTGGTGCCGTCTGATCCGAACCCAATCACATTCTGCAGAGAAATTCCCTTCGCCGCGAAATTTGAAATCAAAGCGTTGTAAAAGTGGTCCGCAATAGCGCTGTTCCATCTCCACTGTAGACCTGTGAGAGATCCCAAAACTGGCTGAAGATTGTATTCCGTTCGTCATCAAAAAATCGCACCAGAATGTAACTTGATTTTTCTGCGGAAATGCTGGTAGATTCATCGGTCAAAATACGGATTTTGCTTTCACCGAATATCCGATCATCAGATATCATCAGTTGTCGCAGTCGATATCAGTTTCGGATTCACCAATGACATGTTTTATTAGCAGTTCCTTTTGTACGTTTCAATGCCACATTTTGTGCGATCTTACTATCTGGAAACATACCTAAACTTCAGGTAAATGTCCTAAGTAGTTCTAGTGTGTCGAATGATATATTATGCTCGGAAAAAAATCCGCATAATTTGATTTCGGCACTTTTAGTAGCCAGTCTTACTTCAGTTTTCGAGTGCGGTAACAGCTATCACTTCGAAGCTTAAGTGGTATTCTCATTGTCAATCTAAGTGACACCTGGCGACTAGATCGAAAAACGTCGAATTCTTATTGTCACTAGGTGGGAATGTCAAGGGACATTTTACTCGATACGTTTGCAGGTATAGACAGTTCAAACTTTAGAAAAATGGAAGCAGAAAAAGGTAAACAAAAATTCTTTTGATAGTATATTCCTTAAAAATTATAGAAAATTAAAATAAATATATAAATTTTAATATTTTTAGTGTAAAAATAAAACACGGAAACAGGTTGAAGTGATGGTGGAATTTATGGTGCAAAATCCCCCCATCGCTAAAGGAATGAAATTTGTAGAAAACTGCAACATAAAAAAAATAATTATGGCGAGAAATGGCAGGAGCTTACTACAAAATTAAATAGTTTGGGCCCTCCTATGAAGGACGCTGCAGCATGGCAGAAAGTAAAAATATTTGTTTTAATTTTAATGAGTTCTTATTAATTTAAGCTATTTTCAGGTTTAGACAGATTAAAAATTGAAACTTAAAAAAACTGCCCCACAACAGAAAAGAAATGAATTCAATTGGTGATGGATCTTTTAAATTGTTACAGTTGTCTTTTATTTGAACGAGCAAGTAATTTCTTTACTTTGCATAGAGCGTGCTGTGCCAAGAATGCGGTGGAATTCGGTGCGGATGGAACCACAAAAACAGAAATGCTGAAGTATATTATATTGAAGTTAGCCAAGATAATCACGATGTTGATAGTACTGAAGCACTACCAGTAAAAAGACGTCAGACTTCTTTAATTTTCTTTCAACTCTCTTCTGGTAACTTAGTCCGGGCGCTGGAGCATTTCCCGTGGTTTTGGCGTGATGTAACGGACCTTTTTGGTGGAATCTGTCAGAAATGACGACCCCAATAATATCTAGGGCGTGTGCAAGTATGAAACTCCCAGGAAAATTTGTGGTAGCCTAAAAAATGAAAAATTCACTAAAAATTTCTTGTTAAATATCTCTTAACGAAGGCTTCTAGGCGAAAAATTTGTTGAGCATGTTTTGTTCGTTATTGGATTTGCTAAATCTCACCCTAAGGTGGATTTTTGAAATTTGAATTTTTGCATTGCTAAATAGCCGAAAACTGCGAAAAAAAGTACCTCACTTTAAAATT